>VXBR01002158.1:0-24018 GCA_013400215.1 Cisticola juncidis | reverse complement strand
TTTTTTTTTTTTTTTTTCCTCTGGAGAGTTTATTTTGGTTCACAAGATGGGGGTGGGGAAATGTGTGTATACAGATATAAATATTTTTCATATCTATTTCCAGTACAGCCCAATGAACTTGCTGTTGGGAAAAAGGTTGAAAGTCTCTTAGATGTAAATCTTCCTAAGAAATATTTTGTTTGATGAATCTTGCAATAGAAAAGTATTTTATATTAATATTATCTGGCTCTAAGTGAGACTACCCTGTAGATCACATAGACATGCTTTAGTTCAGTAAAAACTGTGCTGACTTCAGCTTTCTTCCAGTTCTTCCCTAAGCCCAACAGCAGAACATCAATGGTTTTTAAAGTTCCTTAAGTGCATTTTTTAGTTTATGGTTAGACCACTACACTAAATTTAGCAAGCAGAATTCAGTGAACCTGAAAACACTACATGATTTGGTGTTTCCACCCAAGAATGAATTTAAAACTATTACAATGCCTTACATAATTTGCAGGCTCTCACAGCTCTGAGCAATATGTAAGGTCATTTTCTATGCTGTTAATGGTGATTATTCTTAAATAACCATTTAACTTCAAACTTTTGTAAAAATACTTGTTAATTTGACATGATTGACTTTTGCTGATTTTTAGACTTGTTCCTGGGAGGGCATACTATCTTTGACTGTAGGCCATCATGACTGTGATTCTTGGATGTCCATAAAAATAAATACCATATCAATCATTATCCATATACATCAGTGTATACACCCACACGCACAAAAATCCATCCTCACTAGGAAACAGGGAAGCTGGAAAACCTGGCTATGTTACCAGGAATTCCTGTACAGGGAGATTTCTTGGAGTGAAAAGCATCTCCAGCATTGTAAATATCTCTGATAAGTTATGGGGAATTAATGTGCTTTTAAGTTTCAAGTTATTTTCAAGAGGAGTGAGTGATGAGTGAAAGGCCCATGATTGCACACAAAGGAAAGGTACTTCATAAATGACCAGGTACTTTAAAAAAGATCTCTGCATGCTGATCTTGGATGTCTCATGTCCTTATGCAATTTTTAATGCCAGAACAGTTAGTACTATATATTTCTTTGCCTCAGATCTAAAGATTTTGGAGTAATCTAATTTTCATATGCCAAGTTATTTTTGTGTAATTTTAAAATGCTTAAATAATTCATTACTGAGATGACATAATGGGGGTATCACTGATGACATGAAGATTCTGCATAAATATGATTAAAGGTTTATCAAACCATAGAAGTGTCAGCTGTATTTGGTAGAAGTTCTAGACAGTTTGTGACTTTTTTAAAAAAAAGATTATAGCTTTTTTTTCTCCATAGGTTTTTCACAAGTAAATAGAAAAACTGTGTAAGAAATAGGTGGTGTTTGGTGTTATGTGCACCAGGGGAGAAAAATGTGAATTAACAAATAACTAATTCAATTTCTATTTTAATTCATAATAAATAACACCAACATCCCATGACTATTCTTTTTGTGCTAATAGTTATTCATCTGAATGGCATTTGTGAACATCAGTGAAATCTGCACAAGAACAATGAAATCTAAAAGCATACAAGAATAAATTAAGGTATTTTTACAAATGAAAACTCACTTAGGAAACTGTTTCTTTTGTTTCTAGAGAATTTATCTTTCCTGCTTCAAACTATTGTTTTGGGAGCCTGTGGACACTTATTAGGAAGTTGGAATGTGAAGTGCTTCAGGTCATATGACTTGGGGGTTCCGTTTTTGGCATGCCAGGTTCTAAAGGTGCCAAACTTAAAATTGTACAGCTTCCTGTTAAATGCCAAAGTGTGTTTGTGCTCCTGTAAGAAAACCATTGGAATGGACTGCCCAGAGAGGTGATGGAGCTACAGTTCCTCGAGGTTTCCAAGAAACAGCTGGATGTGACACGTAGTGCTATGGTTTAATTGACAAGGTGGTGATTAGTCAAAGGTTGAACTTGATGACTAAAGAGGCCTTTTCCAACCTAAAGGATTCTCTGATATTGTGATTTTTCCTAGGATCTGTGACTGAAAAAAGACAGCTGAGACTGTAATAATGTTAAGGCATAGGTTGGACTTGATGATCTTAGAGGTCTCTTCCAACCTCATTATTCTGTGATTCTGTGAAAGTGAAAGCCACCACGCATCTTTCATATTAAAATAAGGATAATGGAATTGAAATTAATGCGTTTACACTTAAGTTGTAAAAATGCAACCAGATTCAAATGAAACAAAATATAATATGTAGTGGGGATAATGGGATTATGTACCTAATGACCACTTAACAGTTATGCAAGCATGACTAGCTTAGTCCAGTCATAGCTCAATTAACACATAATAAATATCTGTGAACAATATTTACTGTCACTTGTTTATCTCCTCCTTCTAGAGAAAATTTTATTAATGCCAACAACTACAGGAAAATAATGGCTCATTATTCTTCTGCAAATACTGATTCAGAGATTCCTGTGAAACAAAGGGCTCATTTGTCTGTATCTTATCCAGGTTGGAAGGTTTTCTCTTAGCATATTTTTTTTGTTTAGCCTGCCCTGGTGAGCTGCCCAAATGTTTTCACTTTAAGAAGTGATTGTTGTTGATTAATTAGTGAGATCTCTTGCTAAGGGGAGTTCTGCTGTAGAAGATTCTCCAAGTCAACATTTTTCCTGGAACTTTAGACTTAGACTTAATTAAGAAAATTAATTTCAGGATAGTCATACTTACATTTTCTCTAATATTAAATATATACTGGTGCTATTCTATAATATCATATATGTAAAACTTTATTTCATGAAAATTAGAAAATAAATTGTCCATGCTACTTTGAGGAGAGCTATTTGGAGAAAGGAAAAGAAAGGACAGCTAAGGACAAGTCTTGTTACTGTTACTGGCAGCTATGTTATTTCTGAAACGTAAAGATAGGACTCACTGATGTATGCACTTCAGACAATAATATCTATTTTTAGTCAATACAGTAAAACCCAACTTTCTCCTCTGGTAACCACACAAGTCTCTTAACTTACTTTTTTGATATCCAAGCAAAATAGCACCAGGGTGAAAGCTAAGATAAAAATCCATCTGGATTTGGACATTTATAAATCCAGTAAGCAGGAAGAGCTTTGATAAAAAGAGCTATGTTCCTACTTTCAACATTTTGTATTCTTCTACCACGAGCAAAGCTGAATCTCATGAAATCTCTCACTGTTTGTAATGCAGCTTGCATTCACTAAAGGGTAAAGAGAAAAAAAAAGTTCACAAATTATTTTGTTTGATATGTTCTTCTAAAAATACTTTTTCTGCCCCAAGACAGATTGGCAAGGGATAACACAAGACAAGGATTGTTTGTATTTCTTTGCTTTAATATTGTACTTGGTCTCCAGAAACAGTGGTGCCTGTGGACGTAGTTGAATATTTGCAGTGCAGTACCAAAGACCAACCTCGCTCCCCCTCAGCAGAGATCTCTCCAATGTCACCAGCAGGAAATGAATCATGTGCATGTGCACTGCAGTGAAAGGCAAGTAAAAGGACTGTTAAAAAACTATTGCTTATTGAATCTATAGTGCAGCTAGGCATGGTCTCACTTGGAGGCAAATTTAAAAAAATATAAAACTAATTTTAAAAGAAAATTAAAGTTAAATGTATTAATAATTAATAACCTCTAAATAGGCTGAAGGGAATTTCAGGGTATATTTCAGTTATACCACATGTAGATGGAAGGCTTGAGCTTCTCCTGTAGATGCTGATATGTGTTAGGTAAATGGACAGTGAGGAGGATTGGACACGCCTGAGCAGCTGGTCCCAAACAGAAGTGGTCAGTAACACTAAGTCCAGCTGCAGACAAGGCACTAGTGGGGTATCCTAGAGGTTTCTATGAAGGCCAAAAGTACAACCTGTCCATTAACTATGTGGATGGTGAGACACTATGGACCCTCAGGCAGTTTGCAGGTGATACATAATTGGAAAGAGAGATTGCTGCACCAGATGGGTGTGCTGGCGTTCAGAGGGACTTGGACAAGTTGGAGAATTGGGTAGTCAGGAATTTTATGAAGTTCAACAAGAGAAACGATCAAGTCCTGAACCTGGAAGAAATAACTCCAGGCATAGTACAGGCCCAGGGACAAACAGCTGGAAATCAGCTTGGAAATGTCACTCTGGCCTTGCTCCCAACACTCATTGTTCTGTCCTCTTTAGGCCAGCTTAGATTTCTGAACAATTATCTGATGTATTGATCCATCTGAAAAGAAAATGTATTTTTTAGATTTAATTTACATCTAGATACAGCTCCTTCTTTAGCCAGCACAAAACCTAGTACAAGGGAAATTACACTGACAAGCAAAAGGAATAGAGGGAACAGGTGGGATCAGAAACTTGTGTTGCATCTAAGTGACCATGTAATTATAGACTGAATGTGCAGACCATCTGTCAGAGAAAAATTCTGTACATCATCTGCAAAAAAGTATTATTCTTTCACATGAATTATAATATAATGAAATTATCTTTTCCACAGAATTCTTGAGAGTGCTTCTTAGTCAGATAGTTCTTCAGTGATAAGTTTTTCACCAAAGTGTGACTGGAAATAGCTTATAGTTTTTCTAAGACAGAATGTGCTATGTCCTGGATTTATTTCAAGGCACATAAATAAAATGGGGCCACAATATTAAAATACATACATTTCAGTTTGTCTTGTTTTCAGATCCATCAAAGTTCAGAGCCTGCAACAGTGTTAGGTTTTTACTGAAGGTAAAATACTATCTGAATTTGTGCAAACAAAAACACAAATAAAAGATTATCCCAAGAGATGTGAACATTCCAGTGAGGATGAAAAAAAGATGCAATGTGCATATAGCAGAAGAAAGAGCCTGGTGTGGGTGTTTAGAAATTAAAATATATTATAAAAATATGTTGGATCAAAGAGTGCAGTGTATTTATCTTAACTGAAGGAGATGAAATTATATATTTAAGTTCAATTTAGTCATTGTGATTTCCTGTCCCATCCCATGATGAGAAGTAAGACTCTAGAGAGGGCAGTTAATCTCAGTCCATGATGTTTGCCTAAAGAATCAGAGAATTTATGCTCTGGAAGTACCTATTTCACTCCATGCCATGTAACAGGTTTCTAATGTCTCGTTCTCATTCACTGATTCCAAATATATTTTCACAAGGAATAGCTAAACCAACTCCAGAAAGTCCTTACACATACAAGGGCAGCAGGAGAGAAATAGAAAACAAAAGGCAAATTTAGACAGTAGATGCCTCATGCATTGCAGCTCCTGGGATATGGAGGAATTTTGTACTGCAGTTTTGCAGTTAATTTCGAAAGTGAAATGAAAACCAAACCAGCAGAGTCCATTGTTACTAACAGTCAGCAGTTCTGAAGGCAATGATTAAAGTTACCACTTAAATACATTTAATAAGGTCTTCTGGTCTTTTGTGATCTCCTATGAGGAAACCATATCTATGTTGAAAGGTTTTTCTGAAATCTAGACAGCAATCAACACAAGACAGTAAAATGACACTCCATGTCATCAAACATACAGTGGAAGTTTTTTACAATATTGAGTTCAGCAAATAAATCAAGCCTTACCCAGTCCAATCCATAAAATTATCAGGCACTACCGACCCTATACATCTTAGAACAATCTTCATTGCAAAGGTTTTAATAAACAAACACTTCTGAGCTGTTAAATATGTAACTGTATGCTTGTATCAGTTTAACAGTTTAATTACCATAGTTTTAAACTCCATACGGTTCATTTTCTCAAACATCTGAAATGAAAAAATCTCACTGAAGTGAGGAAATATGACGATCCACCATGTAAAATTCCACTTTACCTTTTACCTCTCCTTAGGCCATGTATTAAAATCAGCTTTTGAAGGGTTGCTGTGAAGCCCTCTGATTGCTTCTGAATATGGTTCAGTACAATTTATTATCTCTAGAAATATCAACAAAAATCTTGATTTTTGATCAGCTCCCAAGAAAATGGAGACAATGTGTTCGAATAGCAAAGCTGGACAATGCCATTTTCATAAGTATGAACATTCCAGAAAGAGATGTTCTTCCTCCTCCTTACAGTTCCCAGTGGCTGCTACAGATGAACTCTCTGCATCCCAACATGAAGACTATTCTGTCCCACCTTGCTGGTTTCTGCACTTCCTTCCAACACTGCAAACAAAAGTGTGCTGGCTGCCCCTGGAATTTTGTACTGTCCTGTCAATGTGTACATTTCATAACAGATTAAGTTTTGCACAGCTGGATGTTTGTTAACCGCTCATCCAGCATGGCAGATGAAAGGATGGAGTGGAGGTAGTCAGTGTAGGGGAAGGAGAAGTAAGTGCTGAGAAAGTCAAGTGTGTGTCTGTCTGTCCATCACAGCTGTTAATAATACTGGGCCACATTGTCCCTATGCTGCCACCTGTTCATGGAAGCTAATTATTCATTGGCTATTTGTTTTCACTATCAGCTGTAAATGAGTTACACAACCAATAGACAGCAGCATCATGTAATCAAGTAATGATCAGTCCCCCAGGTAAAATTATCATTGTATGAAATTATCCTGCCATTACTTTTTAATGGGCTGCCTAATTAGGGCAATATATCTTGATATATTGAATACTTGTTGAGTCACAAAATAATTGATACATTGAATCCTTGTTGAGTCACAAAATAATGTCTCTGTAAGAAAAATATAGAGGTTGCTAAGGATTATTTTGAGGCTGGTGAAGATGTTTCTGACAGCTCCCAAATGAGCTCTAATATGTTGTATAGCCATTGTTAAATTGGCATCATGTGCCTTGAGATTCCTATTTGCTAATAATTTCTACATGCTTGCCTTTTTACAACAGTGGTTCTTAATAGATAATGAAAGTTAGAAAGAAGTACTAGAACATATTGCAAGACCTAGAGAAACTCAAACTTCTCTCATCAAATTCAACTGCCGTTGAGAGAGCACATAATGGGAAAAAATGGAACATGGGGATCTGACTGATAAATCACTTTTAGCACCTAGAAAGTTTCCGATGGATATTACTTTGTCAATAAAGCAAATTTCATGTAGACTTAGTTAAAAGTCAGAAGTGTTTAAGACATCCTATGACAGCACTTTTATGCCAAGGATTGCCTTCTCCAAATTAAACAATTTGAAAAAATGGATTCCAGTACAAAAAAACCCTTCAGACTGTAGTCACACAGTTGTGCACCCTGGCTGACTGAGCATCTTCTATGTACACTTATATTACTTACCATTCCAGTGGTGCTTCTGAAGAAATGTCAGAAATTCCATCCAATAATGAGAGGAAAACACAAAAAAGTTATATTTTGTACCAAAAAGGTAAGGAATGAGAACTATGAAATAAAATTGATCCAAATAAACGTAAGAATTGTGAAGTTAAGCTCAGTTGTTTTAGGATATATCTATAATTAGCTAGGCAAAAGTCCTGTGTCTCTATTGATCCATGCTCTTCTAATTTATTTCTTGTGTGTAATTTCCCTGCACTCCAGTAAGTAATATAATACAGCACCTGAAATGGGTGAGTTTTCCCTTTTCTAGAGAGTATATTCCCTAGGTGAATTGATCTCTGAAGGGAAGTTATACCAAAGCCTGCCTCAGCATTTTCTAGAAATGAATATGAGTATGCAGCATTTAACTTTGGAGCCAACATAGAAAAAAAAAAAGAAAAAAAAAAAAAAGAAAAAAAAAAAAAAGAAAAAAAAAAAAAAGAAAAAAAAAAAAAAGAAAAAAAAAAAAAAACCCCACGGAAATTTAGATTACCCTTGGGAACATAGTCCAATCTAGAAAATCACTGTTCATACTCTGAATTGGACATCATACATAGCATACCATAAAATTTGCTTTCTTGGTCAGATTTTTGAGGTGACATACCATGCTATTAACCAATGTCCTTGCAGATGAAATACTACAAATTGCAACAAATAGATATCTCCTGCAGCTTTACACAATTTTCCAGTCAGTGTAAGTCTGGTCCAAGGTGAGTTCAGACACGTTTAACCTATCATAGGGTAAATAGAAACAGCAGGAGGGGTGTAAAAAAGTTGGTCCTTATATTAGATAAGCATAGCAGCAGCACAAATAGGGATCTGGATTGCAGCAACAGCCCTGTGAGAGCTATTTGAAACCTCCACGGCAGCGAGGCAGTGAGATTAAAGCTGTAATCAGTCACACAGGAGATGAAGGAACAGAGAGCAGATATTTTCCTCAGTGTTTTTTCTTGGTGGTTCTTACTTGGTGATAGGATTTTAAGGCTACTCTGTGAACTTTCCTTTTCTAGTTACTGAAGGCTACCAAAAAACAATGAAAAGAATTTTTCTCTTGGCCTAAAAAATGAATTATTTGTTTTTAGGGTCTCTGTCCTGAAGGAAAACTGAGCAGTGATCCTTTGAAGCCCATGACTTAATTCTTTTTGAGCTTTTCACACTGAAAAAGATTTAAAGTGCAAATAATTCAGTCCAGTGATTAATTGATTTACAATTAAAAAAAAAAAAAAAAAAAAAAAAAAANAAAAAAAAAAAAAAACAAAAAAAAAAAAACAAAAAATCAAGATTATACTTACTTAAAATCATCTGGACAAATATATATGCTTAATCATCATCATCATCTGTTCAGGAATTCAGTTCTGACTGGGATTTCAGGTGTCTGCTAATGGACAGCATACACACCTGAAAGATTTTGACCTGCAAAATTTAAAAACCAGAAATGGAGTATAAAAAATTTTTTTTTTTCATATGGGTTTTTCATATTTATCAATATTATTGCTATAAGATTAGTAAAAGTTTACAATTTTTAGGAAAGGACAAGTAGGAGTGCAGTCTTTAAAGGAAATGTTTTTACTGCGAATCCACCAAACGGGGTGGGGAGGAAGAAGGATGATCTGCAGCTGAAAATATGTCCTCTTCTGAGGGGTATGGAAGATACTGTGTGAGGAATTCACTGAGGATAGGTAAACATAGAGATTATAGCTACACATTTGTTTAGAAGTATCTTGAAAAGTAACAAAATCTCTTTTTTACTACACACATGAAAAAAATCACATGTATTTAGGAAAGCATTACCTATGTGCCTTATGAGGTGTCAGCATGCAGGAGAGAGGGTTTACCTGAAAGATGATCTCAGTCTGAGTGGGTGTCTATTTCCTTAGAGCAGTCTCCTTATTTTCCATATTTAAGGTGTAAAGAAGCATCTTTACCTGCTGATGGTGGCTGTAGGTAGCACAAGGTACATCAACATCACTGAGAGCCTTACATTATTAATTTCTGCTTTCCCATTCCCAATGTGTTCATTGTGGCTTACTTGAAGAATTGTCTCTTTTGTTCTTTAGTTTTTCTAGTGCTTGTTATGGGGGAAAAATAGCAAAAGGATACTTACTTCTATTTCATAAAAAAATTATGTTTTCTTCACACAATTCAAGTATTCAAGCAGATTTAGATAGATGACAGGGAAACCTGAATTTCTGCCCTTGCTGTCTGTGGTCTGTACAGTAGCATTAACATGAACTCCATGAAACTCACTGAACGCCATCAGTGTAACGAGAATTGTGTCTTTTTTTACTGTTTGTGAACGTCTTCTCTTGAGAGCTGGGAGTTTAAAAAAAAAACAAAAAAACAGCAAAAGGTGAATAAAACAGACTGTCAGTGTTCATCTTATGTAAACTTCTTTATTCCTGTCCTCTGGTCCTGACTGTCAAAGTACAGCAGGTGTCAAGAAAAGGAACATTTTATTTTGTTAAGCTTATATCTTGGACACTTCAAATGAAAGTTGGAACCACTGGATTGTGAGAGAAGCAGCTGAAGCCCATTCAGCTGTGGAGATGGTTAGAAATTTCCCAGAGAACAACTCTGTGTCTGTAAACATTGATGGTAATTTCTACAAGTTTTACACAAAAGCAGGTCCCAGGCCCACCAGAAAAGTCTGAGGCTCTTGTCTCACACATGGTAAAGAACACCCAAGTTCAGAACATTACATGGCTTAATGCAGGAAAGTGCTGAAATACAGAAGACTAGATTTGTATCCAGATGGAAATGCCATCATTCCTTTTCCTCTGCTAATTTAATTTCTTATTGTATTACTAATTATTCACAGGATCAGGGAGAAATCAGAATTTGAATATACATTGTCTGTAGGAGGAAGAAAAAAAAGATACAATACAGAAATTATACTGAAGTTGGGATAAGAGGATATGGAAAGGCAATTGAGACCTTCTGAAGAATGTACCTATTTCTGTAAAAATACTCAAAAATTATTTTTTTGGCTATTGCATAACATTGCTGTGGTAGTTTTATTAACATATTTTTAACCTGTTAGCCCATAAACCAAGAGGTCATTTTAAATTCACTGACCCATTGATTCCATACTTTTAGTTTTATTTTTCCCTAGGAGCTGATAATCACAATGTTGATGAGAGTGAATATACAGAAAAAAATATTTTCAGTGTTTTCATTTCTGTTTTTTTAAATGTTACATTTGATTTTTAAATTCTTACATCAGCTCCTTAGCATCAGAATACATGGTGCTTAAAGGTTAGTTTTCTTAAACCACTGTGATTTGTTGAGCTGTAATTTAGGCCTTACTGTCAGTTCTTTGAATTTTCCACATAAAAGTAACTCAATGCCTGCTAAAGGAAAATAGAGCATAATTCATCAGAAGGAAGTGGCCTCTGGGAAAATATTATTCATGTTTCACCATTTGTCCTACTATTACTCGTCTCATTAAAGGTGAAGGAAATAAATCTCATCTTTTCATTTTCCTATAATACTACTCAGAAATGAGGCATGTGATATTTTCTTTTTGTCTCAGAAAAGTAATTTCATTTTAAAGCTGTTTTTTTATTCTGCGTTTGAAAATATTTTTAGAGTAAGGAATCATTTCAGGTGAAAGATTAGAATAAAAATAATATTCCTTTTTTAAATCACAGAATTTTGTTGAAATTTCAGCTTGCATTCTAGTTGTCAAATGCCTGAAGTACTGTAGAATTCAATTGTTTGGTTGAGGAAACATATAAACTAAAATTAAAATTGCAGTTCATAATAGGCAGAAATTAAATGGACTTGCAGAAGAGATACAAAAGCTCAGGTGGAATTTTTTCAGTCTTGCTGTAGGACATAATCTATCCACTTAGGAATACATAGAGGCTCAGACCCTCATATTTGGTTTGTATATGCAAGGAACAGCCAAGATGTTTTATTGTCAAGTGACTGTATTTAAGTGGAGTAAGTTTCTAGAAAAGTTTCCCGTGTGAGAAAGAAAACTTTTTTTTTTCTATTACAGGCTATCTCCTTAAAAACTCAGATGTCAGCAGCACATCAAAGTGGCCGGGTCCCACCAGACTCTGACCTAGAGGCAGAGGTTTAGCTCCCAGAGGCAAGGGGGCACCGAGCCTGCTCCCCCAGCCCTCTGTGCTGCCCCAGACACAGACTGGCTTGGCTGTTCCTCCACCTTTGCTCTTTGTATTTTCTACTTGTCTTCTGTTTATACTGCAAAGTTAACTGCTAAAATGGAAAAAAAAAAACTGCAGGTGTTTTATGATTCTGAATCAGAAAATCTCTGTGTGAGAAGAAATAAAGCTGGAGTCCTTTAAGAGTCATCAATTGCATAATTGGTTTCTTTTACTATCTTTGATAGAGGGTGATTTTCAGTAGACATTCTTCTGATCACCAAAAGCAAAAAATACAAACAAAATCTAGTACTAAAGAAATTGAGTGGAAAGAGTCTACTAAGGGAAATAAAGACTCTGGATAAAAAATGCAAGTCTAGCTATTAAGAAAGTTTTTTTTTAAATTCCATTGCATGCATGCATATATATTTCTAAACCTGGAAAAGAAAGATAATATATTCCTACTGTATAATGATGGACTTTCATAACTTTACGAGGAGAATAAGGTGGTGTCTCCTCTGAATGTCTCAGGTTCAGGGAACTTCTACATGAAGCCTAAAGAGTTGTCTGACGAAATATTTGACTCACTGGTAATTTTTAATTACCTTAAAGTACTAGGCAGTTCCAAAGATTGTGAATCCACTACAGTTACAGCAGAGTTGATAAATGCCAGTGGAGTGATTTCAGAGTCACCACATTCTATGTCTGCTTTTTCATCAATCCATGGAGAGATGATAGGAAAATAAACAGGACTTTTTATTTTATGTATGACTGCTCAATAAATATTTTATTAATGCTCATAAAGAGAATTTTAAAGAGCAGAGACATTATCAAAGAAAATTGCCTTCATTCTTTGATGAGATCAGATTTTCTGCTAAAATGGGGCTAATAAATATAGTTGAGAAGTGGCAGAAGATTTTGTATGCCAGTTGTGTGACATCCTGTTTAATAGAATACACTGTACAATCACAGTAAGGCATAAATTAATGAACAGCTGTCAGAGAGAAATGGTCAGTGGTACATTGGCTTTATATAAAGGCTCCTTGTAGGGACTTCTGGAACTGACTTTGTCCTATGAGTTGAACTCACCATCTTCATTAATGAAATTGAGTCAAACATGAAATCACAGACAATAAAGTACACAGGTAAAAAGAAAGACTTAGAGGATAAAGAGGGAGAAAGAGAAAATGACAATTATATTATATGATCCATTTACTTTCTTTATGGTTGGCAAGTAATTTCTGCAAAATACACTTTAAAAATATCAATTAATATAAAAAAATAACATAAGCCTTCTTGGCTTTTAAACCTATTGGAGTGAAGATCCACAAAGATGATCAGAGGGTTGGAGAACCTCCCCTATGAGGACAGGCTCAGAAAGTTGGGATTGTTCAGTCTGGAGAAGAGAAGGCTCCAGGGACACCCAAGAACATCTTCCAGTAGATAAAGAGAACCAACAGAAGCTGGAGAGATATGGTTGCCAAGAGCATATAGTGATAGGGTATGGGAATACACAAGACAGAGAGTCAAACAGACTTGATTAGCATAGCTGGTTTGATAACCAAGACGCCATGGCAGGAACAAACAGAACTGTGAAAATTACAGGAGATGGGATTACACCTGTTTATGGGAAGGGAGAAGATTCAAGCAACTTCTGCAAGCAAAGAATTGTTGTAAAATGCCTAAGTTTTCTGTGTGATTTTTAACCTAATTATTGTAGTAGAAATTATTAACCTGTTTGAAATAGTATATAAGCTTTTGAGAAACCTGAGTAAAATCAAATTCTGATCACCAAATCAGTCTTCCTGTCTCGCATCAATTGCCAATAATAGGGGAATGGCTTTAAACTGAAAGAGAGTAGATTTAGATTGCATATTAGGAAGAAAATCTTTGTGGCAAGGTTGGTGAGGCACTGGAGCAGATTGCTTGGAGAAGTTGATGCTCCCCCATCCTAGGAATGTTCAAGGCTAGGCTGGATGGGGTTCTGAACAACCTGGTGTAGTGGATGCCATCCCTCCCCATGGCAGGGGAGTTGGAACTAGATGATGTTTAAGGACCCTTTCAACTTATTCTATAATTCTGTGGCTCTTTGGCTCTTGGTTAGGATTCTCTTTCAGTCAGCAAAATGTGCTAAAATGATTCTGTAGGATATATACCTATATAAGGAAGCACAATATCTATGCAACACAATAATGCTCAGACCAACATTAAAACACTCTATGCATTTCATAATAGATATTGTATTTATATTTATTAAAGTAATATTTAGAAACACTGGCACCTATTCATGTATGTAAGTATATTTATATATAGAGAGAGGTTTATTGAATAAATTACTCTTTTAGCTGTCATGCATAATTAATAAATCAAAAGAAACTACATAATGCTAAAGGAATTTCTTATATTTATATATATTATATATATTATATTGCTTATATTTCTTTCTACTGATGTAGAAGAACAAATGCTGTGTTGAAATTGAATGAAGACATGTTTAAATGAGAAGCAAAACATTATTTCTTAACAGAGAACATTTTTTCTACTGAATCAAAATACCAAGACAAGTACAAATTTTACACATCTTCAAATCAAGACCAAATGCCCTTTGAAAAGAGTTACTTTAGTTAAGTGGTAGTTAATGGAGTTTGATACAGGCAAAATGCAACTTTCTGATACATGTGAGGTCAGACTAGATGATCTAAGGCAGTAACTCAAATGGAAAAAATAAAACCCATATGACCCAGAGGTGATTTTCATAAAATCCACTATATATGTGTGTATGTATATAAAATCTCAAAAAGCTGTATGCAGTTAACTATAACATAACCACACACTGAAAATGGACTCAGTGTTCTCACAGACTAAACTAATAAAAAACCCAAGGCACAGTCCTAAGAAATGACATGATATATTACTTAATTACCAGCATACCTGCTGTCATGGTTTAGCTGTTTAGTATTGTTACAGCGTACTTAAAACAGTGCCAGGCACAGTTCAACAGGATTTGTGACAAGCACTGTTCCCAAAAGGGCATTATGACTGCAGCCACAGTCTTTCCATAAAAAATTGTCTTGGTATGAAGAAGCTAGCCATGTACTGTCATTTGGCCTCTGGGCTTTTTAGTACCATAACCTACCTTGCTTTAATCTTATCTGAGACTCAGAGTTGAGTGGGAGAAGGTGATTGTTCACCAATGGTCTCATTAATTGCAGGCTCCAATGCCCATGCCTGCAGTAATGGCCCCTCCAGATGATCACATTAAGCATTTTACATCTAGGTAATTGGCAAAGTTTAGGCAAAGTGGACAAATCAGAGCTGCTGTTCTCACCTTGGATCTGCTCTCAGGAAAAGCAGTAAATCATGAGTGCTGCTAAGGGGCCCAGAGCTAATTTTATGTATCAACATGTCATGATTTTTTTCTTATATAATCCTGAATCCTGAATAAAGGAAAACTCAGACCACATATGTGCCTTACAATATTTTGTTCTCAGTCTCTTTCAGGAGGCACCCCTGGAGGTCATTTCCACAGACATGCTGTTAAGATGTCAGAGAGGAGTTTACAAAACAAAACTGATTTTTTTTTCTCTTTTTCCTCGCTTTTATCCAGCAGTCCTGAGTTTAGATTAGAGATGAATTTGAAATGCTTCTCTGCCTGGGTATAATCTTGGCCCAAATGACCCACTTCCTCTGACACCACAACCTAAACACCAGTGGGATGAGTTCTTGATCCCATCTCTTGGAGCTGCACACCTGCACATACATATCCTGCACATTAACTTGTCCAGGAACACACACAACTCAGTAGCAAAGGAAATCTGGGCATGGGAAAGGCTTGGCAAAAATATTCAGGGCCATTGTTCCGGTCCCATCTGGGACAGAGTTAATTTTCCTTTAGTAGCTGGTACTGGTCTGTGTTTTGGATTTAGTATGAGAATAAGGTTGGCAACACACTGAAATTTTAGTTGTTTCTAAGCAATGTTTACCCTAAGTAAGGATTTTTTCGTTTCCCGTGCTCTGCCACTGAGAGGGTGCACAAGGAGCCATGAGGGAGCATGAACAAGACAGAGCTGGCAGAAGGGATATTCCATACCACAGAGCATCAAGCTCAAAATATAAAATGAGAGGAATTGGTGGGGAGGGGAGATCACTGCTCAAAAGCAGACTGGCCATGGCCAGTGTGTGGTGAGCACTTGGACTGTGCATCTATTCATTGTTTCTTTAGTGGTTTATTCTTCTTAATGAAAAAGAGCTCCTTTTCATTACAACTACTCTTTTTATTATTATCATTGTTCTTATTGTATTTTATTTTGTTTCAATTATTAAAACTATTCTTAACCCACAAGAATTGGGGGTGTTTTTCTGTTTCTCCTTCTCAGGGAGGTGTTGGGGAGGAGAGTGACCAGGTGGTTGTGTGGTGCTTAGTGGCTGCCTGGGGTTGGACCACAACAGGAGTGTTTCCTGAAAGACCTGTGTGTGACAGGTCTCTCACTTCTCCCTGAGTGCTCTCACCACTCGGTAAAAAAGTGAAAATTTATTTCTATATTGTTTCACACTGAGTTACAGTTTTCTGGTTTCCTATAGAGCACTCTTTGGTTTATTTGGACTAATAACAATAGTTTTGCATAACAAAAGAGAACATAAAATTAATTTCTACTTTATAATGGTTAGCTCCCAGTTGAGAATTATAATGAAAAAATCAAAACCATGTTACTTTGACATTTTAGTGTGAGTTCATTTTCTCTGTATCTGTGAAGTAAATTAAGTGGAGCAGATAAAAATTTAAACAATCTTGAAAACCCAAATAACATTTTGGAATAGGATGAAATGTTTAAAAATGAAGTTTTATAGATGGAGCTGTGGGAGAATGTAATACCTTATCAGGAAAGTATTAAAGCACATGAATATATGTTGAAAAATAATTCTTGGTTAAGAACTAGTAGCAGATGGAAACATTTATTCAACTGAAGACATTACACATTCATTCATAGAGACACAGATGCTACTCAGACTGATGGGATGTACATTAGCCCTAAAATAATAAAAATAGATTTAAACATTACTTTTTCCCCGTATTTAAAAATGTGTTGTTGATTCTAATATCATGACTCTAGTTGAGAGATTTTTTAAAAATGACTAAAAAATATTGCATCTTTTCACTACGCCTCTCTTTGGACAGCAGAGGCAAAGCATGGAGATGAGTGTTCAAACTGAGACAGAGACAGCTGAAGCAGCAGATCTGTCACCATATACTGACAAAAAAGATGGGGATTTTAACCTGTTCTTGCTGTGCAGGAAAAGGGGTGGAAGTCCTCAACTACCCACAGGCAGTGGAGAAAGTACTTAAGGCTGCCAACTAATCTCTCTTTTGCCTTATGGGGGAAGGAGAAAGAAGAAACTTCTCTTCTTTGGCCGAGGGCCTGTTATTAATTAATTAATTAATGTCTAGGCTTACATTCAGAACACCTCAACACAAAGCAAACCACTAACTAAAAATTAATTTAGTTATGACTCAGGTTTAATACTTTCCCAGTTATTTAACCTCTGAAGACATTAGCGTATCTAATAATAATTTCCAGCCTAACAATGAACATCAGTGAGGAGCAGTGTTTGTCTTTATGAGGGTGCTTTTATTGCATCTTTGTTTTCTTTATGTGAAACAAGAGCACTGAGCATCACTTATTCTGCTGGCACAATTGCAGTTAACTGAAACCCATTATATAATTGCGAGTCATCACATTTAACTTCGTTCTGAAAATAAATGAAGCATTTTGAATTGTATGTATGGAATAATTCTCCTCATACAGCTCAGAAATATAAGAAATCTATAAAATTCATTATTTCAGGGGTTTTTTTTCTATATAAATCCATGTATTTTCTTGTTAAGATAACGTTTATAATGCCTTTGGAATATCAGAGAGTGAAAAGGTAAAGAAAGCCCTTAAAGATAAATGCATCATTAAGACAAAACCAAACAGAAATCCCCTTGGTTGTGGAATGATGCCATGAGCTTGCTATGATGGCTATTTCTTGGATGACTGCAATATCCACAAGACTGTATATGTAATATTACAGGCTCCAGAGATATTTAGTAATCTCTTTTTTAATCAAGATGTCTGAAAAAAAACAAAAACAATGGGTATACTGTTCATACCATTTTAGATATTCACAATGCAGAAAAATGCAGTGTGTTTCACAGTACGGAGAACACTTTTTCCCTGAGAGAAAAGACAAATTTAATTATCCTGTAACTGGACAGTTGCATTTTGTCTCACTTGGCTTAATAGATAAGAGCAAGGAAAGTTATGTCTTCACAGTACTCAAGAAATTAAAAACAATTTGAAGATACTGAAGAGGTATCCACATCTTTTCACATAAGGTAGTTCTGAAGCTTGAAGAACAAGGCCATTTGGTAAATAAATGTCCAAGCAAGTTTCACACAAGCTGTCTAGCATCCAGAAGCAGCACAGCCATGTGCATCCAGCCTACTGTACTTGTGAGCAAAGCTCTCAGCTGCTCACTCAGCAGCTTGCTTTGCACATCATTGTAAAGCTCTATTGAACTCTGCCACGTGGGCCAGCAGTCATGGAACAGTCTTCTCTGTGGTGTTAACACAAGCTTCATTTCCTGAAAGATATCATCAGATAGAAAACCTGGAATGTTTAGAAGACTTGACTTTTGGGGAGTGAAAACTATGATAGATTACTTTCTCTATGAATAAGCAATACAATGGTCTTTATAATATTAAAGGCATTCTGGATTAAGAATAAATGTGCAAAATAGTCAGGAGTAAAATTACGTTAAAAATCAGGACAATATTTCTGACTATCAGAGCAGTGGGAGTCAGAGGCCATCTTTCTGCAGTGATGGATAACAGTAATTACCAGCTTCCCTCTTCTGTCTTTTATTGGACTGCACAGAAGTGGCTGCTCTGATGGAGGCTACTTCCCAGAGATTCTAGCATCTGCTATTTTTAACCCAGAATGAGAGGCAAATGGGAAAAAGCAATAATCTTATCTTTTTTTTTTTTCTTTATGAAACTAGTTATAAATAGGATGCACTTATTTCTGTTATTTGTTTTCTGGGTAGGTGTAACCTTCCAAGGTAACCTTCTCTACCTGTCTGACAGAAAAGGAGGAAAACTCCCCAGCCAGGCATCAGACTCAGCTAGGTGTCAGTGTGGGACAGTGGGAGCAACCACAGCTGGAAAGCAAATTTCTTTCTTTGAACCACAGATTAACATGGACATGCCATATGATATAGATGTTGTTCCCATGTAGCACAATCACTTTTGTCCTTTGCTACACAAACTCCCCTCAAAACCTCCCAGCCATTTGTGTTTTACACTGAAATCAGACTGCAACAAAACATCAACAACCTTATAGCCTTTAAAATAGAGGTACAAAAAGCCTCTGGAATCTTAGGTGCATTGCACCTTCTGTCAGGCACAGCATGAAATATACAAAGCAGCTAAAAGTTTGAGAAACTTCTAGGCATAAAAACACAACATGGAAAGAGCAACGGAGCATCTTAGCTACAATGGTTTCTCACTTTAGTTCTTTGTAGTATTATCTCTTAAAGTATTTAGAAAAATGCCTACACTTAGATTGTGGCTGGCCATCCGAGTAGTAGGTCTGTATGAACTAAAACTTCCCTGACTGCATGAACGTGCAATATTGTCTTATTTTCACTACCTACTTCAGTCCATTGTGCTGTGAAAATAACAAATAGAATAAGATAGATTTAGTACAAAAAATGGAAAAAGCCAAAAAAAAAATCACAGGAGCAAGATTTGCAACAAAAATCCATGCTACTAAATTCTGGATAGTCTATTGATATCTTAAATTGCAAGACAACATTGGCCACAAGTTACAGTTTTGACTTATATATCAAACTACTGCAAATTACTGTACTTCAACAGCCATTCAGTAGGAACAGAAAAATACAGCTTAGACAGGTTTGAGAGATTATCTTCCCTGAGCTGGTTGCTCCCAAGCTTGATTTTATTAAAGGAGAAAATATGTCATGCACTAAAGACGAGTGTGGTTTCAGACTGCGAGTATAGAGTCTGTAGATGGAGAAGGAGAAAGAAACAGAAACTCTCTCAGGAACCATCTGGGCCAGTGGGATGCAGGTCCTGTGGTCTCCTAGTGAGCAGTCTGTTGAGTGTATTTAATATAGAAATAATAAAGGTAAGGTTTGGATTCTGCTTCAGTGCATTCATGGGTAAGGAACATTTTACTTCACATAGACTCACTGCTACCATAGCATAAATTTTACACTGCTGTTTTAAAAGGTTCTGCTTTTCATAAGCATGTTAGTGATTGTGTGCAGGATTCAGTTCTTCCAAGCATATGTAAATATTTACAGAAAAATATCTTTATCTCACAAAAAAAGTTTAGATGATTGATTTTTCTTATAAATAGACTTATTTTAATCACATCTGGATATATTTGCAAAATCAGGAATTAAAAATACATCTGCTGAGAATCACTTTCTGAATTTCTTGGCAGTCATTCACTGTTAAAATATTTTCTTTACATGGAATTTACTAATGTTACTCTTTATAGCCAACCATTTCACTGACAGTTTTTTCCAGACAGGCTTCCTGCTAGCAGAGGAGGAGGACTAGGTAAAAGCTAATTGTGGAATATTCGATGGGTAGGTGTAACCTACCCATTGTGACTGTACTCAGCAACAAGCTTAATGCAGAAAATTTGAATCAACTTCATCGTAGGGGAGTTTAGGCAATTTAATGAAAACTAATTATTAAATAACTCAGAACTTGGAGTTTCTCACACATGTCCACATTATCATGTAAAATATCTCTGCCAAACTCTTTTACTGTACCTGCAATTTTATTCAGAGACAACAAAAGAAATTCCCCATTTGTTTCCACTTTGTGGCTTGAAAAGTAATTTTGACTGTGATGTTCTTTTTGGTTGCTTGTGATATGCTATTCTACAGTCAAGTCCCTTTTGAGGAGACATTGATTTAATAATTTAAAAATCACCATTTCTACTACATTATGATAATCATTTGCCTAGGAGGCCTGATTTGTCATGTTTCTTTGAATTCAGAAAAATGTCTTTGGCTAGATTCAGACTGAAGATTGAGATACTGCAAGTATGTATATAAATAAATAATTCTTGGAGAAGAGTCTTTTCCCATTGGATATTTGAACTGTCAGATGTGAAACAAGATAGGATGCTGCTTTCTTCAGTTTTCTAGGCAGACATATTCTAAACACACATATTTACTACATACTTGTATTTCATAACTGAGATGTTCAACCAAGTAAGTTTTAAATATTTTCATATATAGAATTGATATATGGAAATATATGAGCATGTCCAGAGGAGGGCAACGAGGCTGGGGAGGGGCTTGGAACACAAACTCTGTGAGGAACGGCTGAGGGAGCTGGGGGTGTTCAGCCTGGAGAAAAGGAGACTCAGAGGTGACCTTGTCACTCTCTACAACTTCCTGAAAGGTGGCTGCAGTCAGGTGAGGATCGGTGTCTTTCTCCAGGCAGCAACTGACAGAATGAGAGGGCACAGTCTTAATCTGTGCCAAGGGAAATAGAGGTGGGATGTTAGGAAAAAGTTTTTTATGGAAAGAGTGATAAAGTACTGGAATGGTCTGCCTGGGGAGGTGTGGAGTCACCATCCCTGGATGTGTTTAAAAGAAGACTGGATGTGGCATTCAGTGCCATGGTTTAGTTGATGTGTTGGGGCATAGATTGGACTCAGTGACTTTGAAGGTCTCGTCCAACCTAGTGATTCTGAGTGATTTTGTGTGTGATTTATAAATGTACATTGTTTACGTAAAAGTCACGTTGTGACAGTGTGATCTATACCCAACTATGAGATTCTGGGTTTATCCCATGTTGTTTCTACTGAGACACATAATTTTGCAAGTTAATGATTTATGTAATCAATGAGAGATGACAATTCAGCTGTTTAGGGTCTCTTCCTCACCATCTGGAAAACATTCTGATTCATGGGATCATCACTGAGTATCATTACTGTTTTAAATCTCAGGATATTCTCTCTCATTCCCTTCCCATGGCAAATGGTTGAGTTTTGACTTCAGTTGGGACAACTAACAGCCTCAGGTCTCGGTGCTGTGCAGAATGGATGCCTTAACAGGCTGTCTGGCCTGCTCTGACTTCAACAACCTTTTTCATGTTCTTTCTGCAGATGACTCTTATCTTTAGCAAACATAGAAATATAATGGACTCACCTTCTTTACTAAGTAGTANCCATTGTACGGCCATGAATCAGCCATGAAGTGAGGGCCAAACTGGACATTAACACCTTGGGGAAAAGGACTCTACTCAAGCCTCGCCGGAGACACCCATGAGTGTGAAAAGCTAGCCAGGACTCAATAGAAAATATGGGGAAATATTGCCGAGGGCAGAATAATGCATATAAGAACTGGGCCCCGAAACGGGCAAATTCATGAACTCAGGGGGAGACAGCAGACGCCAGGCTCTGTGTCTCAGAGTTCACCCTTGGCCTTTTCCCGGGCAAAACCGTCAAGAAGTCGGTTACGCTGCTTGTGGGGGTTGTGACCAAAACTCTGGTTCGGTCTTCTGAGACCTAAATTCTGTGATTCGATTTTGTGTTAGTAAAACAAATTATTATTTTAATTGGAATATTGTACTTAGCATTTATAACATATCTATTAGAATTCTCAGTAAGGTGGAGAAATATATCTTTCTGTGTCAAAGAACTGCTAGAATTTGGACAGCAGCTCAGCAATAGCAATTACAAATTTCAACACTGGAAATATATCCAGAAGCTGAAGGTATACCTAATATTAGGAACATTCCTCATTTATACTCATTTGGTTTTGTCTGGAAGAGTTATTGTTTCCATCTGCTCATACCCCTTCTTCATTTCTATCATTTCTTCATTCTATCAGTTCTTCATTTCTATCTCTATCTCAATGTGGACTCATGTCAAAAATGAGTGTATTGCTGCACTTCTAACTCTTTTGTAAGAGAAGGATTCTATTAATATTGCTAACCAGTGTCCCAAAATCATGAGTCCGATCTCCAAATCTGTAAAACTGTGGAATTCAGTCAAATAGTTTTCATTTCTTTTGCTTGATTCTAGGGTCATAGGAAGTCTCTACAATTTTTGCAAATTCTATAAAGTCACATGACTGAAGTAACTGGGACTTCGGGGAAACTTTCCCCAGGACTGGATATCACAATGAGAGACAGCGACACTGATACCTTTGCACTTCCAGTACTTTAGTTGTATGTTCTACTTCCCCTGGTGAGAGAGCAAATTAACACTTTTGAATTTAAAAATAAGTATCAGAAATTCTGCCTGTGCACACATCAAGTCAGCTTTTGCTGGGCGTAAGAAAAATGCTTGTGTCACATGAAACAAGTGATAATAGATCATGCTGGCTACCCAGTCTGAAGGAAGTCTTAATAAAAAGGTCAGAGTATATAAAAAGATCATAGTACTACAAATCAAAGCGGGCAAGGAAAGACCATACAAGATCATTTTTTCAGAGAAGGCAGGGGAAAAGAGATAAGCAAAAGCACATTGAAAAGTGCTGCATTTCAACTGAATTTTTAACTTCGGGGTATTTACGTTATACTTTTCATCAAAAGCCAGAATATAGATGGATATACATAATTAATGAAAATAATAATTATTTGGAAGTGAGAATTTTTTTGGCTGTTGAAGACCTTAATATTCATTCTACCAAAGAAGCAGAATATTACATACTACGTGAAATGCTTTGAGAACTCTGACATCTGAAAATTTGATTACAGTTTATATACAACATTATGGATTCAGATTTGCCGCACTAGTATCATACATGAAAAAGCTGTAGAAGAACTTTCCTGCTGATTGAAATACTGAGTTATGAGAACATACTGATGTAACAAATTACATGAAAATCTACAGTTATAAAAGTCAAAATTTTCTTTCACTATATATGCACAAAAATATTTTCATTATTTAATTTTACAATCTTCTCACAGACCCATGTGTGCTCACTGTCAGAAAAATTGCCTTTCTTCCTGAATAAATTAAAAGTGAAGTCGCTAACATTTAATTTTCTATAAATGCCTATAATTGTAATAATGAAGAATTCCAACACAAATATTTGTCTTTGTGGATTTAACTTACTGATTAGCACTAAGGCAGACTCTACAAAACTTGTGATCAGGCTGTTTATACAGGCAGATTCAGACAAATCAAATCTTCTGGACACATTTTTGAACATGCATAGATGTAAGACAAACATGATCACACTGTCTAAGACAATGAATACATTTTCATGGACAGTTTAGAAGAACTGGTTTCCTTTATTGTGTGGCCCTGGCGTGGTTACCCACAGGACCACAGAAATCATGATACAGCTAATTTTCAAGCAAAATTCACCCTAAAACAAGTCTCTCTCTTAGATGTCTTAAGAAATGTCTTTAGGCCTTTGGAAAAACTGTTCTTTTATTAAAATGAAGGTAATTCTAGTTTTTTGTCATGTTTGATATACTGGAAATATTTGTCAGGGCTTCCATAAATATGAATTTTGATTTGCCAATTTTGCATGAAAGTGTTTTCCAAATGATAAAAAGAGTCTGTTACAGACTATATTATATATAATATTATATA
>VXBR01002157.1:326158-411985 GCA_013400215.1 Cisticola juncidis | reverse complement strand
CGCCTTGGCCCGAAATGGCCACTCCGCCGGAGACGGCTCTGAGGCAATGTTACCGAGGTCCATCAGGGTCGGATGGTGGTCTGCCCCACGTTGATGCACCATTATGTTGCGGTGTGTATTTTGGGGGGGGGACCCCGGGGAGGAGACCCCGGGGGTCTTAGAGGCGTGGGTGTTCTTGTGCTGGCAGGCAAAGAGACTCAGACGCCAGTAGGGTGCTGATGGGGTGAGGATTTATTCAGAGTTCGGTTCCAGGAAGCAGCATGGTCCCTGAGGGAGAGGGGGAAGGGGAAAGAGGGGAGTGGGTAGAGTCCAGAGACCCCCAGGGGGAAGAGGGCCAAGGGGAAAGGGAGCCAAAAGAGAGCGCGAGGCTTCTCCGTTCGCACTCTTAACCCTGAGGTTCGAAGGGCGCGGTGAGATTGCACAGCCAATGAGGTTACAGATACAGGATACTGCAGGGAGGTACAGACTTAGAATACACTTTCCAGGGGTGAGCTAGAATATACCATTACAATAAAATACAATTCCACAATGTACTATGTGTTATTTACAGTTAGAAAAATTATATTTCCATGGTTACTGAATTACTGACTGTGATAATGTTTCTCAAAATTACTTATAAAACAGCCATAAGGGAAGAGTAAAGAAAAATAAAATCCCAAACCCTCAGTTACCTATCCTTACTAACTTTACTTTGTTGGCTCTGCTCACAATAGAACATTTAACACAGATCCTCTTCTCAAAAGAGAGCTTTAGAAATAGTGTACTGAGACTTCACAGTGTGCCTCAGCAACCCAATATATGGCAAGAGAAATATAGATTTGCTGTGGTCTTTCTTCATTTTGTGTAAGCTATTGGCTGCACGCCCAGCTAATTTGAATCTGATTACTGACATAAATTCACTTGGCAGGCAGAACCTGTTAATAAAGTAGTTCAGGTTCATATAAGCCAAAAAGTTGCTGATTTTTTTTTCACGTTTCAAGGCACATGAAAAAAAGTGTATTTGAACAGACTTTACCTGTGTGGGCAGCACATATTGAACTTGTCTTATCCACTGGTAATCTCCTTCTGCCTGATACTTAAGTGTAAAAGGGTTGTCTTGCATGTTATTGAGATGGACTCTGAACTGATCCTGGTTGCCTGTTTTATTGCTGGGTCAGAGAATGCATTTGTTTTCATATAAAACTTAGTGTTTGCTGTTTTGCCTTTCTCTGTCTTCTGAGATCCCTCTTTTGGACTAAGAAAGACGTGCCTAGAGGTTTAAAGACGTGCCTAGATATTAAAAGACATGAGACAGTGGACAAATTGAACTTCAGGATTGAAAGATCATGTCAAATAAATTTTCTATTTCCCCTGTGGTGGTCTGCTGCAAATAAATCTTGATCTAATGGCTGCATTTGCACTAAGTCCTGGGTCTAAAAGATTAATAAACTTTTAAGGAATCTGAAGCCAGAAGAGACCATTAGATCATACAGACTGACTGTCTCTGTATCTCAGGTCATTACATTTCACCAAGTTCCCTTTACATTGGATCTGATAGCTTCTGTCAAACAGTCTTCCAAAAAGAAAGACAAATAAGATTGCAAGACATCTGGATATGCTGAATTTTGTGTTAATAGTGTATTTCTACAACTGAACAGTGGAAGTAGGTGTGACTTTTCTTACTTAGTTAATGCCAGTTCTGATGACATCACAGTTATTCAAGCTAAAGGGTTTATTTCAACCGTACTATCTTGTGAGAAAAAATGACATTTGCATTTTCAAAATGGAAAAAATATCTTTTCTCTTTCATTGACATGAAATAAAGTATGAACTGAAATCATGGAATCATAGAATGGTTTGGGTTTGGAAGAGACCTTAAAGATCACCTACTTCCGACAGAACTGGACTTAGTGTTCCAGATGGGGTCTCGTGAAACCTGAGGAACAGAACCACCTCCCTCCACCTACTGGCCATGGTTTTCCTGCAGTCCAGAATATGATTGCCACATCTTGTCAAGGTTCTCATCCACAGTCTTTCTCCTCAGGGCTGCTCTCAATCCATTTTCTGCCCATACTTGTGCTAGGGATTTTCCAGACCCAGGTGCAGGACCTTGCATGTGGCCTTTGTGGTTCTGGCACAGGACCATATCTCAGGTTTGTCAAGGCTGGCATTCCTTCCCTGTGGTGTGTCAGCTGGACAACACATCTTGGTGTCAGCAGGACACCTGTTGTGAGTGAATTCAATCCCACAGTCCGTATCACCGACAAAGACATTCAACAATGGCAGTCTCAATACCCACCTCCAAGGAATGTCACTCTTCACAAATTTCAACAAAAAATAAGCCAGGTCAAAAGAACAACTCACAATTTTGATAGAGAGGAGAAATAATTCCAATTAAAAATGATTCTTCAGTGTAGCTTTGACTGGAAATCAGATCAGTTTAGTTTGGAAATACTCATCATGAAACCTGCTTCCTGTTAGGCTTTTTTAGTCAGACAGATATTTTTGAAAAACAGGGGCCATGGTCACAGGCAACTGGCTCTAGGTGGCCTTAGTTGAGCAAGGTATGCTCAACTATGCTCCATGACTGGAGAACATGAGCTCCAGAAATCCCTTCCAGCCCTACCCGTTCCATAATTTAATTCTGATAGTAAATGGGGATACTTTAATTCAGTGGTAATAAAACCCCCTCATATCTGTCAAAATATCTTGTAGAGAACTACCTCTGCATCAATTTAATTAGGCAAACTAATAGCTCAATTCTGAATTTCCCAGGATTTATTTAAAATAAACTGTCTGTAGGCCATAAATCTCTGGAGTAACCTCTTCTAAGATATAAATATTCCTACAGATTTTTACAGATAATGTAATATTTTGCTGTCTGAGTAATATTCCCATTCTTTTCTATCTTGAATTCCAAGTGCATGCCCCAAAGAGTTAATCTTGTCATTCTACATTGCAAATATAGCACAAAATATTTATTGAAGATTTCTGTTTGCATCACTCATCAATTTTACCAGCCCTTTCTTTCCTAGGACAATAGTTATGGCTAAAAATCTTTAACTTCTAATTGACATATGAAAAATACTTATTTTCCTTAACGTTATCCCGAGCAGAGTTTCCTTTCATAGGTTGAGTGCCTCTAGTCATCTCAGTGCTTGTCACAAAATTATAACAATTGCAATGCAGTTATGCATTACTACATGCTTTTCTTTCCTCCCAAATAGCTGTCTTGAATTAATCTCAGAAATAGGATGGACATTTACCTGGTGTCCTTTCTTAATTGTGAAACTGTACCTTTTCTGTTGTGAGCATAATATCATACACTCCAAAATAAATAAAATAAAAATATATCTTACCTTGTATTTAATTTCTCCTTACTGCATAGTAATAAATCAACTACAATAGGACAAATTGCACCCTTCATATTTGTTGCATTATAGAAAATGCACATTAATTTTTATATGAATCTTCCACTACAATATTAATGATAGGTTAAATATATCGGTACTCTCAAATGAGCAACCTATAAACTTGCACTTTCCTAATCTAAGATGGGAAGTACTTTGCTTACAAGGTAAACTGCCAGGGCTTTATTGGGAAATGGATAGAACTCTGGAATATGAAATTTCAAAGATCTTTAGCTGTACAAAAGACTCAGTTGTATGGACAAAGGTAATTATGCCCATATTGGAACATCAAGAAGTAACTTCTATATCGTCATCATCAATAAAATCAATTATAAACCAATATATTTTCCTGAAATACTATCTACGTGTCTTCTGGGATATTGTAGGCTATATATCTTGAGAGTAATTGCCTGAGGAGTACATAAAGTGAAAACTTTTCTGGGGACATTGTTTTCCTTAGCTTATTCTCACGTTGCTAATCAGACATAACCCAAGTAGTTTGAACTGTCATGGCATAGGATACAATGGAGTTTATTTCATGTTCATTCATGGGAAAAAAATCAGTATGTGTTTTGGTAAGAAAAAACTTAAAATAAAAATTGTAAATGCTTATATAATTTAATTTGTTTCCTTGGCTTATACTCTACTGAATTTTTATTTTCATTTTGATGCAGTGTGTATCAATCAGATAGCTCTCTTGATTCTCAGTTACTTTAACAAATTTGTCTATTGTCTACTTATGCATATATTTCCATGTGAAACCCAAAGCAGAAACATAATTTAAAAAAATCAAGACTCAAAAGACTTGGTGTATAATTAAACATATATTAACAAATTTTTGAGAGATTTGTTATTATGGGGCAATAAGACATTTGCTAACAATACTCAAAATAGATTTTAGATATCACACGATATAATTTCCCTAAAAAGTTGCTTTGCTATGACATGATTCAGTAATTTCTCATTCAAATTTGAACTTTTTCTTTTCCCATCCTTCCTACATGTATGTAAGAGCTTTTCAAAAGCACAGTGACAGTGTAATCTACTAGTAAAGACAGTGAATGAGCACATAGTTTTGGTTGACATGATAACTGTCAAGCTGCAGAGATAATATTTTTATTCAGAATATAAAAATAACTGTGTGTTCCAAGTTGCTCCTTGGAATCACTCACCTGGATACCCTCTGAGCAGTCTGCAGCACAGGAGGCCTGGATGTGCACTTGCAAATGGATTCTCAGCCACCAGCTGATGAGCTGGGTTGAACCACCCTGATGGGTGTAAAATCACCAGTGGGCTATAGAGCCCCAGAGATGCAACTGGACCCTTTGGTTTCTGCCCTGATGAAGTTTTGGTGTCCACTATGCCAGAATACGGAATTACGTTCAAAAGGAGGTTACAATCAAACACAAGGGAAAGACATGCAGTTTACTGGATCTATTTACAAACTACTACAATATTTAAATGCAAATGGAATTATGACAATGATTGGGTCTAAAATACTACTATTTTACAAGGAAAGACATGCAACCCCATGTGCATTCTCACAGCAGATCCTCTGCATGCAAAATAATTTTGACTTTCATTTAAAAAAAATAAAATTCTAGTTCTCCCTTTGACTGTGCATAAATATTAAGAACATCTGGTGATGGTTTCCAATAGAATATAAATTCAGATTTCCCCCAGGAATTACTTATGTCTCTAATCAGTGCTAAATTTCATTTTTATAAACAAAAATGTTGTTAGTTTTAATAACTTTTACATCATCTATTTTACTAGAAGATTGACAGATAAAGGAAACTGCACATAGATAATTAATGTTTTTGAAAGGTTTGAAAAGACTAATTATGAATTTTTTCCTCTAAATAATATAAACTGATATTTTTAGACACATATACAAACTTGAATGTATTTATCATTTACTAAACTGCATATTCAATATAAAATTTATTTTTAAAGAAATATATAATCTACCATACCATATCTCATTAAAAAATCTGAGATGTAATTATGTCCCAGCTGACACAAGTTAATTCAATAAAATAATAAGTTTTGCAAGTAACACTAGTATTACACAGTGCAAAATATTCACCTGAAAACCTATAAGAACTGCTTCTTTTTCACAGAGAAACCTCCATGATTCATCTAAGGACTAAAAGTAAAAATGCATTTTTCATACTTGGCTTTGAATGGTGTCTAGTTGGTTTGTTAAGCTAGTATGAATTTTTTAATTGAAATGCAAGTATAATTTAAATATTTTGGAAAAAGTGTTTTATTAATGCATTGCTTACATAATACTTTTACAGAAATATAAAATTAAAAAATACTGAAAAACATGCTTTAATCTCTGCACATAACATAAGCAAATCTGTCAGCTCCATTTCATCATGCAGTTATAAAAGGTATAACTACTTAATGGGGTTAATTTACACACATCTTTGCAGGCCAGTGGTTACTATTTACACTGGTTCACAGATTATAGAAAGTTTTTTTTGTTTGGCCAAGGAATGCAAGTCCACAAAAACTTTCATAAGAGTCTGCATTCATTGGCAATGTTAGAGCTAATATCATGCCTGGTATGTGCTCATTAAGTTCATCACTTTGAGTGGCACCTTGACATTTGCAGCCTCTGGAGGTGAACTGGATGAGGTTATTTGCCCAAGACAGCAGTTTATACCAATGTCATTTTTCTGTATTGGAGAAGCAAGCCTCAAGCAGTTGAACAGAAGGAAGCACCAGGGACCAAACTGTTGAAGAAAATTAATTTTGCCTGCAGTTCATTCTTCAGTGTGATAAAGTCAATGGAATGTTAAGAAGCTTAGTAACTAAGTCATTTGGTGATTCTTACATTAAAATTTGACCTTTAAAGACATATGGGTACATGCTGGTTTCAGTCACGTAAATGTTATAATCTGACAGCTGAATCTGTTTGCTATACAAAAGAGTGAGTTGAGGAATTACAGAAGACTCTGCATTAAAGTGTACAAAGCTATTCATAGTTGCATACAGACCACTTCTTATCTATCACTGATGATCTCTATTTGCATGACTGTATCTAACCAGTCAAGGCAAAACAGTTTAAAAGACTTATTTATTCATTAATCAATTTATTAATGATTGCCCACTTGACTGTATCCTATAAATACAACCTGCATCAACATTTATGTTTACTATTGCAAAACAAAATGACACCAAAGAGTGCCCTTCTATAGTTTTTGCTTTAGTATAAAATTTACTGCAAAGGCAAATGAGAAGCTCGAGATAGTATCTACACTTTGCTTAAGTCTTTGCTGATTTAGTGAGCTGTAGCTAAAACGGAATCTTCTAAGGGATTTAAATTACTTTAAAGTTACTGTGCTTCCTCAGTATTTCCTCCATCATACCACAAATGAAATAAATTTAAGTTAAATGTCATACAAACATCAAATTGTTTAGAGATCACACATGCCTTTTTCGATCACTTGATACAGCAGGGTCTCAGTGGTCCCTCTGAGACTGATAAAGCTGCAGAAAAACATACACATGAAACATCCATGCCTATGAAGTAACAGGACACACAGATTTCTGTGCTACCAGGTGTTCACTTGCTGCACTCTTTTAACTTCTTCTGATTAAAATTTCTTTTATGTAAGATACTAAGAGCCATAGGTTATTGTGATAGCATAAAAATACCCCAACCTGAAGCAGATCAGCAGACTATGTACTATGTACTATATAGCAACCTGTTTTTTTTCTTTCTCCTCAACAATCATTTATTTATTTGTTTACAGGAATCAAAAACAACACATAAAAAAAAAACCAAAACAACAAAGCACCAAACAACCCATAACAAAAACAACAACAACAAACCACAAAAAAACAAAACCAGAAACCCCTGGTTGTCTCTACCCTCATCTTTTTCAGGTAACTAACCTTGCAGGACCTTGGAGGATTATGTGTTCTTGGGATATGCATTCACATAACGGTAAAGGTCCTGGAAAGCACTGTTTCTAATAATAAACAAATGCATAATAAATTTTATTATTTATAATTTGTTTATCAATATCTACATGTTTCCAAAGTTTTTTGCTTCTTTTTGAGTTTATATATATATATATGTATATATACAGAAGAAAAGCAAGTGATGAAAGAGAGAAGAAATAACATTCCTGTCAGTCAGAATGTACTGTGGACACATACAATGCTAAACATGAAAATGTCTGTGCTGGAATTGTAAGAGCTGCCATATAGCAATTTTCTTGAAATGCACCAGTAAAAGGGACATTGACTCATTTTATCTGTGCAAAGGGCCATCTAAGGGGTTGTTTTTTCCCTTCTATTCATCATGTCTTATGATCTCCTCTCTTGCACTGAGTTGCAGCACTTTCTTTGGTAGCCTGTACAAAATCTTGGTCTTCAGAAATGTTCCTTTCTCTGGTATCTTTCCATTTACATTAACATTTCTACAAAAATCAGGAAATAGAGAGCTGTCAGAAAAAAAAATTTGGTTAAAAACCTCAATGAAAAATAACCAATAAAACAGCAAAAAACTTTATGGAAGCTGTTAGCCACCTCTTTCTGTTTTCTTTTGTGCCCAAGTTCTTCCTTTAATGCTGTTCAATTATATAATTTACTTTATTACTGCTTGCTCAAAGGGCCTTATGCTTTAAGTCACATTCTCTCTGAAACCCATCTATTTGGTTTAGTTTATACTGTTATAACTAGAAGAGTGTGACTCAGAAAATTGTCAAATGAAAACCAGCATTACATTTTTTATTTGAATAACTTTTTCTCCTGGATAATCAGAAGTGTTTAATTCCAAAACATTCCTTTATGGTTTGAAAATTCACAAAAGAAATGGACTGCACATATACTCTATCTTCTGAGAAATTTTTGTTTAATTTACTGAAAAAAGAACAAGTATTACTGTTTTCAGTCCTTAGAGTCAATAAATCCATATATTCCTCCACCTCATTTTTCTTGATGAAAAGTAAGAACTAGAAGGTAAATTCTTACTCAATAGCCAAATCCTCTTTGAAAGGATTTGTCCTCTAAGAAATCAAACAAGTTTGATTACTGTTCTACAATATTTGTTCTGGGTATGTGAAGAATGTAATTTATTCACCCAGTGTCAGCTTCCACCTCAAACAAATTGTGACATCATTGTGTTTGATGAATATCTTGATGATATGGGATTTGGTTGGTATATGCAGTAGACTTCATATTACTTTAAATTTTGAAACGTGTTGACTGTGAGCAAATGTTTGCCCAAGAATTTTATTATGCAGAAAGAAAATAAAAGGTTGCTTGTGAAAGAAATGGGTCTGCTTTGAGAAAATCGTTTTTTCCTTTTTCTATATCTCCTCACTGATCTTTGATATCTCTTCCATTTTTTTTGGCTCTTGAAGTTCCACATAAATAGTGTATGCTAGAAACATGATATATACAAATTACAACTTTCAGGAATTAGATTTTCCTCTGAGGCAGAGGTACAATTTTGAATTTGTCACTGCTGAGACTACTGAAATGAGTAGAACAGCACTGAATATGCTTTTAAGCCCATTTAACAAACAAGGGGGGACAGGCTTCTTGGTTCTTGCTATTTGTTGCTTTAGTTTGTAAATAAAGTCAGCTAATGTAAGAATCTATTTCTCAGTCTTGCAAGAGCAGAGCCATGCTGGTACAATGTACTGGTCAAGTTCAACACAAACCCAATTACAGCTATCCCTCAAGCTTTTTGAAAACCTATTGGATTAGTGAGAGCTTTAATAAGTTGTCTAACTTGTAATCCTCTATTTATCCATAGTAACTGATGGGAGGAAGGAGATAATTTTTTAGAAAGCTCTCAGAAGCTGGAATTCTGCCTTATGTCAAAATAGGGCATAGAAGTTACCAAGAACATTCAAAAATGGGACTTTTTTGCCAGTTGTATGAATTTTGTTATTTTGCTAGGTTGCCATCCCCTCAGAAGGAATTAAAAGTGGTTAACTTCATAGGTCAGAAAGGTTACTGCAGCAGGAATTCACACTTCTGTAAGGAATTACACAATGGTACTCAGTAAGAGATATTATTATTTTTTTTTTTCATTTCAAAGAAATTTTCCACCATTTTCACATGACTTTACACAGAAAGATAGGAGTAAGTACAAGCTTCCAAAACTACCTGTGAGATCAGACCTTGGGAAAAAAAATTCAAAATTATTAAACTTTTATTTTGAATTTAACAGTCTTCTAAAGAAAAAATGCTTTGAAAGTCTTAGTAAAAACTAACTGCTTGCTGGATGGAATTATCAAAACTGTAGTTAATGGGCTGTTACAAATAGTTACTTCATTCATGTCCTGAGTACTGAGGCCAGTTTTGTATTCCTGCGTATCAGATATTTCATCACATAGTCTGCATCTAGTTTATCAGTCGTATTCATGGTGCATATTTTTTGATGTGCACTCCTTTATTCAGTCCTATGTAGACAAAATATGTTCTTTACATAGATTTTTTTTTTTTTTTTGGTGGAGTTTTGTTTTGTTTTGGATTTATTTTCAGATACTGCCTGTAGCAAATTACAAAAATCTACAAAAACATATAAGAAGACACAGGTAACGTATTCTGTAAATAACTTCTGTTTATATAAAACATACAGCTGATGGACCAACATTAAATGTGTTGTCCAACATTTAACAGTACCATGTCTGAAAAGTTGTTTCAGTTATTCATCAGATTTTAGCATAAAGCCCATGTAATTTACAATAAAGCAAGTGAATAAGTTTAAGTAAGTTCTATTGTTTGAAATGTGCTTACCTGGACACAAAACCTTTGTCTGTACATGCCACAGAAAATGAATGCATTGACCTTTAAAAATGTAATGCCAGCATTAAATCTTAGGATCCAGATACAAGAAAAAAAAAAAAAAAAAAAAAAAAAAAAGATGTATTTTAGTCTGTGATCTTCATAGTTTAGTCAACGATGTGTAGTTAAGGTCAGTTTTCTAGACCAGTCTCTAATATTTTGTCTGGTTGAAAATATCTCATAGGATGGTGCAGTTATCTCTTCTACTCTGTACAGCAGTAAAATAATTTGACAAGGTACTTCTTCTGTGAACCACTGCCCGATTGCTTCACTGAGGCTGTTACAGGTTTGTAGCTTCTCAAAAATTAGATGATGTTTTCAGAATATGCTATAAAAATAAATTAGTGCAGATCTATCAACATACCCATATTTTTTTGCTGCTGTTCTTTCTTTCATTTCCTTGTTTCCTTTCCTAAATGTATGACCAGTGTGCATTGACCTACACTTGAAGTGACCCTTCCTTCTTGAGAGAGCAGTGGCCAATTTTTAACGGGGCTGAAGGTGTACTGTAGCATGAAACACTACAAACTCTCCCTTTCTGTGCACGAGCAGATTAAATATGTTAATTTTGTAGTTGCTTTTGGAGATATCAAAAATGTTCCAAGTGCATGGAATAATAACTTATCTCTTTATTTTCTCTTTCTTTGATACACTGAGAAAATTCTAAGTCTATCCAAATGAAGCCTTCATCTACAAAAATATTCTATTTGCATAATGTCAAGGAGTCTTTTAGATTAACCTGGGTTTTTTCTTTCTTACATTTATATGTAGGTTTTTCATTCTGGATATATACTTTATTGTTCAGCCTTATGTTTCACTAGGAATTTGCCATCAGTATTCTGCCATCAGTTTCTTATGGTTTTCCCTGAAATGTTTTTCTGCTATTTCCAATTTTAGGTAGGGAAACTATGTCTATATTGTCCTAGATAAATTATGAGTATTCTGTAGTTAATTCACTAAATTAAATTCTAATTTTCTACCCTATTTTTTTCGACTAAGCCACATCATCAACATATAAAGTTCTATTTGTATTTCAAATATTTAATATTTCCTTAAAAAAAAAAGGAAACACAGTCTATTGTTATGGAATTAGAACTTTTGCTTTAAACCTCCTTTTCTAACCAATCTGGTGGTTTTTATGCCATCTTCCCTCACCCCTGCATCACTACTTGGCCACTGACAAAAGTTGCTTTTTACTTGGCACTGGTGAGAGATTGGCTTGGACTACTGCGTTCAGTGTTCTTTGGAAGACACTAAAAACAACCAATCAACCAACAAATAAACAGTGGCAGGGATCCAGAACAAGACAAATCAGAAAGCTAGGAGTTTTAGAAAGCATTATGTTGTACATTCAGCTGAAAGAGGCAATTGTTCAAACAAAAGGTCCTGAAGAAAGATATAATGATGTGCCGCTACATGCACACACAAAAGGACAGCATTCTTCTATTTCTACTGAAAAAATATTAAATGGATAAGGAAAAAATACATTTTAAATGGTGAATTTGTCATAAAGAAGGCTTTCACTGGAAAGCTAAAGTAGACTTTCTGTATATAAAATATATATTTTTGTTTTGGGCATGTTAAATTTAAAGATTATTCTGTGAGGAGGACACCTGGAAGACAACACAGTTGTTGCTCACCATCAATGTGCCTTCATGATGGGAAGGTCCTGTTTGTCAAGCCTTATTTCCTTCACCAACACAGTAACCTTCCTAGGAAAGCTGGTAGATGTAATCTTTTTGGACTTCTCCAATGAATTTTATATGGTCTAATGCAGTGGCCTTCTGGATAAGATATCCAGCACACAACTGGGTGACGGTGCTACATGGTGGGGAGCAACTGGCTGGAGCACCAAGGGTTGCAGTGAAAGGGGTGACATCAGGCTGGCAGCTGTCACTAGTGGGGCTGTGCAGGGATCCATCCATGGCCCAACCCTCTTCAGCAGCTTCACTAACACCTTGGACACAAGACTCAAAGGAACATTAAGTTCCCACAGCACTGTGGAAAGGGACTGGAGGGTTTTGGTGATGGCATGTTGAACATGAGCCAGCAGTGCCCTGGCAGCCAGGAGGGCCAACCCTGTCCTGGAGTGCACCAGGCACAGTAACACCAGCTGGGTAAAGGAGGAGGAATATGGGACATAGGTATCGTTCTGTTTCAGGGATGTCATTTTGCTGTCTTATAGCCCATTAGAAGTAACCAAGATTGCAAAGTCAAAGACTTTTACAAATATATATTTAATGCTCTGCTGAGGATATTTTGTATACAATTGATGGCAGTTTTGCACTGCATGGTCAAAGAAACAGGAGAAACATCTGTTGGTTTTTAGGGCAGTAGAACATATGAAGGGTTGTAGAATTACTGGACCATAAGCAAAAGGAATTGCAGGCTAATATAAGAAAAGAAATCAAACAAAAATAGGTGACCCAGTATGATAACTTGAAAGTCACTATTTACTTTATTTACTTTAAATTGTTTTTTCACTTTGAGTGACATTTTTTGGGAGGATTAGACATAAAGCAATACATAATTTTGCATTTAGTAAATGCTATAGAGTTATCCTAGACTTATAGACATTATATCAATCCATTTGACAAGTGTTTGCAGTTTCTGCTTCAGTGCACAAAAATGATAAACAGCGAATCCACAAAGCTGTTTCCTGATATTTTGTTAACTAAAAAGCTACAAACAACACCAAAAATCTCTTCAAGACTGATTTCTCCTGTCAGGTCTTGCTATCAATTGTATTATTTGTGAGTACTACATACATATGCATGAGCTATACACATATTAAATAAAATCACCTTTAGACATACTTTCAGATAAAATCAGTACATAAATGTTTGGCTACTCTTCTTTAAATGAAATACAATTTCTAAATAAAAATACTTTTTTTTTTTTTGTAAAATCAAATAGAAACTCATGAAAGTAAGGGCTATAACTAGCTTTAGAGTTCCTTTGAAAATTTCTCCCTTTAATCTTCTCAACTATCTATTCACTGTCACACTTCTGTTTTATATCTACTTATTTGTTGGTCTGCCTTGTGAAATGCTTTGAGATAAGTTTGTGCAATGCCCTGTACAAAAGAGCCCGAAGAATCATATTGTTTTTTAACAGAGGCAGATAGGGTGTACAAAAATTGGCAAATTGCTGAAATTTCCCCAGGCACATGGTTTGCAGAAAAATTTTTTGTGATTCTGTAGACATCAATCACAGATGTAAGAAAGCAGGGATTTCCTCCTTGTACCCCAGATTTTTCAAATTCTAAGGCTGTCTTCCATGAGTAAATGCAACATTATATATTCTCCTCAAGTTTTCCACATTTTTGATTTTGGTATTCCTCCAATTTCTTTTTTTTTTTTTTTTTTTTTTTTTTTTTTTTTTTTTTTTGTTTTTTTTTTTTTTTTTTTTTTTTTTTTTTTTTTTTTTTTTTTTTTGGGTTTTTTTTTTTTTTTTTTTTTTTTTTTTTTTTTGGTTTTTGTTTGTTTGTTTGTTTGTTTTTTTGGTTTTTTTGGGGTTTTTTTTGGGTTTTTTTTGGTTTTTTTTGTTTTTTTGTTTAAAAAGATGGTTCCTGGACTAGAGCAGAGCCTTTATTGCACACTGGATAAAAATGCAAGGGTTCTAAAGTTCAGCTGAAGTGAATCAATCAGATAAATATTAGGGGAAAACAATAGTAAACCTAGAAATAATACATTACTTGTATCCATATAGATTTTAATGACAATTTTTAAATTTACGCTTAAAATTAAAACAAATGGATTCTTTCAGATTAGTATCAGATAGGTTTCTTTGTATATATACAGATATAATTTGAACCTGCAGACAAGCCCTTGTTTTGTTTTAAGCTTTTCTTTCTGATACTTATGCTGATCTCAAAAGAAATGAGATTGGTTTCCCTTCAGACCAAAGCAAACCTACCTGTAGCTGATGTTTTCATCCAGAACACAAGGCCCAGAGATCTCATTCTGCATAAGATGCACCTGAAGCTTTGAAATGACATCATGCAGAGAGTGGGATGTGCTCTAAAATAGTCTTTACCTTGTTGCATTTACTGTAGTGAAAGCAGAGACTTCTACAATGTGAGTACTTCACCCTACAGTTATATCTTTTCATACTGGAGTTTTCTTTTTATTCAGAGGACTACAATGTTTAAGATTTACTCTTCTCTCCTTCCACAAATATATGTATATAATATATACAGCTTTTTGAGGTAGATTTAAATTTACCCATGTGCAGCGTTTATCTGTTTTGGCTCAGAGAGGCTGTTTCTCCCAAATAACATTCCACTTGTGCCTTTTATCTTCCAAGGAGGGAAAACTTTTCTGCTGTGATGACTTTCCTCCCTGAGCAAACACAGCTGGTCACTGTCCCAGGCACAACGTTGGTGTGGGTCTGGGTCTGCCTCCCTGGCTGATCGCCCACCCACTTGGGCAGTCAGGTAGCACAACAAGGAGAGTAACCCTTGCTGGTAATTGCTCCTCATGTGGTGGAATATCCAGGCAGACTTACACATAACAAGGTTTATACAGACTCCTTGTGCTAATTTGTGTTCCCAAATAGAAGTACAGTATACAGCAAAATGTCTTTTAAATAATAAAAAAGCTGCTTTCTAATTACAGACATAGCTGTATTACTGTTGTTGCTAACTCTCAAGTACTTGATCTATTCTTTAAGACTATTATTCTTCTTTCTCCAAGACCTCCTTTTATTTTTCTGTATTTTGCTACCTAAAAAAATTCTCCCTTCTCACTTCATGCCTTTATCACTTGCACAGTTGAAAATCCAGTGTTACAAATGTGAGATTATGCCTCCAGGACAAAGTAAAGGACGAGATTCATGCAACATAATGAAATGAAAGCATATTTCTTGTGAGAAATGTGAGAAAAAAGGATCCATTTATGTATTTATGAATCAATATGTGTTTCTGCTATAAATAATTAATACAGATTACTGCTATATGTAATTAATACATATTTCTGCATTCATGTTTATAGTGATTACATCTTTTCTAAATTTTTTTTGTAGTTTCATGATAAGACTTTTTAATCATTCATTCTCTGAAATTTTGATATTTCAGGAAAAAAATACTTTAATTGTTTTTTGAATATTCATTAATTTTCTTCCTCTGGAGAAAGAGGGTTTAAAAAAAAAAGGTGGAGATTACAAACCTTTTTTCCTTTAGATTAATATAAGTTAGGCAGTAGATACTACAGAGCAGAGAGACAAAACAGCTGTTGCAGCTGGGAGCAAGACAAGAGAGTATGGAAGAAAACAGATACTTAAATAAGGCAAGATGGAATTTAAAATAGAACCCATCTGAACTTTCGGTGGCACTGCTTGAAGCTGTGATGTAGTTCAGCTGTGATGGGAATGTGTGTGAGCACAAAGCAGCTTGCAAGGCAAATTATTTTCTTTAGTGCTGGGAACAACAAGCTCTGGTCCAGTGAATCGTGTGCATGTGTTAAATGTATTAACTCCTTTAAAACCAAGTAACAATTTATCTCCCTTATTATTCTTTATTTGTTGTTATGCTTTATTTTCATCTGATTACTTCATTTTATTTCAAACAGTTTATGGAATATGAACGTGTGTCATTCTAGAAAATGGGACTTGTGGTATACAGTATTGTAACTAAGGAAAGTACTTTTTTATGTGAGGTGTACAAACTGTACCCTACTCACTGAGTAGCTGACTAAAAGTTTTTTTGTAGATCAAACTTATTAGCTTATTGACACAGTCTTTCCTCAAGGAATGTATATGTATATAACTGCTTGGTACACTTAAAAGCATGGCACCTTCCATCAGTTCACATTAATGAGCACCATATGCTTTTCCTATGCTTTACCATTTCCAGATGGAGAGATGCTGTTTAGCATATTGTGAGTACCAGCCTGGAGTGAAAAAGCCCCTTAATAAAATCATTAAAAAAATTTAAATATTGAAAGAAATCTAAAATACACAATTTCTTTCTAGGGCAAAACAAAAAAAAGATGAAATAAATGAACAAAAAAACCACATTAATCTGGAAAAATAGAGGAGATTAAAAAAAAAAGGAAAAGAGAAAATTTACTTTTGATTATGGAAAGTGGAAAGCTTGAGAAGTAAAAGAGTAGGTTCTTATATGATATATATTAAATATTTTGAACAAAACATCTAAACTGGGATTCATTTCTGTACTTATAGCTCATGTATTAAAGAACTGTATTGTCCACATCCTTACAAGATCACTTGAGTATAGTCAAGAAAAATTTATTTCAGGAAATTTCATTCACTGAAAAAATGCCTTGAGATTTCCAAATAGATACAATGTTAATGATAGTGTTCCAGCTTTTTAGCAGAACACTTCAATTAAATCTTAAAATTTAGTAATGAGTGGAGAGGAATCTCCACAATACCACAAAAAACTTTTAATCATAGTCCCTTAAACTGCTGAAGGACCATGGCAAGAATAAAGGCAGATCAAAAATATGGAGTAGATTATATAGAATGAATGGCATTTGCTAAACCCATTTTTCATTAGAAAACACCCTCTTCTATGAAATATTCTGTTAGCTGTTCAAATTCTTAAAAATTCTTAAAAATTCTTGTGTGTGGTGCTTCCTTATTGTTTTACAAGGTAGTGGCATTTTGGGTTCTTGGAAGACATTAGAACTATATGTTTAACATCCCAGTCTTTGTTAGAAACCTTCTCTTTTATATGTATAAAAGATAAGTACAATTTTATAAATAAACACAACCCAAACAACTCAAACCAGCATGAAGAGACAGGAACAATCCATACTTTTTGCTTGTAAACAAATGTTTTCTCATTTTTTAAATTGTTCTTTTATATACCAGTTTCCATGCATTTGTATTTTTACCGGGTCATGGATTGAACCCTCAGCCCTTGAATGTTGTGCTTCATCTCTATTGTCATTATTTCTAGAAATCCCATGATAATATGATACAGTTTAAATTTAAATTCAATTCAAATTCTGAGATAGTACATATTATTGTTTCCTTGGAGTTTGTTCAAAAGCTTTGTTTTGTCCATATGTATTTTAGACTGCGGGTTCTGACACGTAGGTAATAAATACTTCCCAGACACTTACCATGCAAGCCTGTAGAGCTTTAACTAAAGAAAGCTCTGCAGAGATGGGGTTATAATTTACACAGATGTGTTCACATCTAGTGTGCATACACATACATGGGCAGAGGATACCTTCTGCCAAACAGGAGGTTGTTTTAGTCAGAGGTTCCTTCTTTTCTAGGTCCTCCTCTTGCTTTGCAAACTTGAAGAGCTTGACCTCTCAAGACTTTAAGAAAGAGTCTTCTCTTCTAAGAACTTCTTCTAAGAACTTCTCTTAAGAAAGAGTAGTTTCTGTAAGTATACAAGGTATAAATATAATAGAAGCCTGTTTCTTGTTAGGCATTTAACTGGACATTATTTTTTGAGTTTAAGTAACCTTAGAAGTGGAGAGACTTATGAAACTCTTGATTACATGTACAGTTAAGATTTCTCAATCACATGTTTAGCCCCAGACCTTTCATTTTGTACAAAAATATTATTTTCTTTTTAGATAATGTCATCAGAATTCACTTGAAAAAATATTTTAGCCCAAATGAAATTGTTCATTCACTTCATATTCTGAAGGGATATTTATTAAAAAATATGAGCAAAAATAGTTGATATGAGATATGGAAAGCTTGATTTGTGCAGTGAAAAAGAATCCTCCAAGATGCTCCACTTTAAGGGTTTAGCTACAGACCCCTTGCCCCAGCTCTAGAAAAATGAAGCATAAAAAAGCAAATGCTTTTCTGTAATAGGAAGAAAAAAATAGTTACAATTCAGTGAAAGGTTTTTGCCTAGAGTATCAAAGAAAATTAATCACAGAGGTGTCAGCACACCGTGTAACTTAAGATATGGTGTACTGAATGACACAGCTACACTCAGGGTATAGCAAAGTTTTCAGTGAACACTGTTTTAACTGTAATGATTGTTTCTCTGTGTGTGTGTCTGCATGTACCAAGGGGAGAAGCAAGGCTAGATAGATGTAGAGAATAAAATGTTCTTCCATTGGAAACCTGTGAAGGTATAAGACTAAACAATGCACCTAGCTCAAATATATCATTTAGATTCATAGCACCTAATTTTTTCTTTCAATACATAGATAGTACATTACGAGTCTCCCAGAGAAACTACAGGAACTTCATGATGTGCACAACTCAGCTGCCAGTTTCTGAGTTTTCTCTGGTCCATTGACTTAGCAGCATCATGGTGACAGCAACTGGCACTTTCAATGAAATGGAAATCGTGGAAATTTGAGTAGTTTTACATCAGATTCCCACCAAATGAGGTTGAGCAGGTTACTGATGATTGACCCAGATCGATAGTGATATTTTTTTCAGCATGTCAGAGAGAAGTAGTACTATCATCAACAGGGTATCAAAAATGCTTAAGGGGCATAAATATACAAGTGTTTGGACCAATTTAATCAAAGCAAAGACTTTTTTTTCCAAAAGAATTTTTAAATCAAGTTGTAAAACAACATATCTCTTTTAAAATTATGAAGCAGTCCTTATTACTCAAAATAATCCAGGTGTTTTGTTCAGTGTTTATCCTTTTTTTTCTGATTTATTCCTTAAATCAGATGTCTTCATCTCTGGTGAATTTTATTTGGATGAGAAAATACTTTTTATTCTTGAACTGTGTTCTACTACATTGTACACCTAAATTGAGATCCCACCGCTAAATCCCTTTTTTTGTTTTATTATAATAAATTACTATTTCCTTTCATGTAACCAGCTTTTTAGCTGTTATTTTAAAAATATAGATCTCATGTCCTTGAACATATTTTTTCTCTTTTGGGTATTTTCAAAGTCTTGTTTGATGGGTCAGTCTCAGTATTGGATTAGTCATACAAAACAGGTGCTACTGGTATTTTATAGATGTCCATGTAATATGTAGACTACAGAACACTGAAGTGTTTGGTTTTAATAAAGCAGAGGATTATTACATTTCTCTACAGATATTATTTCTTTTTAATCAGGTCCAGAGTGAGAAATGTTGTTAAGTGTTTGACATGCATAATTTTATATTTTTCTAATTTAAGAAGAAAAATGTCAACAGGTTATATCAATAAAGGTCTTTAGATTGTAGTTGTAGGTGTAAGTCAGTGTAAATTATTGTGTTGCCTTACTAGTGACCTCATGGCCTGTTTTAGGAGATGTCTCTTTTTAAAGAGGCATAAGGGTCTTTTCTCTTTTTTATTATTTCTTTTCTCCTGGGGTCATTTTATGGTAAATAGAAGTTCAAGTGTCCAGTTGTTCAGTCTTTTCTTGTCAAACAGCATTCTTTCAGATACTTTAATGCTTTTTGCTAAAAGAGAGAGAGAGAGAGAGTGAGTGTGAAGGAGTAAACAAAAATAGAAGAGCTTAGTTAGGATTTCCCTCAATTTCTACTGTCTGATAGACTTACATCCCAAATGTAGTGCCTAGACCAGCACTATTCATTGACATTGTGCTTATTTATTTCTTCGACCACCCCAAAAGGATGGGTGCTGTGTTTTGTGATGCTTTAGTAATGGAGCTGCTACAGATGCTGTGTTGAGTTCAAGAACCTCCTTCATCTGACTGATTGCACTGGTGGTATAGAACCGATGTGCTCTTGTGACAGCAAAATACCAACCAAGCTTCTGTAATACCTTTCATGCAAACTCATGCAAACTCCCTCTAACTTGAAGAAATTCCATAGACAAAATCACTCTGCCAGTTTGAGCTAGGGTTAATTAGAGTTAAGAAAAAGAAAGGGAAAAAAGAAAAGAAAGAAAATGGAGTTCAGATTTTTGTTTTCCTAATTTCCAAGTGTATTGAACCAGCAATGAATGCTGTCTTTGAATGAATTTCCAACTAACACGGAAGTGAGATACAGATTAAAAGTAGATACTGCTTTGTAGTACAGAACATAAGTATCTTTGCCTGTGAATTGGAAAATATGGGGTCAGTGAGTCACATAAATGTGTTTCAGTATATGCTAAAAGCTATTGCAATTATAAAATGTAATAAATATTTGACAATATTTGAACGTACTCCCCAAAGACTACCAGATTAAACTGAGGCTGCTTAGTGTGGCTTAAAATGCTTTCAACAGCTTTTTGTGTTAGTAGGAACACAGACAGCATGGTAAAAATAAAGCTTTTCAGTAGTCAAACCCAAGGGTCAAAAATGTAAAGAATGAAGTTATCAGCATCAGTCCACAGAAGTCATGACTGAATTGTGCTTGGTGACTTTATGCATGAAGTAGTTCTAGCAGTGGACATAAAGCAGCAGATTGGGTGGCCTTGGAAAAAGTTAGAAAGGACTCCAAAGGCAAATTTAAACACCAGATGCTCCTGTTATTTGTTTTTAGCTCAGAAAGCCTAGGCTTAAATTTCCAGAATAACAAGCTTCTAGAAATGGCTATGAAATAATTCTGAAATTAATTAAGGTCTCTATCTATGATATCATATCTATGATATCATATTTTCTATCCATCTCTCTATCTGTCCACCTATACCTCTCTCTATATATCTATCTAAACTATTGAAGAGGTTGTTCAAAATACACCTCAAATATTTCTTAAGATTCAAGAAGAAAGCTGTAATACCAACAGACCAACACTGAACTTTTAATTGCTGCTCTGGTTACCAGTCCCACACTGAGGCATAGAGCAGACTTTGTGTTAAAACTAGTTAGTATCACAGATGATGCCCTTCCAGATGGTTATTGTCAGCTATGAACTAGAAAAAATTATTTACATTTAAAATTGTTTTTCAGATATACTTCATACCACCTGCTACTTTAATGTTGTTTAGTTTAACGTACCATTTTAAGAGGTTTTGAGTTAATGTAGCGATATCATTTTGTAAGCTTCCAGTTTGTCTTCAGGAAGCTTGATTTGGAGAAAATAGTAGTTGTCAGGGTGCTCCAAGGTTTAGATTTTTATATATTATTTAATTTCCCATGGAAAATGTGAAGACTTTAACTGGATGAAGTAGTTTGATAAATGAAGTCTGAACCTCAGAAGTTTAGAGCTAAAGCTTTTGAAAGCTGTTTACCACTGCTGAAGCTAGTAATGGAACTATTGCTGAAACAAATTTGCACTCAAATTTGGTTTAGATGTGCATTCATGTGCTTGACTATGCATTTCAAGTATATTAAAACTATTGAAGTATATTTTGTTTAAAATAGAATGGAAATATTAAACTTTAGAATTTCCTTTACAGCTTATTTTCAGAAAAAAGACCCAACTGCAGCCCCTTTTAGATTTAATATCTTCTGTCAGCTCTGTAGGGCATAGTTGTCTTTTCACACTGACAAGTGTTCAGGGGCATAATGACCCCTCTATTATTGTTACCCATTTTTGCCTGTGCAAAATAAATTTATAAATTTATAAATCTATCCAAAGTTTTAAGAATCTCCAAGATTTATCACTAAAATTTATAGAGGTGGTGTATTTTATTTTATTTTGTTTATTTTATTTTCATTTTAGTCTGTGCTACAGATGAGAATTTGGTTGTCTTAGAAGACAATAAAAAATTGAAAGCAATGACATCCTTACCTGGGTTTTTCTCCTTGCTTTAATTTCAGTGTATTTTATGTATTTCTCTATTCATTAGATTTTGCTGAAACTTTGTTTCTGTAAACTTAACCCTAACTGTAGATGTTAGCATACAGTATTATTTTTTCTCAGAGGGTAAAATATGACCTCAAATGAAACTCAGAGGATAAATTATCAGAAGTATGGGCATTTACATTTGACCATTCATTTTTACAGTGATTTACCTCTCAAGCAGTGTTAAGTCTATCGGCAAGGTCTAATTATATGATTTATCATATTCATATCATATTCAGAGTGAAAATGTGATTCTGAAGCATGGCTGCTTCAGGAAAAATGCAAGTGTCACATAATTTTCTGCTTGTGTTTGTGAAAGGAAAATTTGGTTTTATCTGAAGTAGCACTGTCAAGTTTGCGAAGGAATTTGTCAACCCAAAATACAGTTTTAAAACCCCCCACTATAATAAAAGAAAATATTTATTAACCTTATCATCTCCTCATTAGCATCACTGATGTGAGATCGGAGCATTGCTAAAATGTCTCATTTGCATTTTGCATATCAAACAAAAGCAGATTACTTTGTTTAAATTACAGCTAATATCATTGTAGTGGTGTTATATATTAGAAATTGATTACCTTGTTTCTTCTTCTGTAATGGTCTCATTATATTTGATTTTTATGCCTGATTTTTTTTCTTATTGAAATAATGAATGCACAACAGTAAGATTATTCATATTTTATACACACTATTTGTTTTCACCTAATATTTCAAATGAAACACATGAGCTAGTCTGACAACAAATAAAGGAAATTTGACTCCAAGCATTGTCTCTCTGTGAATAAAATAAACTTGAGATTGTGACAGCTTGGGTTGGCTACAAAGAGAAAAAAATAGTTTCCTATATATTTTCAGAAACAGTAAGCCTGTAGGCTGTGTATGTAGAAAGGAACAATGCAGAGTAATGAGCAGAGTACATGATATTTGCAAAGAAACTATGAATGGGTATAAAAGCAGAAAACTGGGTAAAGGAGAATCTGAAATCAAGATATAGTACACACTACAGAACCAGAAATGTGAAGTACATTGCTCTTCATTATAGGAAGCCTACCTTTGGTCAATTTTAGAGGGGTTTTTTTACTTATTTTGTTTTGGGTTGATTTGTTTGTTTTTTATATTTAACTTGAAAAAGATCAAAAAGAGATCATCAAGAGATTTTTTTTTTCTGTTCTGATGCCTAGGCTGTTTCATTTATTTTCTATGACATAGGCAGTTACAATTTTTTATGTGTGTTAAGATCAATTCTACCTCTGCTGCTTCCTAATCATTGGCTTACTCTGAGAACGACATTGATCTGAGTGACATGAGCAAAGATTTCACCCTTTTCAAGCAGTTATCAATCTTTATTCTTCTGCAGCAGCCTAGTAAGATTTATGAGTGTTCTGTAGTATTTATAAGATATTCATACCATCATCTTTACTGCGTATCAGCTCAAATGCACTGTAACTCATAAATAAACCCTTGGAGTCATTTAACCGGTTCCTCCAATTTCTTGACAAGCTTCTTCTGTTGAGGTGCCCCAAAGCATGCATCATATTGCAAATATGTGGAAATAGTGCTAAACAGAAAGAGATCTTTATCTCCTTTTCAGTGATGTAAAATAACTAAGTATTTACTACCAGTGTTTTTATATAGCAGGTCAAAATATGCTTTTGTTTATATAACCTTTCAAAATCATATTTCTTTTTCTTGCCAAAATTGTCCATGTTTTCTACAATTTAAGCACTTTCAAAGGATTCCCTTCTGTTAAGTATGAGAAAACATTTGGAATTCATAAATACTTAAGATTTTTAGGATGGATTTCTTTGTTTCCTTCCTTTCCTATGCTGCTTTGTTGATGTTCCTCTGATCTGAAGCTTTGTCAACATGTAGTTTGTCTAAAGGCTTCCATTGATTCATTTGTTTATAATGTTTATTTTTTTTTTTCAGTTTCATAGGAATCTGGAAAAAACCCAATTGAGATTTATGATAATTCTTTGATTTACCTGGATTATATCTACAAGTAGATTTTTCGTTACATAAACTTGAGACTACAATTACCATTTATATACCTTTGTTTACACAGATAAAAAGGGCATTGGTCCTTTAGCTGGCTTAAGTGACATTTCATATACAAACCAACTGGAATTACATTCACTACCTTATTTTCATGGTAGTGTGTACCATTTATTAAAGTCAAAGAAACTTCAAAAGCAATTTGAAGCTGAAATGTTCTGCCAAGGGTTGGGCCATCTATTGTGTAACATTTTCACATCAAAACAAAAAGCCACTCTTGGAAGAGGTAATGCAACTAGTGGGCTCTACACAGAAGGAACAAAATATTCCGTAGCTATAGAAGTACAGAAGGTAGACCTATATGACCCTAAAGATTGGATTTGCCCCCAGATTTCCTTGTGGTTTTGAACAAAGAAAATTATGAAAGGTTGTCTCGAAACTGAAGTTACAGTAGAATTGCTTGATCAAATCAATTAATTTTTAAATTCTGAAAGTAAACATTGCCAATAGTAAAAAAAATACTTTCAATTATTACATGGAGGTATTTGTAGTATACTAAACATTCTACTTTGCAGAAGCAGGATTCTGATGAGATTAAAACATCAGTAGCAGTGACCTGTGTAGGTAGGATGACAATGTGTTATTTTAAAATTTTTCTCAGTAAACAACTATTTATGGTCACTTGTGTTGTATATGTGAAAAAAAATCCATGTTTAGGATATACAGCAAGACTTCTGTGGACTCAGAAGCAGGCTTATCATGGTTATATAACTATTTTTAAAAAGCTAAATTGCTTTTCTATTTACAAGGAGAGAGGGCAATAAGGGATCTCACAAACTGCTACATTTTAAAGAACTTCAGGAATCAAGTTGAATTTTTTTTAACTTGTATTAATTCCAGATTGAAATCCCATATATCCAATTTTAGCCTACTGCACATTTTTACAGCTGACTGTACAGTTGGAACTTCTGGAAATGAGAGCTTTTATTATGAAAATGCTGGCATGGTTTTAGCTGGGGTCGGCACACACAGCATACCATAATGTGCTTTAAAACTTGAGATGGAGACCAGAAGTCTGAGGCTCAACAGTAGCCAGCCCTGTATGTCTGAAAAACAAGCCTCCCCAAAAAAGTCACACTAGACTGCTGCTTCTGGCATAACTCTAATTGATTTAAAGGTCAAAATGAACCTTACTGCATCTGTTTAAAGAGAATATAATAGTGATACACTCTACACAAGCTGAAGTACTTGGCATAATAAAAGAGAAGAGCATAACAAAAGTCTGATATGCATGAAACTAAGTGATCAGGAAAAAAAAAAAAAAAAAAAAAAAAAAAAAAAAAAAAAAAAAAAGTTGTGTTAAAATGAATTAATTAGTATTTTGAAACTACATTGATTTTTTTTTTGGTTATTGACAATCAAAAGTATATTCCTCAGCCAAAAAGGGAATACTGGAATGTCAAATCACTTCAATATATTCATCTGTATAATTTTAAAGCAACCGGTGAGATATTAACAGTGCTATAACCAGATTGAGCACAATGAAACAATAGATTGATACTGGAACAAATAATGTGAGAAAATGAGTTCCCTGGCAAGGTCCATAAGGCAAGAGTAAAACAGCTTGATCGTCTCACTAATGTGGATTTAAAATGGGAGTTCAGCATTATGAGTATAAAAAGTGTTGATTACCAGATAAACGGAGTCAGATGGAAAATGACGTCCTTCCTAATTTTAACTGTGCTTAATGGCAAGTGACTTGCCACATGTTTAGTACACATGCATACAGCCATTTCATTTTCTAGCCTTTATATCTCGCTTTATTCCTTACCTTCCTATTTTTCATTCACCTTCTCCTGTGATTTTAAGCTCAATATAGCTATTCAATATGTCTCACGCTCGGTCACTTCAGACAGGATAAATTCACACTCTAAGCTGTGCATTAACCTGCCATCTCCACACACAAAAGTGCTTGCCTAGCTGGGGCTGTGTAAAGCACTAGTGCAGTGTGGATGTGGACTAAATTTAGGAGGATCATCCTTGATCTCTCCCACAGCTGTTACTGATGGAGAGACATGTTTTCTTTTAATTCTGATGATGTTTGTTGCAAGTGATTATTGCACAGAACCACAGACTGTCTGCTTCCAAATTCAGACATTGGCATTATGAAAATATGACAAGAAATACTGAAAATTTTTTTGTGGAATGAGCTCTAAGAGATGTGTTCAGTCTGAGAAACCAGTCACCCATCCACTTCATTCATTTATCTCTATCCTTACTCTTACCGAGATTCATCCTGTTCTTAAGATTTTTATGATTTTCCATGTGGGGAAATTCAGGCCTTTTGGATTCTCCCAATGATGTCTTTCTTTTTTTCCTCCCTTTGTTCTTTCATTCATTCTTTTATTTGTCTGTTTGTTCATTCCTTTCTTTCTTGGCTGTGTAAACTGCTAGTTCACCTTTCATGAACAAAATAAATTTGAAAAGTAGTGGCATTCAGGATTTCCCCTGATTTCTTGCTAAGAATATAACCACTATACTTAATTAGGAATGGAGAAAAAGAGAGTTATCCAGAATATCAAAAAGAATTTGAAAGTTCTCTATATGGTGCTAATGATTTTCTGAACTCTGTCACATCTTCTTAGAAAGTGATTTTTTCAATACTTTCTTTAAAGTAAATGTGATAATGTGGTCATTGTCAAAATCAAGATATTATCATTAACATACATGCAATTTATGTATATATGTTAAAAGATGTATGTATGTATGTACGTTAAAAGATCCAGCTTTTCTAAGTGGACAGATGTCTTCTAGAAGCCTCTAAGTTTCCTAGGTAGGAAATTTTAATATCTTAAAAATAATATATAAATATTTTGAAAAGTAAAGCTCTTTGGACTGTTAAAGAAGATTTAGAGACAATTTTGTATCACAGATTTTGGGATCACAGATTCTGACAGCATAGAAAATGAACGTTGTCAACCACTTGTTCAATTAATGTTGGTATCCCCATTGTATGACCATATGCAAAGAACCCTAAATGGATTAAGATAAAGGAAAGACAGTGATGTCCTTTTCCTCTGATGGCTCCCAATTAAATAGAAATTTTCTTGAGAAAAAAAAAACAAACTAACATAAAAACAAGCTCATTCCGAATGAACTCAGGACATTAAGTATTCAGATGTTTTGGCCTAACAGTTTGAATCACCTCTATTTCGTTCTACTACACTTTTTTTTTTTTGGAAACAAATCACCACTCAGTAATTGGACATGATTCTGAGAAAGAGTGAGAGAAAGGTCGCTCCTGGGTGACTTGAGGATGTCCCTGCTCATTACAGGGCTGTTGAACTAGAGGATCTTTGGGGGTCCCTTCTACCCCAAACTATTATATGGTTTTATGATTCTATGTTTCTATGATTCCATGAATCAATGTTTCATCAGTTTTGACACTAATTTGGATTTCTTTCTATCAGCACTTGCAATATTGTCTTTTCCTAATTTTTAGTTATGGAATATATTTTAAAATTTTATTAATTTTTCTGAAATTATTTAAAAATACAAATCTCAAAGCATTCTGAGAGGAAAATAAGCCATCATTACCCAGTATTGTTGCTGTCTTTGTAAAATAAAGGTGTATTGACAAGGTGTTTTTTCCCCCTCTAAATTATGCTTTGAAATAATGAGTAAATCATTAGAAGGCAGCTGGAGCCAAGAAATCAGTAGTTATCAGAAGGCCTAATAACAGCCAAGACTCTGTCAAGGTTGGATGTATTTCATATTAGAAATTGATTCTGTACCACTGGTAAGTTTGGGGTTCTCTGCAGATGGTCATCCAATGGGGACACCGGTATTAACTGAACAAATGATTGATAACCTTCATTTCCCATTCTGCTGGAATGTGTGATGCAAAAATGCTACTGTTCTATAGTCAACCTTCTCTTTTTCCAGGTCCCTTCATCAGAACCAAATTTTGGCTCTGAACTGATCAGAGATATACCTGATTTATACCATGTCTTGCCTGTGCATGTTCTGCATTTCAGATTCTTTAATGTTTAATTTAGAACTCAGAAATGTATATCAATTATTTCAGAAATCCGTTCAAATCTCAAAATGCTCTAGGCTTTAATAATATTTTTAAGTATGATTAATATATAGTAAGTTTTATCTATTTTTCCACTGGTTTCAAAGTACAGTCCCTCTAGCAGGTACCATATGGGCCTGGAACAGGTACTATTTGGAATGATTTCTCCTACAAATTAGCCTTTTTCATTGATTTATACTCATTTTCATTGATTTAGCACTCCCTATTTGATCAATACTTCCCAGAACCATAAAATGCAGTGTTAAAAGAAATAATTAGAAAATACTGATGCAAAAATGAAGGTTATGGTTGTATAGAAATTACTAATACTGAAATGATGAAGTGTACAGCTTAGATGTTGCAGCTGAAACTCAGTAGGAATCAATATGAACAAAGAATGGAAACTCACTCTTGTATGCTGTAGCATAAGTTCTCACAAGGCAATTCTCTAAAAAAAAAAACCAAAAACCAAAAAACAAAAACAAAAACAAACAAAAAAAAAACAAAACAACAAGGTAACAAAACTCCCTCCAACACCCTAAAGCAGCATTTTTAAACTATGTGAATAAAATTAGCACTATTTCTACAGATTTAAAAATAATGAGTATGGTATTTTTATCATGTCTTTATTATATCTCAAGAGAGATGGACAAGAAAAAGGTCATGTGTAATTTATCCTGTAGGGAGAAATATTTTTAAACAGTGGAGTTTTTACGCAGGCAGAAAGAAAATAAGGAAAAGGATATGAGGCTGAATTTTAAATATAGTTTTTATATAATACACCAGTAAAATCAATGGTATTTGGCAAATGTGTGTGTGTGTGTGCATGTGATTGGCTTAAATATATATTCAGGTATTTGGGTGAAAAGTCTCATTTGTGCTTGCCAAAAGCTACACCAATCCCAGCTCAGGTAGGTGATCAAGATGGGGGAGCCAGATTTTCCAAGACAGAAAAGTGGGTCTTATTTTAGCCTGGCATAATTTCAGAAGTGACACTACATCAGTGCAAAAAGAATGCTAAAGCAATATAGCTAGAGTCAGCATCTCATCTTGGTTATTTCCAGTTGAAAAGTGCACTGACAACAAAGAAAGGGGAAGTTACTTATCAATTACCAGATTTTTGTGAGCTATCTTGTACTCGTTAATATTTGTAAGTCATCTTGTAGCAAGGTTCTTGAAGAAAGACTTCTTTCTTTCATGCTTTGGCAACATCTGGAAATACTACATATTTTCCAGTTTCTTTACCGATTTCATGTTAAAAAGACATGTTTGCAAGATCTTCAGTTAGCTATCATGTACAACTTCCATAAAATAAAGAGGCTTCCAGAGAAAAGGCAAGGAGATTTTGGCAGTGAAAGGATGAATCTCAGAAGAATCCCTAGCGCTGTAAACAAGCCTTCTTTGAGTGCTTACTCCATGCACATGCATACAACCAGTAATTCCTGCGGGGTTACAGGAGGATATTTAGACTCCCCAGTAAAGACTCACCAGTTTCTGGAAATCTGTTCATAGTGTTAGTCCAAGAGTTAGAAACTGCTCTCCAGACTGCTTCAAAGACAGTGACCCAGATGCATAGCTGAATGTATGCAAGTCTACAGATTTTGAATGATTACACTTCCTCCTTGAATCAATAATGTAAAATTAATGTTTTGTGTTCCTCAAGAATACAGAAAATCAGATAGAATTTTAAGTCCAGCTCTTCTTTATTTAGAATTTCATTTATCATATCTGAAGCTAATTCCACTATTTTCTTTCAGTCACTAAGGAAAAAAATTACTCACATAGGTAAGAAGTGAGGAACATTAAATTATTTTCTAATTTTAAATGTAGTCAGTTTGTCTGAAAAATATAAAGATATTTAAATTATATAAAATATTTGTTAAACAGAAGAGACAAAGTTGTCCTTGAAGTTGAGAAGTATTTGTCATGCATTTTAATGGACACATAGGAACTCTGTTGAGAAAATAGAAATGCTTCTAAAATACCAGTCTTTTAAATCGTTATGATTTATTTAAGCTACCACCTCAAAGTGTTACTTCACCAACTGGAATCCCATAACCTCAGTTATCTTGAGCTTGGGAAACAAGGGACACTATTCAGTCACAGGTTAATATTAACAGAAAGCTCAGAAACTGACACTTTGTCAACTATCAATGTTAAAAATGGTTTGATGACCTTTGGTGTGCAGTAGTTTCTCTTGCCTTTATGATTATTCAAATATCACAACTTAATATCACAGTATAAAAAACTCTCTTAGAGCCCCTTGAGCAGTTCCTAAAATTCACACTTACATGTGTGGTGTCTGTGTGAAAGACACTTCCTTTTATTTTACTTTTTTTGACTTCAGACCTCTTGCAGTCTGGTTCCAAAGAATGAATGTATCCTCTTGTAGTCTGGTTCCAAAGAATGAATGTCTGCTTACAGCTGGAGTGCATTATGTGACTCCTGGAAACCATCTTGTACTTTGGTTTTATTTTTTAAAAATGTTGAAAAATTCAGTTTCTAATTTTTCAGAAAGATTCACAATGCAGACGAGAGCACATTAAATGCTTAAACCGCATTGAAATGTCTGTCTCTAAGACTGCTTAGGTAAACAGAACACATATTTTCAGACAGTCCTTTGCCTTTGTAGAGTAAATCCATATTAATTTTAATCTGTTATGCATATTTTAATGGTTAGCCTGATTTATACATTCATGTAAGCGGATTTTCTTCTAGTATAAGAAACTTTTGAGTTTTGCAGAAATGGTCTGTGGTTTCCAAGTTATCCATATTTCTATATATGTGTGTTCTGCACTGTGCTGTTATACCTGTGTATAGTGGGTTGACTCTGTCTGGGTGACAAAGGTGCTCTCACTTCCCTCTCTCAGCTGGACAGGGGAGAGAAAATATAACAAAGGATTAGTGAGTTGAGATATGGAACAGGAGAGATCACTCACCAAATACCATCACAGGCAAAACAGGCTCTAATTAGAGATATTAGCTGAATTTATTGCTGACAAAATCAAAGTAGGATAATGAGATGTAAGATAAAACCTTCAAAACTGCTTCCCTAAACCCATCTCTTCTTCCAATCTCCACCTCCTTCCCCAGTGGCATAGGCAGACAGGGAATGAGGATTATAGTCAGTTCATCACACATTGTTTCTCCAGCTGTTCAGGGAAAGGACTCCTTCCTTTCTCCTCCTGTTCTCTCCATGAACTTCTGTAACATATGTCCATCTCATGAACAATAGCTCTCTGCAACTGCAGCAAAATGAGTCCATCCCATGGGCAGCAGTCCTCCCAAAACTGCAGCATGGGTCACTTTTCCATGGAGTGCAGTTCTTCATGGACAGGCTCATCCAGTGTGGGTTCCTCTCTCCACAGGTCTCCCAGGGGGTCACAGCCTCCTCTCAGGCATTCACCTGCCCTGCTGTGGGTCTCTGCATCCCCATGGATCCCCATGGGCTGCAGGGGCAGCTGCCTCTCCCTGGTCTGCACCAGGGGCTGCAGGGGAGCCTCAGCTCTGGCACCAGGAGCACCTCCTGCCCTTCCTCCTCCACTGTATTACATCTGTGCAATACTGTTTTTTCTTCTTCTTAAATATGTTATCATGGAGACATTATCACTGTTTCTAATTGGCCCAGCCTTGACCAGCACATCCATCTTTGGAGCTGCCAGGGATTGACTCTGCTGGACATGGAGGAAGCTTCTGGCACCTTCTCACAGAAGCCACTCCTGTAGCCCCACCGTTTAACAAAGTTTGGCCATGCAAAACCAGTATACTGTGGCATTAAAGTTAATGATTTAATTTATATATAATGTAATGATAATAATGTATGTAACCAGGAAGGAGGTGTCTAGTGCTAAGGTTAATCCTAAAAGTTGTTGGAAAGCATTGTGTCAATCACAGACTAGCCTCTCTACTAGCATTTATTTTTTTACCTTTATGTTAGGCAGTGTGAAAAAAAAAATTAAGGTGTTTTTTGAGTTGTAGTTAAAAGGTACAAACTTCCCTTGAAAGAAATGTTTTTGGTTGGCGGCATCCAAACTGATGTTTGCCTGACTAAAATATATAATCAAAAAAAGTTTAGCTATTTTTTGGGGATGAAAGACATTCCTACTAAAGGTTAACCAAGATTACATTATTTTTTTTCAATGCACGGTAGTTAGTCTTATGAGAGAAAAAGATCTGCAACAAGTATCCCAGATTACAGATCAAATCTGATTAGTTCTGAATAATCGCTTTGAAATCCATTCTTGAAATTGTTCTATCCATTTGGAAAGAGTTTTCATTTGTTTTTGAGTATTATTCATAAATAGGAAAAAAAAGGTGATTTTATTGAAAATGAACTTTGCTTAAGAGTAGAAAGGATACTGGAAAATCTACAGTTTGTCAGTAGTGTTCACTATAATGCTTTTACAACACTTACAGAATAATTATCAACATAAACTTTATTCCTCCCTCTCCCATTATCTGAAAATGAATATTATGTGCATTTCTTTAATTTACAATGACATAAAAATAAAAATTACGTAGATTTTTAGGACTGATCTTAAATGTTAAATGTTTCTCATATTTTTGTCCTCAATTTGTATAGCCACCTATAGGGAGCTCTTGACTTTTGCCATGACAAAAACATCCCATTAACTATAAAGTGTCTAATTCAAACATCTGAATTTTCTACAAATATATGTCCAGTACCTCAATCAGTCATCAGCCTGATATTTTAAGGCATCTATGATATTTTTGGATGCTAGTGGCCATCAGCTGAATAAAATCCTTAGTGGTGCATGCACATATGGTGGCCACCAACTATGAATCCTATCCACATACAAGTAGACTGTTTTTTTAATCTACCAGACTATGTAGAAAAATTGTCTTGTATATGTTTGGAATTTGAATCTACAGCCTTTACTTGAGTAAAATCCTCATCAAATTATTAATATAAATATTTTTCTTTATGTTCTTTACCCCATTTTATTGACATGGGCCAGAGCAATCCAAAATGAATACAGACTGGTAGAACTCATTGCGATTCTCTGCAGAGAAGGATTTGGGGATGAGAGGCTGGACGTGAACCAGCAATGTGCACTTGCAGCCCAGAAAGACAACCACATCTTGGATTGCGTGGACAGAAATGTGACCAGCAGGCTGAAGGAGGTGAGTCTGAGTCTCTGTGCTGCTCTCATAAGACTCCATCTGTAGTGCTGTGTCCAGCTCTGGGGTTCCCAGCACAAGAACGTTTTGGGCCTATTGGAGTGGGTCCAGAGGAGAGCCATGGAGGTGCTCAGAGGACTGGGACACCCCTCTCTTAAACACAGGCTGAAGCCTCTGGGATTATTCAGCAGATGGCTGAACACAGACGAAAACAGAAAGCTCCAGGCAGGTGTCATTATGGCTTTCCAGTACTTTAAAAGGACTTATGAAAATAGTGACTTTTTCACAGGCAGTTAGTGATAGGATAAGGAGGAATTGTTTTAAACTAAAAGGGAGAGATTTAGATTAAACACTAAGAAGAAATTCTCTACTGTGAGGATGGTGGGGCACTGGAACAGTTTGCCCAGAGAAGTTGTGGATGTTCTATTCCTCGATGTGTTTAAGGACTGGTTGGATGCATTTGAGCAAGCTGGACACCTAGTAAAAGGTGTCCTTGCCGATGGGGCAGGGCACCTGGAACTAGATGATCTCTTCCAACCATTCTATAATTCTGCAATTCTATTCCATCAGTGGATATGCTTTGAGGTTATGCCTCTATTCACAGAAGGAAAGTCTGGAACTCTCCACTGTGCAATAGTACCCTGCCTTTGGCTTTGCTGTGTTATTTAGTGCTTTCGGCTCCCAGGTACAAACACTGCTTATGGAAAATTTGTAAGTATATATGTCAGACATTTAGTGCAATATTAAGCAAATAGAATACCTATTACTTTTTCAGAATAGTTTGATGTTTGGAAAAGGAAACTAATAGCCATGATAGTTTGATTCAATAAGTGATAAGTAGCTGTACAAGGAATACGAGATATAATTCCACTTAAAATGAATAGCAACTAAGGAATCTTTTTCCTTTGCTTGGCAAACCCGAGTAGTTCAATTTTTAAGGAAAAAATATACAGATTTTTTGTTGTTGCTTTGTGGAATGTATCAAAAAAGAATTAATATAATCATTAAATTTCTTTCTTTCTTTTTTTAGTTAATTTGAATTCTATGTTAAAATCAAATTAATAGAAAGAAAAATTAGAAAATTAGTATAAGTGACTCCAAGAAAGGCAAGCAAGGCAAGCTTCTCAACTTTCAGGATATCTTTTTTTTAAGTTTCCTTTTGAGAACTGCTTTAATCAATTTCTCTGCACCTAAAATAACATCTTTGGAAGATATAAAGAAGAAATTCAAATATTTTTTCCCAGAAGACTTATTTATTAATAAAATGCATATTTGTTTTACATTTTTTTTCTGGCCAACAAAATGACATTTTATGTTTTTTTTATTTAGAAATGCTCGTATTGTTTTTTATGGAAATACGATTTTAACGGTGAAAACTATGTGAGATAAGGCTGAGTATTTTTATATACTGCTATTTTTCCAGCCACTGTTATGTGTGCTTCACACACAAATACTGTAGAGGATGTTCATTGATTCCTGTTGGTGTAAATTTTCTTACATTTGATGCTATTATAATGTCAGTTTCCACCTGTTGGGGGTTTGCACAGTATTCACCCATATTTCAGAACCATATGAACAGGCTTTAGCTCAAAATTTCCTGAGCTCTTGTCAGAATCAGTAGAGTTCAGTCACAGGAGATGAAATCATTTGGGACAGTAAAACAGGTCAGAGTGCCACTATGCTATCTGGTTAATGTGCTGAGGATTTGTCTACCATTGCTAGTTCATTCCTTTGATATTCATCACTTTTATTGTGTTTTCTTCCTTGAATGAAGTTACATTTATTTTATGACCTTTTGGAAATGTGGCATTAATAATAGTTGAAATGGTGCCACCATAATGTGGTAATGGTTTGATTGCTGTTGAAATTCCATTTATTCTTAGCTCCTTTCTTCTGGAAGTATTAAAGTCTTATGTGCATAAACTTCACATAAATGAAAGTTAAGCTGATTGTCATCATGTGGCTATAAATACCATAAGATACATTTTTTGTTTATTTATATATTTATATTTTTTTAAATAAGAAACACACCCTTTTCAAAGCAAAGCTTTAACTTTAAGGTGTAGAGAATTCAAGTAACTGGGTAAGCAAAGCATATTTTGAAAACATGTTAAACAATAAAGTCTTGTAATGGCTTGGTTTTCCTCACTTCCTACTTACATGTTATTCAGGAAGTGATAGAATTTTCTTATTATCTTGAAGTTATTTTAGCTCTACTGTTACTGAAGTTTCTATAAAATATTTTATATAAAATGAATATAATTTCAAATAAGCTGCCTTTTAAAGACATATTCTTTATGAAATTATTAAGCAGGAATCCTGAGCACACTTTATGGACTCTTGAATGTTTATAAACTGTGCTTTAAAACTGCAGTAACAAACCCTCAGTACAAAACAGAAAAAGACCCAAAAGCAAAGTAAACCAGGACAGCGATGGTCTAGTGAAGGTGGTGCTTCACACAAAAATCATGGTCAGATAAGGGCTGTCCCAGATCTCAAAGTGGAGTCATTACAAACAGAACCCAAGTCAAAGAATATCCAGAACTGAATGGGACTCACATGGATCATCAGAGTTCCGGACACCCCCCAAGAGTCAGACCATGTCCAAATCTTTAATCTCTGGCAGGCTTGTGCTCTGATCGCTTTCTCAGGGAGCTCTGGAATATGTTCTGTTAAACACCAAAGGGCCCAAAGACAGGGGAACACAACTCAAATGATAAATGAAGAAGTCCACACATGCACACAAATATAGGCATAGACATAGTCTGACTTTTCCTGGAATCTGCAGAGAGATATTGGCAGAATTGGACCAACCATGATAGGATTAAATCCTGAAATAAAATCTGGCTACATTTTAAGTCCTTGCAAATATTCTCTTCACTCACAAACTAGAACAAATACCTACATCAAAATGCTGTGAAACCAAAATATTCAGAGGCAGTTCTGCACTTGACCTTTCCTGTCCATGTAATGAATATCAATTCATATCAAGGAGTTGCTAAGAATTTTATCTTCAAGTCCAGTTGAAAGCAATTTTGCTCACAAAAATAGTTTCATTTAAGTACTTGGGATGAATAAATGCTGCAGCATCAGACTCCTAAAATGTGAACTTCTGCATTACTAAGCTCATTGAGAAAGATATAATATTCCTTTGAACACAATGTTAACTGTTTTACTTTTTTCTCAACAGTATAATGAGGTTCTTGTGCCTGTCATAATGCACCCAGTCTTTTAAGCACTCTTTTTGAGTAAAGGGCAGTGGCACTAACTCAGTACAGAGCAAGAATGCTTTACAGGATTTTTCCAGATAGTGGAAAATGGTTCCAGTGTGCCTAATAAGAATGTAAATTTAAAGAGAGAATGAAAAGATGCAAACACATTTGCTTGCTTCACATGATTCTTACTAGCTTCTCCATGCAGGAACAAATATACCTATGGTGGATTTTTACTTATCTTTCTTTTCCATACGAAGTACTTGTCTGCCCTTGGCCTTGACTTCATCCTGGGGCAGAATTGTGTTAAGCAAAACAAAAAAGATAAGATAATATTCATCTCTTCTTGGCAACAGCAGAAAAGCTAATAAAAAATGCATTCATCTTTGTCCATAGAGCAGTAGGAAGAAAAAAATATATTTGTTTCTTCCTATGGACGTTTTAATAAGCCCAAGATTAAAAAAAAAAAATCTTTCTATGTCCCTGATTCTACAGATGGCAAGGGCAAAATTACAGAAAACTCACTGATAAAGTTTAAGAACTGTATAAGAATTGCAATTATAACACTATAAAAATTATGAAGGTGGAAACTTTTAGCATTAACTAGTTTTGGATATTTGAGAATATTTTTTTCTCCTACTATCAAACTATTGAGAAGATATTATTTGCCTGTCAAACATCATGATATTGTCTTGACAGGCTGGAGATCTTGGAACCTAGTCTCCTGCAGATGTGTTTCAAAGTCAATCTGAAGGGCCTTATTTGCCATGTCCAGTGCAGTCAGATGCAAGGACTGAGTGACTTACTGCAGTTAATGAAAGAAATTTCTATTTTTCTCCATGATTCCTTTTGTAGACAATCTTTGACAAGAAGTCTGAAACCCACTGCTTATGAACAATACAATTTTTTTTACTCTGTTCAGTCATTTTGATTTTTCCTTGCAACTGTACAAAACACCTGTGCAGAGAATGCACAGGAAATCCAGTGCTTTCAGGAAGTGAAATGAAATGAAATGAAATGAAATGAAATGCCATGCCATGCCATGCCATTGGTGTGGCATCAGCACAACTACTTCAGTCTAGCTATAACTATTTCCATGTTTCCGAAAATCACATACTATTTTATATATTTCTATAATTCTCCAGGACAAATTGAGCAATCACAAAGGCCACAGAAAGTCTGATCTGTGAAAACAATCAATGGGAGAAGGCAGCACATATTAATGGTCATAATCAGGTCCTAACTATAAGAGGGTGGTATATGTCTTTTCTTCAGATTGTAAACCAGTATTCAATATGGGTTCCATCAAATCTAGAATTGGAAATTTAACTAGAATTTGTTTATGTTGTACCTTTCTGCTTCTCTACAATGTACAAATGCTTGTCTGTAATCTTTAATAAAAAGGGGGCAAAATATAATTCTGATTGCGATCTACGTTACAAATATTTCAAACTTGCAAAGATTGTTTGGTTGGTTTTTTTGGTTGGCTTTGTTTGTTTGTTATGTTTTTTGTTTTCAGTTGGAACAAACACCTTAACCAGAGAACTGTTCCCATTTCTTGTTGATTGAAGTAAAAGAGTAGAATGGGAGAGAAACATAACTTAAACAAAAATGATATTAGTATATATCCTAATATTGGAATAGTTTTTTCCTAATGTGATAGGTTATTATGATACTCCAAAAATTTGCTGCAATTTTATGTAGTATTTTGGTTTGTTGTTGTTTTTGTTGGTTTCTTGTGGGGTTTTTTTGGGTTTTGTTTGTTTGTTTGTTTGTTTGTTTGTTTGTTTGTTTGTTTGTTTGTTTGTTTGTTTGTTTGTTTGTTTGTTTGTTTGTTTGTTTGTTTGTTTGTTTGTTTGTTTGTTTGTTTGTTTGTTTGTTTGTTTGTTTGTTTGTTTGTTTGTTTGTTTGTTTGTTTGTTTGTTTGTTTGTTTGTTTGTTTCGTTAATAGGATCTCTATTCTCTTCTTTGGTAAAATCATACTCCTGAATATTGGTAAAAAAAAAAAAAGAAAAAATCTACTACACAAATATCTTCCTTAGTTTATTATCTATATTTTTTCATTTCTTTTCACCAATTTTTATTCAAATTGTGGATTTTATAAAGATATTTTTTATAATTTTAAGCCTTTGAACATAGAACAGAAATGCTGACCCAATGTAATTAACAGTGATAAAAAGGTGTAATAATAATAAAGTTGCAAATTCTTCTGAAACAATGTCATATTCAACTAAGAAACCTAGTATGAGATGGTGAACACTTTGAGTCTTAGTAGATATAGCTGATTTTCTTTTTTCACTACATTTTAATTCCTAAGGAAATCATAATTTCTGTTTCTGACATTAAAACCAAAATAAATCAGTATTGCTATAAATTTAAGAGGTAAAAGTGTTGAAGATTACTCATAGTATTTTCAATGTTTCTGAAATCTGAAACTTTTAAATTGAAAATACTGTCAAGCCTCAAGGCAGAAAGCACCTTAGGTAATAAGACTTGAAGATTCAAATTCATCAAAAAAGACGATAATTTGATTACAAATACAAAAGATTTTATGTCATGATTAATGAATAGTAAGTCTTTGCTGGCTGTTATAAGGACAATTTGTTTTCAGGACTCTTGTTCTTCACTTTTAACAATTTTATCAGGACAACATTTTCACAGACAAAAATACTGAACCAATATGAACCAATTATGACCCCATTTTGAGCATATGTGTGAATGAGAGACTTTGAAACTGCTTAGAAATTTAAGGATGAATTTGTCCCTCTAAATGTAACTACAGATGGAGTATACTGTAGCCCAGTTAATCTTTGCTTTAAAACTTGTGAGACAATTCAATGTTTTGAAGTTCCAGTTTTAAGGAAGGGTTTTTATTTCTGCTTCCTTCTTTTTTTATTATCTGCACCTCCTCGCTGGACCCAGACAATACAAAACTAAATTGGCTGATTGACAGATACTTAAGAACAAATTAAAGCACCAAAAAAGAGCATTATCTAAACCTAAAGAATGAAAATGCAATGCCACTTGAACAACTATACCTGAGGTTACTGTGCTCCTGTTGCTCCAGATAGGTAAGCTGCTAGTGTAATAAGAAGTGACAAGATAATACATTCAGGCAGGGCGATGAGAAACATTCAGTTGCTGAATTATGAATGTGAGAAGTCCCCACAGGGCAAAGTTGTGAACTCAGAAAACACTAGGGTCATTCAAATAATGATTGTATATGTCTTGGGAAAATAATATACAAGAAAAGGATGAACCTCAGTGTGCTGCATGGCCTTTTTCATTCTCAGTATTCAAGAATTGCTGCTGTCATGCTGCAAGGTATATTAAAAAGGAAGGATTATGTGCTGATGGTTGAGATCTCTTCATCCAAAGCCCAGATCCATCTGTGTGTGATTGAAGAGCTTCTCTTACATGACACCAAGTGGGCCTAGTCACAATTTAGCCTTTCCAGGAACTTAATTACCTAGCTCATTATTTACTTTTACTAAAATAGAAATAGCAACATATTTCACAAGAGATTCCAGTATAAGTACAGACCAAACATCTTTAGGATGAAACTGGCATGCTGTCACCAGTTCTGAATGGCTGTAGGCTGTAGGAAGGCAATATTTCTAAAGCAGGAGTGATTTGCATTATTTGCTTGCCTGAACAAAGTGGTGAAAAAACCATGCTAGAAACCCTTCTGTGATTAACTCTCCTATGGGGACACAAAGGAATTTTCATCTTACAGCCTGTGCTGGATGATTTACAAGATATTAGTTTTCAGTCCTAAAACAGGATCTCAAACTGAGCAGTAGAAGAAGGTTAATTAGCCCATCTGAGAACTTAGAAATCCTTGTACACTTTAAGGTGAGCTTCATTGAAGCTACTCAAAGGACTGTGGAAGAAGCGTAGTTGTCTTTATAGCACTGAAAGTGTATTTTTCACAATCCCTTTCTCTTAGGATTTGTTGCTTAACTGGGATTGAAATGGCTATAAAACTAATGTCAACTTTGTTCAAACTAAAACCAGAAATTAAAAGCAATCCAAAAAGCTCTTCCTTGACAAAGTTATAAAAATGCTTAAATATCTAGAAGTTTTTCAGCATTCATCTTGAATGTGTTCAGTTTTGAAACTGGTATCTATTTCAATATTTATTTTCCCACCACTATGAGAATGTTATAGTATTGTATTACAAAATAGAAATGACTAAACTTATATATGACAGTTCATTGAAATGAAGATATTTTACAAATTCATTGAGCTTTCACAAACTGTCCTATTTCTGTCCCAAAGGGTGATTTCTCTTCTCTGCATTTAATTTCATCTGGGTTTAGAAAAGAGATTTGTTTCTCTTTCATAGCAATTAAATTGAAATTGTAGTGCTAAGAAGCAGCAGATTTGAGGGGTATAATTTGTGGAGAAAGGAATGCAAATACAGATGAAATTTTGATTCATTATAAATATATGTTAGCTACTTGAAGCACTGGCATATCCCATACAGAATATTCTGAGTTGGGAGGGACTGACCAGGATCATCAAGCCATCTCCCAAGAGAATGGCCTTTATAGGGATCAAACTCACAACATGGGAATTATTAGCCCTGAGCCCATTATAACCCAACTGAAATAATATCTTCTTTCACTACATTAATAGAGTTCAAACCCCAAAGTATTTGACATTGTATGTATGCATATTAGTATTTCATCATCATCCCTAAGAGAAAACTGCTTCAGAGGTGACTATTGTGACCATTTGGAGATGTGAGGAACACAATTTAGGTAACTAATAGCAAAATACAGTGTCTGTGAGCACTTATTCAAAAATTTATTGATTGTGCTGATCAAACATCTCTTCATCCATTTTCATTTGTTTTGCAAATGGTTACAGATTTGTGTGTGCTCAAATGTTTAGGAAATTTCTGGGTTTTGCAGGTACACACATATTCATATGCAAGCTGGCTGTGCAGAAATGACAGAACTTGCTTGTATTTATTAAGAATTTTTCAATTAGGGAAGGACAAGCTTATAGACTGGCAAAATAAAAAGAGGTGTGTGTCTCTCTAAGTAGTCAGAAGTGGCAACACAAGTTTTCAAACAAGGGTGCATGGTGTATAAAGCCCATTACAGACAGTTTATGTATAATACAGCTAGCATGCTAATTGAATATTGGAATAACAGGGATAACTTTAACTGACTATGATATTCAGTTGGTGGACACCTGGCAAAGCTGGAATCAAGATGTTTTCTGAGGACTTTGTCTTTTTATCAGTTTTGGGTCTTCTACTATTGTCTAATATGCTTTCAGATAACAATGGTGAGTGTTTTTCCTTTTCTTTTTGAACTGAGAATATTTTCTTAATAAACCCATGTGGGCTGTAATGAATTATTTCATACTTGTCTTTGATTCAGGGATGTTTTTTAATAATATACAATTATTGACAGAGCTAGTGGAAATACCAGTCAGAAGTAACTTGTCTGAAATACATTATGTTACAGGTTGCAATCATTGGAAACATTCTCAGAAACAAGAGACTTACCTCAGAAAGAATTGTTACCTGAAATTTGTCCTACAGAGTAATGGCTGTAGCATTCAGTTCACAAGAAGGATAACATCATTACTCTGAAAAAAAAAGTTAGAGGAAAAAAATTACTTGACCTGAAAAAACCAGACTTCTAAAAGATATAAAGATAAAATGAAAAGGTTGTGTATTTACACGTTGAAAGGAAGATTTTATTTATTTTCATTTTAAATACAGACTCTAACTGTCCTTTTGATGTCCTTGTTGTTTCTGAGATGGCTTCTAAAGCATTTGTAAGAGCAGTAAGGGAATGGTCTGCAAATGCTGATATTTTAGTCTCACCATATATATTTTATAGAACTTTCAAATATAATTGTCTATGAAAAGTCTTCCTTGAAAATTATATGAAAAGCTGTTTGCATCTGAATTAATCTGTCCAAATCAGATTAAATGGAACAGCTTTTCAGCTTTTCAATGCCTGCTGTAATTTAGCTTTGCAGAGTGGGACCTCTGAGGGCTGTATAATTGTTTGTCTGGTATGATCCGTGTAATGGTTGTTTTCTCTGTTACACGCATATATTAATATATTTTGTTTCAAATTTTAGGAGGTTATTTTTTAACTTGGTTGAACAGCTAGAATGCTTCTTCAGTTAATGGTATATTTCGTCTGTGATTTGCTTTTTACATTGGATTCAGATTTTGGGCTTGGCTACATTGCTTAGAGTCTATAGGGTAAACAGTTTTCTCATTCAAGTCTAAATCAGCTAGCTTTATGTGTTTTTCTACTGTTTTAAGAAAAACTAATATATTTAGCTCATCTTCAAAATATATATATTATATATATACTTGGAAAAATGTAGTACACTTTCATGTGTGTATGTTGGATAAATACTTGGATCACATCCTAGCTCTTCAAAAAAAAAAAAAATTAGCTTATAGCCTTGTTTACATCAACATTGAACATGTTTAGAACAAAGATTGTAAGAGAGTATTTTACTTGCTCTCTGTGAAGGAGTTAATGTTTTATGGCTTGACCTTTATAGAGCTTCTTTGCTATATCAGTAGTAGTTTCTACACCTTGACAATTCTTTATTGACCTCATAGTATCATTTATTGCATGCATTTTTCTGGCAGGCTGATACTCCATCTATTTTTGGTCCCTATAGACCCTGATGATCTATAGCCCTCAGTAGTCCTAAAGACACAAAACTTCCTTATTTCCACTCAAAGCTGCACAGATTTTCTTTTAGTCCCTAGTCCTTACATGCTGTCTTGAATAATCTACAAGCAACCCTCTATACCTTTTCCTATATCTAATCCATAGTGTTAAAGATTCAAGTCTTGCTAAATTTTGTTCTTATTACTTTAAGTACATTTCAGAATATTTGGGTTAGAAGTGCTCTACCAGAAAAAAGCTTGCATTCTCATGAATGATTGTTTCCTAATTTCCAGAAAAATATTGCACATCCAAAAGATGAGCATAGACCAAGCAAACTTTGAAAGAAATCACCTATGAGTGGTGATGTTTAAACAAACTAGCTCAAGGAAATTATTGATTTGGTTCAGCCAACTCTTGTTGTTTCAGTGTTGAAACAGAACATGCATTGCCCCCACCTTGGATCTTCAATGAAATAAGCTGGTAAGATAACCTCGGGCAAGATCATGTAGCCCTGTTCAGGAGAACAGAAGTTTCCTATCTGTGAAGAAACACAAAGATAAGGCAGTGTTATAGGTTGAGACAGTCTGGTTTTTAGTTAAAGTGGAAATAGTTCTCTGTCAGGACCTTGGAATTGTGTTGAGACAGGCACCTATCAGAGTTCATTTTTAAATATTGACATATTGTTAGACCATTGAGGAAGCTAGATGCAACTTTGAGGAATACTCATATAAAATTCTGTGTGAGGGCAAGTCAGCCCTTGCCTCTTGGCCATTTGAACAGGTGACATGGAGCCGGGCCGATGTTACCTTAGGAACCCTTCTCTCAGGCTGGCCCTGCCCGACCCGACCCTGCTGCTCCCTTCTCCCTGGGGCGGTCGGCTCAGGGCTGGCCGTGCCTCTGGGGCTGGCTGGCCAGCAGGGGAGGGACGGGAGGGCTGAAGCCAGCCCAGCCAGGAGGGACGGCAGGAGCTGGGCCCTGGAGCCAGCCCAGCCGGGAGGGACGGCAGGAGCCGGGCCCTGATTACCCCTCTGGGCCCGGCTGGGCTGAGCCCACCCCGATTGCCGCCGCGGGATGGGCAAGGACCACCTCCCCTCCACTTCCCCCTCCTCCTGTGACTCTCGGGCTGAGAGGGAAAGAGGGGAAGAGAAGAAAAGCCCAGCCTCTACAGAGTGACTGATCACACTCACCGTCGCACACCTGGGCAGATTGAACATTTTTGGCAACCATAAGCTTTCCGAACTTCAACCTTTTCCCTGAGAGAGAGAGAGGAAGGACAGAGTGATTTAACACTTTGAGAGATAGCATGATATGAAGTCAGCGAAAGAACTGATAAAGATTACTAGAAGGAAAGTTTGAGGAAGTAAACATTTCTGGTTGGACTTATCTAGATGTAAACCATGGAAACTGTTATGAACAAACTCCCTGGTCGGGAGGGGCTGGGATATAGGTCCTAGCTCCACGGGGAGACAGTCCCCGCCATCCCCTCAGGGGAAAGCACAGAGCACCATTAGCATATTAAAAGAGCTCAGGGCTCAGAGCTCAAAATATGCCCAACTCTATTTCTACAGTCTCCCGGCTTTTTAGAAAAATTGGGGTTTTTCTGCAAGGCAGAAAAAACCCCTCCATATCTGGGGAACTACTGTCCCCCAACAGCAACTGACCCCTCCAGGCTAGAGGTAACCCCCCCACACCCCAAGCCAGTCCAGGGAAGCCACCCTGGAGGCAAGTTGCCTGGCAACTCTTCCCTGCCTCATTAAAATGTGAAAGAGAGTGGCTCTTGCCTTGATGGCCCTCTTAAAGTACCCTCAGAGGTGGAGGCCTCAATGCATATGCATTTTGTACATGCAGATAGAGCTACCCTGGGGAATCCTGGGAGAGTTTTTCGGGGGAAACTGCACCCCAGAACAGAGAACTAGGTTGGTCAGAGGAGAATTGGATAGTGCCCTAGCCGAGCAGGGGGTAGATGCACACCCTGGCCCAGTTTTGGAGTTTCGCCATGAACTGTGAGGAGCTTAGAAAGAATGGGAACTGGCCAATAAAACTAACAAATTCAGAGAAGGGGGAACTCTCGAAGTTCTTCCCTGAGGGCAAGGAGCTGCCTCTGTCCCCTGCTGCGGCAGACTGCTCAACTGCCCTGCTGCCTGAGAGCTGACCAGAGAGAGCTTCTAGCCGTACCTGTGGACCTGCAGCAGCACCTGCTTCTTCGGATCACCCCAGCAGTGGAAAGGACTTTGATCAGACTCTGAAATCCTTGCTGATGACTTTAATAAAGAGCTGATCACTTTAATAAAGAGCTGAATATTAATAAAGGCATATGCCCTGTTCTTTTCAGAAACCAGACTAACAATCCCTTCAAATCATGGGAAGATATGCATTTAGGGAGATGTGCAAATTTCTGTGTCAATTTTTGATCGACACATGCATGTGATAGACTAAGTAATATTGATCTTATGACATGCTTGAACAGATGTAGAGATAAGTCCATTGTGCTTGTGAAGAAGTGAGAAGGTATCTCTGTTCCCTGAAGAATCCTTTGTTCTTTGAGTTGTGCATCTTTAAAAGGTGACACCCTAGTATGTAAAAGTCTAGACCATGATTCATAAGCAGTCTGGGAAACTCCTAAGAGGAAAGGTCACAGAAGCAGGGTTTTTTACTGGGTGGCTGTGTTTTGTGGCAGTTAAAACCTACAAGAAAACAGTGGAGAAATTCCATGGGGTCATCAAGAGACACTCCTCTCCCAAAGAGAGAGGTGAATGGTGAAACTGACTAAAAATCATAGTTTTGTCTCTCTATGTTAGCTGTGGGAAAGTGAACAGTTTGTGGGCAAGAGAGAAGGGTTTTGAAAAATTCAAATTTTCTTTTTTTTTACATTTTATTTTTTAAATTCATTTTTCCCTTTTTTTCCTTCCTTTAGCATATGTTAATAACTATATAATTTCTTTGCAACTTTTAAGCTGGGCCTGTTTTGCCTTTTTTCTCTCAAAAGTCTATCTCACAGAAAGAAAAAGAGTTGGCAGAAAAACCAAATTTGGTACACTGGCTCAGAAAATTTAAAACTGACGTAAAACTACTACAGACAGCTAACCAGAAAATATGTTTCTCAAAGTCAGAGAAAACCAACTCAAAAGTGTACTGAATATTACTTGTACAGTTGGAAGTCCTTGATGATTACTACAAGTTTTTATTCAGCTGTGTGAAATACGATTCCAGGAACAACCAATGCTATTTAATTTATAAACATATTAGTGGGTGTTAATTATAGCTTTAACCAGGTATATCTATGACACTGAAAAATACTAACCCTTTTAAGGCTGTCAGCAACATGATTTTTAGCAAAGTAGGTGGATTACAAGTAACTGTCAGGTGTTCTGAGAAAATAAATGTACTTTTAAAGTCCATTTTTCTCACTCCACTGTAATTTATGTTCTATGCAGCCTGTAGGCACAAGAACTTCATTGTTTTATTGAAATTTTGCTTGCCATATTATCTTTTTTTTTCTCCTAAATGAAAGTAATTGACCATATTTAATGTAACTTTGGCTACAAATTCTGCCATAAATATCTTTCACTTTTGCAGTACACTTCATCTACTAGGTCTCACCAAAGAAAACAAATATAGCTATTGACAAAAGAACATGAAAGTTCTGTGCAGTAGCTGTGAGCACTGTGTTGCTCTGTGGAACAGTTTCTCTTTAGAGTTCACAGTAGATTTATATTTGTCCCTTATTAGTATTTTCCTACTACAGATTTCTAAAGAAAAAAATTCTCTAAAAGAAAAACAGTATCATCTAAGAACAGTCTTTGTTTTTAAACATATTTAATAAAAATAATGAAATATATATTTAATACAGATATTTTAGCATATTTAGTAAAAATTTATCAAAATGTCATTGTTGAACCCCTAAGTACTTCAGCGATGTTATGTCAGTTATGTGGGAATTATTGTTATATTTCAAGGTTTGTTTATTTTATTTTTTTCAAGCACTTTTTCAAGCTTGCTATTTTTCTGGATCAAATTGCTCTACTCATCTTTCTAAAGGTCTTGGGTTTTGTAATTTGATTTATGTGGTAACCTTGAAACAAGGAGAGGCATTAATAAACTGTTCCGTTTTAATGAATGGCTTGTCAGGTACTGGTTGACTACTCCAGTGGCCAGGAACTCTCTTCCTCCAGGCACTGTTTAGAAGGGCAAGGCTTCAGGCTCTCTGTCATGTCTGTGCCTAGCCTCATTTAATATTTAACAGCTGTCAAGAATAGCAATGGTTTGAAGGACTTATTTGATTAGTAATAGTTTTGATATTTCTTTACTCTTCTTAAATTACTTTTAACTTTTTAGATTCAAAGAGGAAGACCTGGCATAGCTTGGAAATACAAAACTGTCTGAGTGTGTGCTGTCAGCTCTACAGCTTCTCTAGGTCAGAAATACATGATGTGCATGGAGGCACAGGAATACCATACTCAGGTCCTTCAAAGATAAATGTCTCCTTGTCTGCTTGATAATTCCTGAAAGGATGTTTTCTTTTATCCACACTTTTCATTTATTATGCCTTTCTCCTTCTGACTTGACTTGTCTTCCAGAAGGTAGGTGGAGATTGTGAGTGACATCTGCATAGCTTACATCACTAGTCAGAGGACTCTATATACTGTTAGGACAAACAAACTTAAAAAATCCAGTACCTCTACTTTCACCTCCTCCTGTGGATTGGGTCACAAAGCAAGCTTAGAGTGTGTAACCTCATATTACATATCTGCAACAGCTCTGGAAAGCACTTCCCTAAGGCAGAATCATTCTGTGAGCACTCCTCCCCTCAAGTAATGCAGTGAGACTTTAAGTCACTTAAAAAAACAGATTTAAGGATTTAAGTGTCATTAATAATCATGGATTCATTTTCCTTGATTTTATTACTTCCCATCACTAGTGGTTTTTTTTTTTTTTTTGTTTTGTTTTGTTTTGTTTGTTTGTTTGTTTGTTTTTTATTTTTGAGGGGACGTTTATGGGGTTTACTTGGGATTTTTATTTTTCTCTACAAGAACTGAAGGCTACAGTGATTGTTTATACCCAGCTGTAGTAGGCAGTGGGGCAGTGGTACAGCTCTGGTTGCAGCATCTAAATATTTGAGAAAATAGTGCCTAAATATTTCTAGTTTTCAATCTTGTTCTTGCTAGACAAAATAGACAAACCCACAAAACTCAGAATTCTTGCACATGACAGTATTGCTTATCTGCACTTATGGGTTCATTCTTAACCTTGTGGTCATTGAAATATTTCTGATCCCCTTTCTGACAATTTTGTTTGCTCTTTTTCTGTTATTTTGAATTTTAGTAAAAAATACTTTCAAGGCCATCTGTCTGTGGATTTGGTCTGAAAGGAAAATTGAATTTTTTTGCATGTTGCACATATTTGTCCATAATATCTGCTCTTTTTTTCCCCAAAACATCACAAAAATTAGGAACTGCATGCATGCACAAATTATTAAATGCAGAGACAATTGAATACAGAGAGCTGTCACCAAAATAACAGGAAATTTTACTCCTGTGGTAGGAGAAAAGTAAGCTAAATTTAAGTATCCTGAAACTTAGTCCTTATTAATTACTCACACTTAGCAAGTTTCCCAAATATCTTTTAGAGTGTCACATATAGTTAAAGGAACCTTGAGTTTTATTTATTATTGAAGTTTTTGCTGTTAATATATTATTGTGATTCCACTCTAACAGATTTCAAACACATATACCTAGAGTTAGTAAAAGTTGTAGTTCTAACTTGTTTTAAAGTCAAGATTAAATTCAGTCAAATACACATTGGATGATAGTTGAGGCAGTGGACGATTTTCTCAAACTCTACAGAAATGGATTCTGAAATGGAGGAGCTCGATTTAATAAAATGACCACTGCCTGGGAAATAAGTAGTAGTTATTTATATAGAGATTTCTCTAAGCCATAGCTTTTTTTAAGATAATCTCAAAAAATTTGGAAAAGAACATTTGCTGTGTGTGATAGGAGTTTCTCACCAGAGCAAAGAGCAAGCAGGAGATGGAGCAATCTCAGAGCAAAGCACATGTGACAGACACCTTCACAGAACTACCCTTGCTAGATTCTATGGTCAAATCAAGATACTGAAATCTTAGTGATAGTGCTCTACCATTAGTTGCACATAATTATTTTCTGTTTGATATTGTATATTACATCGGACACTGTAACAGCCAAACAAATCACTGAAAATATTAGCAATTCTAGGGAAAATATCTAACATTTCTATGATTTGTTCAATTTCTGTCTTTTGACTTTGGTTATCTAACATTTTTCACAAGCAAAGAATTAAACTATGTGAAAAAGGTAACTTTTTAACAACAAAAATAATGCTTTTAAAAATAATTTAATGACAGGCCGTTCCTGTCTAAGTCTTATATTTCTCTTCAGCATGTTAGGTTTTACATTTGACTAACTGATGTGTTTTTGATGTTGCTTAGATTCTGTATCCTATTTGTAATGTTCAGTTAGGTAATCTAATCTATATGGTCTATAGGAAGCTGGTCTGTTTTTAGCATGAGTTTGTGTTCCTTTAGTATGAAGAAAAAGTAAACATATTTCTGTTAATCATGGATTTAAGATCACAACTCCTTTGCTTGAAAACCCCCTTAAATGACTTGGTTTGAATAAGATTTTTCTGCCATCAACTACAAGATTTTCATGCCACATGATTTTTAGTTTTGCTTTATTTTTACTTTAGAGTCTAGGAGTCTAAAGTATTAGAATTAACAAACAAAAATTTAATGTTTATGCTAGTACAGCTCTTCTACCCTGAGCTTTGACTTTGCCTTTCTACCAGTATGGACTATGATTTGATATCAATTTGGTTTTTTATTTAGCATCAATAATTCCACATAGCATAGAAAATACATATGGAAATATAGAACAGTCTATCTTGCAATAGAATTTTGTTAACTGACCTAATAAAAAGCACCATCAGATCCAGAGAAAAAAAATCTAAGATATGTGTCTCTCTCTGTACACACAGATAGATGTATATCTACAGTTCCAAACAAGTCAAACCAGAGGGACATAGTGATGTATTCATTCAATCTGGCAGTAATAAGTGAACTGGGAACAGACAGAGATTGTTAAGTATACTTTGGGAGAAACTGTGCTGAAGGAGACAAGAATCATTAGGAAAAAGGGAAGCTGGGGACAGTCTATCTTACAACCAAGTAAGCATGGAACTAAAAAATAGGTGATGGCTGTCAGGTTGATAGTTCTGTGGGGATTTTTAGAGTGTGTATATATATATATTTCTTCTTCTTACAGATCCAGACAGAATAAGGTTTGATAATTATATCTATATAGTTATAAAGGAGCCTTTGAGCAAAACTGTAGTGAACTGTAAATAGTAATAAACCAGTAAAATACCATGACATGCCTGAGATCAACATTGCTCAGTTCTTTTGTTGTTCTATGATTTTCGTTGTCCAGTTGAGTGTGATTGATTCTTAGCTCGCGGTTGAAGTTTACACATAGTACAGAAATAACACAGGCTTGAGTCAGTGAGCAATTACACCCTATTTGCATCCATGTGTACGTTGATAATACAACTGAGATGGAAGGACACTACAGCAGATCATCTCACTTCTGGGATTCCTGATTATTTCTTCACACTCACATTAAAAAGAAGCTTTTTGGATAAATGTCTGGAAATATTGTGACAGAAGAAACTTGGTTTAGAGCCAGATGCTTTCTCTCTTTGCTTCTATGGACAGAAGAAAGTAAATATAAGGCCTGAAACATGAATGAAATAAAGAAGGAACATAGATTTTTGCAGCTTTTTTATTATTTTCATTTTTTTTCATTCATTTTGCAGTTTCATTTCATTTCTGTAATCTAGCAGAAAAAACCCCCAGTGTTCCAGAAATATTGTTTTCGCAGATGAGAAAGGATTTGAGTTGAAAAATGGCCATCCACTGATCACAGTAATTAAGCCCTTTGCTGCCATTAACACTTGATTTTTTTCAGGTTGAATGATCATGGATCTATTTTTCTCCCATAGGTCACAGACATCCAGGAGTATTCAGAGACATTCTGCAACAGATCAGAGAGTCATTGATGCATCTCTCAGAGTTCAGACTGCTTATCTTTTTTGGATCTAAAGTTTTTGGAAAAGATGTTACTTTTTACATTATCTGAACCCTACGTTTCATTGAAAATAGTATTCAATAATAGATTAATCATGAAACAAATATATTGATTAATTTTGTACTTCATTTCATGCAACAGGAACCTTCATGATACACTGTGATCTCTTGTGATTACTTCCGTTGGCAGCAGTATATAAGTCAGTGAAATTCGAACAGATGTAGAATCTTAGGATTTAGTTTTCCATATGAGGATAATGCTGGTTTCAGCTTTTTAGTTAAAACTTCTGGTTTTCTAGCTAGATTTTTTACCTCTTCTTGATCTTAGTCAGATTAAGAGTAATCTAAGGTACATATATATTCTTATTTAAGCTAGTATTTTTTAAAGAAACTTCCACATTTTGACTACAGCCAAAAATTTGACAAAAACTGGATCTTTTGGAAATCAGAAATCTCCATTTTAGTCATTCCAGTAGTATTGACTGGAATAGCAGTAACATCAGTCACAGCATAGAATCACAGAATCATTAAGTTTGGAAAAGACCTCTAAAATCATTGAAGCTAACCATTAATTTAATGGAGCTACCTTCACCACTTAAGCGTACCCCCAAGTCCATTTCTACACAATTTTGAATACTTGCAGGGATGGTTATTCCACCACTTCTCTGGGAACCTCCTTCCTATGCCTGAACCTTTCAGTGAAGAAATTACCCCTAATACCTAATCTAAAGCTTCCCTGTTACAACCTTCCCAGGCCTGTGAGGCTATTTCCTGTGGTCTTAATACTTTTTACATGGGAAAAGAGACTGGCACTCAGCTCTCTACATCTGCCTTTCAGGTTGTTGTTGAGAATGATAAAGTTCCCTCTGAGTCTCTTTTTCTGCAGGCTGAACACCCGCAGCTCTCTTAGACACTCAGAATAATTGTTCACTAGTCTTTTTACTATCTTTGTTGTCCTTGGTCTTAAATATTACCTAAGTTATGTTATAATATGGAATTTTCCCCTAATTCCATAGGAGAGATTTGCCTAGGCCACTCAAGTATAGGCACAAAAAGAATTCATATATGCATGTACAAAAACACTTATAGTCTCAGGGCTGGAGTGAATCAACTGAATTTTTAAGAACCCAGAACATACACATTTACAGAAGCGCCCCCAACAAGCCTTTCATGCATGCCCATTAGACGTTATTTGACCAAATCTGATCTAGTGGTGTTAATGGAAAGTATGATAAAAAAAAACTGTGAGGTAGTGACATAATGTGTCCCAGAGGCTGTTGGTGCCAATATCTACAGTGGGCTTGTATGCATATTGGGTGATGTTTTCCATGTCTGGTCACAAGTATAGGATCACCTCAAGTGATCTCAGGTAATGAGATATGACTCTAAGGACATCTGCAATGTGTCTAAGAGGAACTGTAGAAGGTTTTGCTCAGGTAAATGCTAATTTTAGCTTCAGTAGAAATTCTGATCTAGGTGAAGTCTTAAAAATTTGCTGAAAAAAGATTTGGCAGGCATACCTCAAAAATATGACTGAGATGTTACATGTAATTTTGATGATATCGAATGAATAAAAAAGACAAAAAACCAACAGTATGACTAAGTTAAAGCTTCTGTGCAGGGTTCTGAGTTTCCAAGTTCAATGATTTACTTGCAGTTCCTGCTAGGATGATGCATTGCTATTATATTATTTTTGTTAAAACCTGTGGTTTATAATGCTGTTACTGATATCTCCCTTTTTGCATTCAGCAGAAGGCATGCCTTCACTCAGAGCTTCACTTGTATTGGGCATATTATGTAAGTCACTTGGGAAGTATTTCATGCACTCATTACACTTTATCAGCATGAGAGGAAGCACAGAGAATCAAAACAAAAGATTTCACACAGAGCCATACAAGACAAGATGTGCTCTTTAGAATATTCATGAAAGTCTTGCAGTATAGCTGAGAGGTATCTGAAGATAGATTTTATGATAGCATACACATTTCTCAGTCTTAAAAATTGCATAAGCCCCCAGGTACAATTATTCATAGCCTTGCACATTCTCATTCAGTAGTCTTGAAACATGAAACACTTGTTTATAAAAGACAGAATTCCCTGGGCTTCATTGATTGTTCTTAAGATGCCTCAAAGACAGAGTTAACCATTTAGATTAGTAATACTTGGAACTCTGTACAAGACAGCTGCATATTTTCTGTGACATACAGCTGTAGGAAACAAAATATCATTGATGAAAACAAGTCAGAAGAACAAAGAGTTTATTGTAGCCCACATGATGGCCTCAGCTTTGATTCAGCAGTGCTTGAAACACAGGAGAATAATTTTATGAGCTTGAGTAGAGCCAAAGTGCAATGGTGGAAATTGGTGTAGGAATCTTTTATGTGTCTTATTTCATTGACATCTAAAGTACCTAAAAATGAAAAAGAGAGATGGTTATAATAAAATGCACATGTTAATATTTACTTGCTAAATTCTGCTTAAAGTCTTGTAATCTCAAAGCTAATTTAATCCAATTGCCTTTTAGCTACAATGTCTTGCTCCAACTTCCAAATGACTTTCTAATATAACTAGCACTCTTCTGTATCCAAAGTTGGATTTAGTCATGCAATTTATTCAATCAGAACCAACATATTTTGTAATTAAACCTCACACCTGCACAATCTCTATACTAATATATTAATAAATCTATCTTAAGCCTAGAGGAAAGACAGTTTTAGATACAACCCTAAACTGCAATTACATTGTGTAAAGCATAGTATAGATGTGCAATTGTATTGTGTTAACCATACTGTAAATATGCCATACCACTGCATTCCATTATTTTGGTATTTCATCATAGGCTCAGCTGTTTAGGTTTTTTATTATTCATGTAGTGTTTTACTATCAAAGGCAAAACTAAAAACTAAAGGTTGAAATAAAACTTGTGGAAAATTAGTGTGCACTATTTAGTATATATGGAATATAGATATTAAAAATTTAACTGAAGAACACATTGTAAAAGCATGACATACATCAAGGCAGAAAATGTCACTATTGTATCTGGTTATTTAATTGGTAACTATAATATGTACATTCTAAGGCCAAGATTTTTTTGTGTAATTATTGGTGATTTTTGATAGACACTGTTTATAGAAACAAAATGGAAGACATTTGTAGATACTTAGAGGGTGAGAATTTACTCTTAAAAAATTAAGTGGGAGCTTAATTACTGTCTAATTATTTAATTTTTTAGCTCTCATTTTTAGATAACATTCTCCTGCCTGCTGGACAAGAAGTTGCAGAAAGGCCTAATCTAAAAGCTCCTTTTAAACTGACAGCATTTTCTTACTGCTTCGCCATTCAATGTAAAGTGTTATGCATAGGAACTACTGACTCTTAACCACATTCAGTGCACATTGGTGTAAACATCCTACTTTTCATCTTCATGGGCTGGTTTACAGACCAGTAAATGGTGTGTAAAGGAATGTTTTGGGGTTTCCTGACAGCCAAAAAAGTCATGTAATCGTGTGGGAAATACTTGTAAATGCAGCTGACCAGTTAAATATATGGAATTTGTCTGATCTGAAAAAAAAATAGTTGTGTGTACTTTTGCACACCAGTAATTTTTCCTGCTTGATTGCTCGTTTGATCCCCTTAATTTTATAACTCATTTTGTTTTTGAAATGTGGCTTTGAAATAGGAGAGGATATGAACGTTTCCTGAAACAACTTGGTAAGTCTGCAAGAACCTATGGAAAACCAAGTTCTCAGCATTTCTAAACTTTCCACTAATGAGACAAGGGTGGATCACCTTTGTGATCGCTGCATATCACTTGGAAATCAGAACAGAAAGCACCTGATATACTTTCTTTGAAAACCACAGGCAAAAATATGCTTCTAGGTTCTATTTAAAACTCAAAACCTGTTTTGTGGTTGATTGTATTCATCTCTAAATGCCTGTGTGGTAAATACCTCCTAGTAAAATGTCTCCTTGTGTGGCTTATATCATAACTTGATATTTAATTGGGTTATGCAAAAAAAAAGTTTCTGCTTTATGTCTGAGAAAGAAAATGCATCTCTAATGATAATGAAAGGCTATCACAACTCTTTAGCATTGATCCACTTCATCGGTGTCCCTTTTAGCAGAAAAAGAGGATTGGAAAAATACTTTGGAGAATTTTATGCTCAAATAAGCACAGTAGAAATTGTATAGTCAGAGAAAAGTGGAGACTAAAGGAACTGAGAAAGTCAGGTTGAGTCAAAACATAAGCCAGGACTAATATCCTTTGTCGCACAAATTTTGTGTTCTGGATTTATCTTAAAACTGAAGGATTTGGGTTAAAAGAAAACTGTGAGGAAGGATAAAAAGCTATGATACTGATATAAGGAGAAAGGGAAAAGAATAAAGTGATCACAGGGAGACAGCAGGGGGTGTTTACTGTGCAGAAACTAGATAAGAGAGTAAAAAAGAGATACCAAAAGGAAAAGCCTGTTCACAAAGAGAAAACCACAAATTCAAGGAATCAGGTGTCCTGACATGTTGTGTCCTAGGACAGTTTTTCGAGTTTCCTATACTCCTTCAACTGCCTCCCACTTCAGGCTTTCTCTCAGAAGTGGAGAGAAGCCTGACTACCTTCATGGCTTCATCCTTAAAATATTTCCCTTCCTTATTTTAAATTAATGGGAAGGTATGTAAACAGAATTTGATATCCCAGAAAAATGTTTGTGTCTTTCCCATAGTAAATCTGAAGTAAACAATAAATCAAGTTTCCTCTACTCCAGTCAGAATGCCTAGGTTCACAGTACCTAAATAATTTTATTTTTAGAAAAAGAAACACTCTTTTCTTGAATATGACATTTTTAAAAGTCCGTCAGTAAACTGAAATTGTTATTCTTCAAGACAAAGATTCCTTTCACTTGTACAAGACATGCTCATTTTATAGGAATACTTTTTGTTCAGAGGAAAGGGTTCAAACTGGAAAATGTGGTGAGGAATAAATAATTTGCTGGAATAATTTGCTCAAAGTGACCTTGCAGATGGGAATCCTAAGTATGTTGGTGGGAAAACTCCATTTACTATGCCTACAGTTGTTCATCCTCTGCCTGTTTTGAGAAGTAGAATTGCTGTGTAGAGACAACACACTCATGGACATGCTTGAACCTCCTGCTGGGGGAGAGAGAGAGAATTCATAAAAAGCACAGCCTTGTGACAATCTGCACGTGCAATTGATATCTTGGGTTGGTAGTCATAGGATTCCTCAACCAAGCTTGAGGAAACCTGTGTCCCCGTGTGTCTCTGCCACCCAGCACTGTTAACAAGGTAAGGACATTAATCTACCCTGCATTTCAGGTTTGGTGGTTGGCCTGCTTACCTACATGTGGCAATTCAGATGCCTGTATTTCTAGAATCTGGTCTCAAGGAGGAAGAAAAACCAGTGTGCAAACACCTTCATAAGGGTGTAAAAATATTCATTTAGTTTTAGTGTAAAATATTTGAGTGTATTTTTCAATTATTTTTCTCAGCTATGGGTTCCTTCAGATAGAGAGGATATGTTTATATATATTTGGGATATTTATATTACATCATTTATATATTTAGGATATATATATGATATTATATATTTAGGATATAAAGGGGAGATTTACAAAAAAAGTCATTACACTTCTGAATACTTATTGATTACATATGGAGCTTACAAATATACAACCAATTGTCAGCTGCAGAAGTAAAAATCCAGTTACCTTTGATGACGTGCCCTGTATCCAGTTTACCTATGTTATAGGCTGTATCTTTTCTCCATGACCTTGAAATATCCCTGGTTTTGTAACTGGAAATTAAAATTCACAGCTAGGAAATGCCTTTGTTATTTGTGCATCTATCACACAAGATTGTTTTTCAGAAGAAAAAAAATTAATAATTAAAGACTCCTGGTACCCCTCAGTATAAAAAACTTTTCAGCTTTTGCACAGAAAGGACTCTACATGTACCTGCTCACTGTTTTTAAAGATTTTACCTTAACAGGAAATGATCACAATATTAGAAAACAGCGATCAAGGTAACATAAAAAATAAAATCTACAAAACTTTTATTTATGCTTGTTAGTGCCATATTTTGATTCAAAATATTTAATGAGCTTAGGCTTATTTTAGTTACATTAAGTATGAAATGTGTTAGTTTTTGTGTACAGTAAAATGATGTATGTTGTAGAATGATTGTTCTCAAGTAGTGATCCTCAGGTGTCTAAAAGTAAAACACAGTAATGTCCCAAAATCATGTTTCCATATAGTACTATGATTTAAAGATTTAAAAATAAGAATGTAGTTTCCCCCCACGAAATGTTCATGGTAGTTATGACTTAGAGGTTCTCATAACTTAGTATGGGATCAATTAATGACTTTACAGGCTTCTAATGTGTATCCAAATTGTGATAAACACCATGCTTTCAGGTTATTTTCAAATCTGGTTTTCCATTTTTCGATTTTTTTTTTCTTCAAATAAAGGACTTAGAGGACTGAAACCTGATTAGGAATTTTCCAGCAAAATGTATTGATTGACCTTCATCAAATTAGAGTGACATTAAATATTTCTTCCATGTCATACAATTAGCTGCGTGATCTAATGGAATTTCATATGCCAATTTGTACAAGATACAGGTACAATAAAAATGTGGCTTAGGAATCAAAATGTTATCAATATAATTTCCAACATTATTGAATTTCAGTTTGCCAAGCTGCTAAAATATCATAAAGCTATAGACTAATAAACTGAGGATGATATATAAAATCGCATAGCTCTTTAACCTTAAAAGAGACAAAAAAAAAGAGGTGTATATATAATCTTTATAAATTTTTCCCCAGAAACTGCCTCTTACTTTTACTACTAGTTACCTGTCAGAGAACATTACACTAGCAATATTAACTTGTTTGCTAAATTTCTCTTTACTGTTAGACAGTTCTTGTCTTGGAGTTTTATCAGGAAACTGAGTGAAAGGCAGCCACAAGTGATGTATGCATTTACAATAACTGTTGGTACATGTTATTGGAAGTAAAATATTCAGCTTGTGTATTTGGCAAATTACACATTCACAATGTCCTTTCCTTCATCCGTGAATGGCAGAAAATCTAATGTTGTTATCTAAAAGTGAAGCATTTGTGAGACAACACTGGTTTCACTGCTGTGGATATAACATAGTGAATATAAAGAGCTGAGGAAATTAGTGTTTCATCATGAGACCCAGGATGTTAATGAAGGTGAACATGATATCATTCCTCACTGGGCAGAAGGTATCAGAGAGGCCAGGAAGGAGTGGAGTACAAACAGGTGGTCTGATGTGTTTTCTTGCATTACTGCAGGATTATACTGTAAGGCTATGAAAATGCACAGGGAAATAAAGCCTCAGATCAATGCTAAACTGTATCATTTAATGGACCAAAGCAAAAATATTTTCAGAGACCATTCTTAGGTACCTTGCTGAGCTGAGATAGAGAAAAAAAAGTACCCAGCTTCCAGAAAATGTGCTTTTGCCATTATCTTAAAGAAAAGCAATTTGATGCCTTCAGCCTGAACAAGTAATTCATTATGCTGAAGACATGTAAGAAGATAATGCATAGGCTCTGTTTCAGAAACTGGCCACCTTGCTTTCTTCAGGACTCAGACTGTGTAGACAACCCATCATCGGACTTTGCTGGTCTTGCTGGTAAGATACAGGTAGCAGGGGGACAACTTTTTAAAATAAAAGTGCAATTTTAACCCCATCATATGCAGTTGAGATTTTCACTCTCTGAATCACCCTTCAGGTTTTGCTCTTTTAAGTTCTCAAGTTCAGGACAAAATATTTTCATGCTAGGGAGAAGGTATGTCCTATCAAAGACTATGGAGAAATTATCAGGGAATGTGAGACCTTGATTACTGCAAAACTTTCCTTATTTTTTAATCTCAGATATAATTCTCATTTTAAAATACATATTGTTCTCAAATGCTAGGCTCTATATGCTATAAAATCTCCTCCTATTACATTTTTTGTTTGTTTCCTGAACAGGGCCACTATGTAGAAATAATTTGCAGTACAATTTCTGATCTAGAAACAGACTGTGTACTTTCAATACACCTGGACTCCAGTGAGCATCCTTTTAAGATTTTCAGTGTTGAAGTTGTTCATTCACACCAGAACCTAGATTAAAGAAAAGCAATAAATTACTAGGCACTCCTGAAAGGAATTAGAAAATCTGTGCAGAGCTTGTGCCAACCTGTAGAAATCAGTGACACAAACAGAATAGTTTTCTGTGATTTTTCAAACTCACAGACTGGAGATACTATTCCTCATTTATGAGTAGGAGGAATTTCCGAGAACATCTGAAGGAGATTTGTGTCTCACCAGTTTTCTAATGAAAACGAATGAGAAACTTGCAAGTTTTTGCAAACTTCTCTTGACTCTCTGCCAGTTTTCAGAACACAGAACTATAGTAATTGCACTGAGCATCGAGATTGATGTCAGGATTAAAGGTTATAAGCTATGAGGGCAGGCTGAGAGTTTAGATCCATAATGTCTGAGAATGCAGGCTGTTGAAAAACTGTATTGAATGCTAACCTGAAGCTTTGGAAAGGGAAATAGAGGGTTTTTTTCCCAGCATAACTCTGCTAATTGGACAAGTGGGTGTGAATAGTTATTATAGAAAAGGCAATTTAGGGGAGGTACTAGAAATCATTTTTCCATACAGATAACCTGTAGATACAGACTGCTACAAGGATGAACAAAAATAGAATCATTAAAAAAACAATGCACACAGAAAACTGATGTCATATAGAACTGGACTATTGCTTATTCATTAGCTGTGGATGTGGGGCCAATTGTTAATCTAAGCCAAGTTGGCTGTATATTGCTTTAGGAGTTCTAAACAGAATTAAACCTGTTCTGACTAACTGGGGATTTATCCCACATGGGAGAAATCCCTGAGCAGTGTAAAGCTGTCGTTGCAGCATCTTGGCAAAGGAAATGCTTATTGGAAATGTACTGGGGCAGGAAGGACTTTACTTGGAGCATACCATGCTTCAGTCATCCCTGCCAATGTAATTGCCTCTAAGGGGTTCTGCCATCTGGTGCAAGTTACAGAAAGCCTGAGGCTATTTTAACTTGTACTGGGATTTAACATATGAGCAGGAGAGTGCTTAACTGGCTTTAGGCCAATTTCACCTTCTTCTTCTCTGAATTAAGCAGAGAATTTCTATAATTATAAAATCTACTTAGAATCCTTTGAAGTTCAATTAGTTAATATGGAATTGATTCTTACTTCAGGTGGGAAATAGATCTTGGAACCAAATGAACTTCTGTGTTCCATGTTTTTCATGCAAATACTGCTAATAAGAGAAGGAGAACAGGCAAATGTCAAATGCACAAGCAAAACATTCTCAGAACAGATTTTTTTTCAGAATGTTTCCATTAAGTCAATTAGAAACTCTAACTTGCTGAAACATGTCCAAGAGTAATAATGAAAATACCTAAATAAATAAAAGGTGCACATATGCAATTCAATAGGAATGATGTATGGATACAGACCTGTCATCACTCCTTCACTATATAATTTTGCCTATTCCACACCTGTGGCATATAGTAGCAGTGAAAGAGATAACCAGGTTTAATGTTACAGCTGTATATATTTGTGTATATATATATTTGGAACCCTTTTTGGAATTGCAATTATTATTCTTCAATCAATGCTCCTGCAAATCTGTAATGTTGTTAATTTGTCATTTGAATTATTACTTCTATAATAATTTCTTATTTCGGTCATATAATGCTCCTGAGACAGGTTTTTTGTGGGTGGTTGTTTTTGTTGTTTTGTTTTGGGGTGGCTTTTTGCTTGTTTGTTTTGGATTCTTTTGTTTTCTGGGGATGGATAAAACAGATGTGCAAACCTTCCTGGAATAACTTAATGATTCCCTGTGACTATGAGAACTTGATTCCCTTAGTGCTCCTTGATGTTACTATGAGCTGATCACTGCAGCTAACTGTACAACTTTGAAGAAATGGATACTTGGACAATGATTTAAACCCTCCAAAATGCCTGAGTACCATTCTTATCTCACCAGCTACAATCAGAATTTGTATTGTTAATGATTATCAGTAAGACTCATTTATTAGAAGACAAAATCTATGCATTGTGGAACACCATTCCAATCAGGACACCTCAGAGATTTCTTACCTTTGCAGGAAACAAGTCTTTAGAGTTGCTTGTATGACTCACACCTACAGTACCTTTGGTAGTTTTCTTGGTTTACTTTAAAATATTGCAATTTTTCTTACACACACGGTTTTCCACTGCAAGAAGCACTGACTATATATGAACATAAAAGGAGTAAAACTAACAGTAGATATACTGAGAAGATGCTCAAGTTTAACAAATGGAGCTTTCTAAGACATTATTAAAAACTAAATTAAAAATGAGAATTGCATGATATAATTCATATTTTTACACATTAGTGTTTCTCTTGTGTCATTTTTTACCATAATGGGAACTTCTAATGTTAGAATAAATGAGTATAAAACTTCAGTTTATTGGAAAGATTTTTTTTCCAAAGTCCAAGCCAATTTTAGAACACAAACTATCCCTAAATGAAGTAGAATAGGCAATAGAAAGGTTAGATTGTGCCACTGGGAACTGTAAAAACATCAGGATTTAATTAAGAATAAAAAATATTGTTGAAGGCTGTTTGCAAGTATATAGTGGAAGCTCAGAGGTGAGTATGTGTTTTGTGAGCCTGCACTATCTGAGGTATCAGTATCAAATTCTAGTAAGCAACACATATGTGTCAATGAAGGTCATTCATTGATCTCATCTATTTATTGACTTTCTATTAATGGAGTTTGAAAACGCAGTCTGTAGACTCATAAAAGCACTTGAGGCCTATGAAATCTGGATTTCCTGCCTAGAAAAAGAAAAGGGCGGGGTAAAAGTTTGGAGTGGTGATCCGCTCTCAAAAATAACTGTAAAAATAAGGACAGAAGAAGAGACAAACAGCAAATATAAGGTGGGGATTTAATACAAAACGTACATGCTCTCTCAGCCAATAAGTCACCAATAAGACTGACAGTCATAGGTTTGCCCAGTAAACACATGAGTTTTCATGGCCAGCTAGGGCTAGTGGCTGAAGGCTGTATTCTTTTTTTACCCCATAGAAAAGGAAACTAAAAAGTGGTCATCATAAATTGACATAATAGTGCAGGAAGAGATATGGGCTTTCATGTTCAGACAAGTCATTAGCACTAAAGGTCTATTGTCATGCCATGCCATAAAAACATTGCCAAAGTCAGCAAACAGCCCAGCGTGTGCCTGTCAAATGCCAAATCACTCTGCCCTCACAAGTCTGCCCGGGGTCTTACCCCACGAGTGCATTTCTCATTGTTGCCCCTATGATCCTTAGCAGTTTGCCACATACTATTTTGCTGGTTGGGCTGCCCAATACCTTCTCTCACATGATTACTTTGGTTCCCATAGGCGGCATCTTGTCATGATTTGCAGTATTCAGAGAAATGAAAATACATCTCAAATAACTGGCAATCCAAACAGAACATAAAAATCAGTATGATTATATTTATGAATGCTGAAAACTTAATTGTCTTTTTTACATTATCACATAAAATGCCATTTTTAGACTGGTTTACTCCCAGCTGATTCACAGTTCCTCATACATTGTACCATTGTCTAGTATTCAACGATGTACACATTCTGAACAATTTTGTGAAATTCAGAAGTAATACTCTCAATGTACAATTGCAAATGAAAAAGATTAGATGATTTTAACTCACAGAAATTAATCCTAAGTATGGCTAAACAAACAGTATGTTTGCTGATGGTTATCAGAAACCACAGTTAGGTAAAACTGAAAGTGATATTTTACTACCATTTCAATTAATCTATTTTCTGAATTGCTGATTTTGGGCTTTCCTATATTAAGAGAAATTTTACAGAAGTGATTTCAAATACACTTCTGCAATATTTGCAGAAATTTGAATATTTGAAATTGTTTTTTCATGCTGTTTGTTGTTTTTTTTTAACCCGATAATTCTATGCAATAAAAATCAGTTTGTGAACATTTTTGTTGTTATGAAACTTTCTTTTTCTTTCCCATTGAAATCTCTTTCAAATTATACTCTAGGTTTTAGTACCACTTTATTTTTTTCCCCCCATTTCTATCATTTCCTATCAATATATATTTCTCCTTTTAGCTATCTATGAATTCCCTCCCTTACATCTCTGCTGTTTGTCTGCATTTAATAGAATCAAATGAGTGACACCAACATAAACAATTTCACTTAACTGTGAGTGTTTAGGCTGTACAAGTGTTCAGCACTGAGGCATTCAGCCCACCATCCACTGATCTTCTGTCTTCCCATGTTGTTTGAACCGCAGAGGTACTGGTTTCATTTGCTCTGCTTTAATTTCACTCTGGTGCCAGGCTAGTTAAGACTCTGCAAAACTGAACTAATGAACTTGCTTTCAGTGAGGTTAATTGACTTAGACACAGGACTAGACATGTATAAATATACTGCTTTCCTTCCACAGCCAGCCTGATCCTGGCTAATTGCAAGGACTCTGTACAGGGTATTTCATCATGATACCACAAAGCGGCAAATCAAGGGTTTTTTCACATCCATGTATATCAGACTCCTTTCCCACATACACTTTTCATCTACTTCTTTGTACATTCCCATTGTTTTTTAAAAAGTAATCAGTGCCATAATTGATTTTGTGGTCAAACAATAAATTTTACAATGTAGCAATCCTTTCTACAGCACAAGAAACACTCTACATATCAGATTAATCATCACCTGAGTTTTGCTTTGTGGGATTTTAGACACAGAGAAAATGGATCTTTAAAATCATAAATTTTATGGAGGAACTAAGACTTTAATTAATCGTTAAGTAATCTCACATCATGTGATAGTGAAGTGTTAAAATTTAATTTACATGTCCAGTTCCTTGGCTTTTCATGTTCATTAAGAACATGATAGCATTACAAATTTGAGCACTGTCTCTCCAAATAATTCACTAAGATATACTTTGTACAACTGAATGAAATTTGTACAATATTTATAAGGCAGAAAACGTGATACAATAAGGTGGTGTCATGTATTAGTTCCACTTACATTTTAATTTATCACCAGCCTCAAGTCTTCTTAAGAAGTCACCACAAGAAATTTCTCAAGTCCCCTCTCAAATCTTCTGTGGCTGTAATCCCATAATAATTTCTCTTAGAGATCTTGGCACCCTGGCAGAGTGTTGAAAAACTGACAGTTTCTTATTAACAGGTTTTATGGTTATATTTTCTGTCTGTTCAACCCAGCAGCCTTCTGCTTTCTTCGGGATCCTTTTGGGTAATGGTATCAAAAGGGTTCTCCTTTGTGGCTCTGACTCTGATAAGCACTGTTTAGGAGAGATTACACAGCCCCTGTGCTCTTCTGAAGCGTGCTCTCTTCTGGAGCCCACACCCTCCGTTGTACAGTTCTCCTGTGTGCTTTCGTAGGTTTTTCCCCAAACACAGAACATTGCACAATCTTTTCTGACAAAATCCCACCTGCAGCTATTATCTTGTCGTGGTTTTAAAAATCCCTTATTTGTAAGTGAATAGTTTTCTTATTTTGCTTTATCTATCATGTAATACTAAAACTGGCAACACTGTTTGTTCAGGTGTCTTTCTGTCACAGAGAAAAGACCAGTTAAAGGGATCAGTAACACTACTGTAATTCTATGATGCTGCTGAACAAAATGTGTGTATTATACTGACAACTGGTCAGTGTATTCATACAAGTGAATGCAAGATTTGTTTGACTAGCTTTTCTTTTTTTTTTACTTACTTTAACCTAAATATTTAATGTTCTGGGATTTGTAGATCTGGGGCTCAGTGCCATGTTTAACAATGCAGAAACTGCGGATAAGAATTATTACAAAGACATGGAGAGCTCTGTATATAAAACAATGTCAGGATCAGTTGCAGTAATCAATGGATTTTTTTTCCTTTTTTTCTTCAGTACTCAATCTGGCATTTGCTCTATCCCCTAACAGACGATTGTTTTCTTGAAGATGATCACTATGTACTCAGTGTCATTTGAAAATCTATACTACTGAGCGCATTTGTGTGTATATGTGCAATTGGGTTAAGTTACTATATCTGTTTCCTCCAGCTGGCTTATTTTAAATTGCAAGAAACTACTAGCATTCATTGTTTTTTGCTAAAAAAACAGTACATGCAGCTAAAATAATTCTTAAAAAAATCTCCTCCTGAGATCGTAAAATTAATATGTTCCTATGGGATATAATCTTCATGAGGAAAACTGCGTATACACTTGTCCAAGAATCATAGAACAGAAAAATCCTCCCTCCTGCTTTTATCTCCTCATTTGTCATTTGTTTTCACAATCTTCCTTGTTCTTTTTGATCTTCACAATTTGCAGAGAAAGCAGCCTGGCTTAGAAAGTACTAATACATTGCTAGATTTCTGTCCAACATGGACTCATAAAGTAACATTTACCTTCAGAAAACCTCTGAAAGAAGAATCAAATTAACAGTAGAACTTAGAAGGAAAGGGGAACTATGTAAAAAATTATCCTTCCACAGAAAGAAGAAAGATCTGTAAGATAAAATATAATATATGTGCAAATTTTAGTTAACACAGTGGCTTAATGTTCTGTGGTATCAAATTAGAGAATCCTCTCTCCTCATTCTTGGGTCTAGTGAAAAACTGAGAAGTAGTGAACACAGAAGGGCACAGTGGAAAGCTATGGTAGCTATAGTAGATCTCTGAGGTATCTTGGGTTTTGGAATTTCTCCAAATTTCTCCAAAACATGGATATGTGTATGCACCATTTCTGGCACTTAATCTCATTCCTATAGAAAAATAATTACAAATCCTGTTGAACTCAACAAAAATTTTGCTTTGTTAAACCTTCTTTTGCTTCCATTTCTGCTTTGGAAATATTTTAATAAGATGCCATGATTCAGACTTTGTATAATTTTATCATTATATAGAGAAAAACACTAAATAATTTCCTATTAAAAGTACATCCAAATATTCTGAAAGAAAAATAAGAGGGGTTTTTTTGTTTGTTTGTTTTCTTTACTTCTCAGGTATTTGTAATCTTAGACTTATATCAGGAAACCTGTTAAGGGTGGTCCATCAAGAGTATTAAAGTCATCATGACTATTTTGTACAAGATATGAACAGAAAACTTTTTGTCCCCAGTATAGCTCCTCCCATTTATGGAACTGGTTTTAATGATATTGGCAAAAAGAATACAGCTAATATAATAATTAATTCACCAATACAATACTGATGAACCCTTTTAAATTCTAGCAATTGTTTAGTCATGTTATCACAGAACCACAGATATTAAACCATCTATATTTATTAAAACTCCCTTTTAATGGCTTAACGTTGTGCCATTTTCTATTCCTTTTACAGATGTTATAGAAATGAAAAAGGAACACACCCTAGCAACAGATACATTGCAGACAAGAGTGTGCAAGCCTGATCTTATTAGTATTTGGAATTTTGATCTCGATGCTGGAGGTGCCTACATCTCCAGCATCCCAGTCTCATGGAAAGGAGAAACACATCAAATCACCACTGGAAAGAATAAATGATCAGGGAGACAGGCTTTTGTGGTACCCTGTTTCACAAGGAACCAGACTACACACATTTTCCAAATGCTTAACAACTCAGTTCACTCTCTTTATGAAACCAGCAAATTGTTGAATTCCAGCTGTACCTATGTATTCATTACAATACAAAATTAGGAAGTTTATCAAGTTTAGTTCCTCATGTGACAATCAAATACACTTTATTTTTTTTAAATGTAAAAGAGTTTTTCTGCTTTCCTGCAGCTTTTTAAACACTGTTACAGGTTTAGCCATTTAGTGATAACAATTCTTCTACTTTTCAAGTCTACTTATGGTCAGCTTATATCTACTTGATCTTTGACAGATTTTAGATCAAGTATAGTTCTCATATGCTCATCGTCTCTGTGAATGAATTAAGTGACTCCTTGGAGCTCAAGTAAAGGGAAGTAGTACATATACTGACAGTTAAAACAGAACTATGCATAGTATTGGGTCATACCATTGCCTTGTTACAGCGAATGTCATTAGCCTGAAATATCATAATATTTTGTCTTTGATATTCAGTAAAGGATTTTCATTTACAGTCCATGACTTTTTTTCTCTCCCTTCAGATTTTTTTCTTTTTTTGGCTTCATAGGCAAATCTTTGACCCTTTTTTAAGGGAGGTTAAGGAAATATCTTGAGTGTACAAGAAGCTCTGCAGCATTCTATAAAACTTGTGAGAAGGACTCACATGAAGTATTGTGAGAGGGACCTGTAGTCTTCAGAGTCTTGATGTGTTATTGTCTCATGATCACTTATTGGTTAATACTCAGATAATTCCTCCTTCTGTCCTAGTCAGTGAATTCAAAGTCAATATAGGGCTGGAGCTGCTAATAAAGACTTGCTCATGTCTTACCGTCAGTTCAGACCATGAATTTGATATGATTATTTTAATCCTATTTCCATTTCCTTATTCCTTAGTCACCCTCATCTTCCTGTCAAATATTCTAACTATTCGGTACTAATGACATCTTCCAACTTTGTGTCAATGGTAAAATTAGTTAACATATTTTTTCTGCTTTTAAGAACTTTGCTAATGAATTTGTTCAATAGTAATCCACCTACACCAGATCATTAAAAAATGGAATGTTAATTTCTCTCGACACGTTATCAACTTTTAATACAACCAGATGACTTGTCTCCTTTTTTTTTTAAGGTCGCACTTGAACCTCATTATTGCCATTTAATTTCCAAACTTCCCAGTGTGCAATACTTGAGATTCAGATAAAATACAGTTTTAGAAAAATGAAATGAATTGTAGCAAATTAGATTTTTCCAGAAAAAGAAATTATTAGAATGCTGGTCTATGATGAAATATCCATGGTGAATATTTTATTTTTTCATCCCTTATTTTGTGTATGTCCAAAAAAATAATCAGCATTTGCATGATCCCACTATCCTTTGAATAGTAGTATTTAAAACCTTCAGTAGTGAGACCATGAATTTATTGTCAGTTCATTAAGTAGTGCTGCATAGAAAACAGTTATATATCCTCTTCCATTAGTGTCAGGCCCATTCCTTCTTCTCTTCTCCCAGTTTAAGCCAAAAGAAATCACTTGACACACTCTGAAAGAGCATTTTCAAGGATTTATCATGCTGACTTCTGTGCAGCCATGCTAGAAACCAATAATGACTTATAATCTGACTTATCTGTTTTTCTTTCATCCATTCCTGCACATTGACTTCCGATATCTTCTTATCTTCTTTTCAATACATTTGTTTCTGCCCTTTCTTCCTTTTGCACGTTTTTTAAAGTTTCCTTTGCTCTACTCTGGCAGCATCAAATATTCTGAAGAGATGAAAAAAGAATCATGGCATGCTTCAGAAGTAAAAGTAGAGGTAAAAATGAAAGCAAATTTTTCTCTTTTCAGATTTGAAACATAATTCCAAAAAAGCATATCAGGTTACCTGAAAATTCCTAAGGATAAGAAAAATATATTCCTGTTGAGATACAGCTTACATTTGAGTATCCTTTTTCAGTGTATATTCTTGCACTACTTGGTTATTTGCTATCTGTGGGGATTTATTTTTTCTTAAAAAAAAAAATTAAAATATATATTTTCTGCCTCTTTTTTTTTTTTTTTTTGCCTCCCAGCTTGTCCACATAACCTCATGATCTTATTCAGTTCAAATATTCCAGTTTGGTTTTTATTTTTTCTTAAAAAAAAAAATTAAAATATATATTTTCTGCCTCTTAAATATTTTTCCTTACAAAAATATGAAGAAGGCTAAAGATCTTATGTGCATATTGCATACTGATTTTTTCCCCAGGTTCCCATTAAAAAGACTTTTCATAAAAAAACCTTGTAGCAATCCAGAACTTTGAAGTTTGAAGCCATTTAACACAGCTGAATGGGATGATAGGAGTAAGACAAACACATGACAAATCTGATGGATATCTTTTGCTCCATATGTAAGGGAATGTAATCTCCTGAAGAAGGGTTAGGGACAGTATCACTATCACTTTTAACTAGAGAATTAAAAAGAATTCATTTATGAAAGTATACCTGTGAATTTCTTCAGAAAAGTCAGGAAAAACTATTTAAGATAGCAGCTAAAATTGCTTGCACCAGAAGTCTGTTTCCAATCCTATTCACTTGATCAGGAGTTATTGAGACAGTGAGATAATTTAGAACCACATGAAGAGAAGACACTCTGCTCTAGACCAATATAGTGAGAAGGGTCTAACTGATCTCCTATTGATCTAGGAAGTTTAATTCAGTCCTATCTCATACATCCCTGCTGAATACATATTAATCTACTGATTTATCGCCTCTGAAATAATCTTCACATCACCCAGTGAATTAATCAGGAGATGAATTAAATATTTTAATAGCGTATGTCTTGTACAGGTAGAATGATTTCCCCTTCTAATTATAATATCTAATTTTCTTCTTACAATTCTTCAGCAGCTGTAGTGTTGGTCATGTTGGGTTTTTTAAATTTAATTTTCTTTCTTATATGCAACCTCTTCACCTTAAAATGATCTTTTATCTTGCATAAAAACAGATGACAAGACTATTTTTCAGTTCAGAACTTTTTCATAATTACATTTTTGGCCTCAAGGGAAAAACTGTATACATTATCAAATCCCTTGGCTTTGCAACTTAGTAGCTTTAACAGTCTTGCACACTGCCTGCAGCTATTGTAATTTATTTTGAATATTAGAAAATCCTCACATTGTAAGTTTTAACAAGGTAGAGTCCTGTTCAAATTGAAACTCATTATGTTTTTTAGTGCCTTGTAAAGTGGTCCTGTAGATTTCTTACAGTTGTTTATTTCTCTTCCAGAACTTACATTCATGCTGTGGTGGATCCAACAATTTTTATCTATCAATAAAAAATCCACTAGCCTTTTACCACCTACATCTACAAAAAAGTTACAGTGCAATTCAGGGATCTTCCTGAGCAGTGCAGCACTGATAGTGGAAGTGTGAAATGCTTCCTGAAATGAAGCTCAAACTCTCTAAAAGAATCACAGAATCAAAGAGTGGGTAATATTGGAAGAGATCACCATGGGTCATCTGGTCCAACCTTTCTGCTCAAGCCTGACTATCTTAGAGCACATGGCACAGGATTGTGTCCAGACAGCTCTGGAGCATCTCCAGCGAAGGAGATTCCACAGCATTTCTGGGCAATCTGCTCCAGTGCTTGGATACCCACACAGTAAAGATCTTCCTCATATTTAGGTGGAACCTCTTGTGCACTGGTTTCTGCCCATTGCCTCTTGTCTTATTGCTCAGCATCACCAAGAAGAGCCTGGATCCATCCTCTGACCCCTTCCCTTCAAATACTTACAGACATCTGTGAGATCCCCTCTCAGTTTTCTTCAGGGCCCAGCTCCCTCAGTCTACTCTTGTAAGAGAGATACTCCAGTCCCCTAATCATGTTTGTTGAGCTCCATGCCTCTCTTGTCCTGAGGAGCCCAGAGCTGGACACAGCACTGCTGATGTGGCCTCACCAGGGCTGAGCAGAGGGGCAGGATCACTCCCTCAGCCTGCTGGCCATGCTCTTCCTGATGCAGCCCAGGACACCACTGGCCTTCTCGTCCACATGGGCACACTGCTGGCCCAGGGACAGCTTGTTGTCCACCAGGACCCCCAGGCCCTTCGCCACAGAGCTGCTCCAGCAGGTCATCCCCAGCCTGTGCTGGTGCAGGGGGCTGTTCCTCCCCAGTTGTAGGACCTAACATTCAACTGTATTGAACTTCAGACATTTTTTCTCTGCCCTAATAGAAAATACTTGTGAAGCAGAAACATACCAGTTGGTTATGGATTTTTGTTTTGGAGTTAAACACCAAAAAAATTATAAAGCCTAAAGGGTCACTGTATAATTTATCCATTTGTTAAGAATTTTAGGTCAACCAGAACACAGCCCAGTTCCATCCTCTCCTGGTTAAGTGACCACAGCCCTGAGAGAGTCCAGGGCTCAAAGTCTCTGGGTTTTAATGGGCTTCACAGATAATTCTCTGAACATCAGAATTCAAGAAAAAGGAAAGGAGCTCTGGGTCTATTGTCAGGACGTAACTGAAAATACGATCTTCCCAAATACCTTGCCTATTTACAATTCACAAATATAGATGCCAAGTATAACTGCTGTAAATTGAAAACAATACAATGATCAGCAGAGAAATTTCAGCTTAGATATTTGTAGAAGTTAGTTCAGTATTTATGAAATCCATGGTTAAATTGTTACAGTGGCCAAACTGACAAGATTAGCTATTTACATACCTGATTCTGTATCTTCCTATTTCAAAGTTATACTATTAATAATTAGCAATTAACTTTCAAATAACATCTGTAGGAATACAGAATTCTCTTCTAGTAAAAGAAAAGTGAGTTTTCTTCTCAGGTCTCTTAGGACAACCTTTCATACCTAGAGAATTAAAAGTATGTTTGAATGCTTCAGGTCTAACTTAACTATACATGTTTATCAATTACCCAGACAGAAGGTAATTATGCATGTAGCAATTGACACAAAAATCTCAGTAACACTTGCCCATTTTTTATAATTCTACCTTCATATATTTGTTCTGAAAGAGAAAGAAAACCCTTTTACTGGTTTCAAGTCAGACGCTTTTATGAGTGCTACCAATGAAAGCAAAACCTATGTCAGCCCTCACAACCAGTATGAGATCTTCACCAACCTATGTGCTCACTTTATCAAGTACTCCTTACTTAATAAAGGGTCTCTTAACTCTGCATCTGGCATCATAACTACTTCTGGAAGTATCTTACTGAGATCCTTCCCTGATTGTCTTGATCTGCTTGAAAGGCTTTGATTAGTTAATTAGCTCCTGGGATCTAAATAACAGTGAATTGTGCATTAGCTCTCAGAACATGTAATTTTTTTCTATAGCTTTTTTAGGGATTAGAATGAGCTCTCACATATGTAAATTTTTCATTCTGATTTTTCTTCTTTCTTTTTTTTTTTTTTTTTTCCTAATTAAGATAAGATCAGAAATTAGATTGAGATAGTTGCAATCCTAAATATTTTGTTTGGGTGCTTGATTTAAGAATGGCTGTACATAACAATAAAATCTGTCCTTGTGAGTCTGTGTGAGCTCATAACTTTTCTATTTTTTTATTTTAAATCTTGCTGCAATATTAAGCAAGTAAAATAGGTTGTTGGTGCAGTTAGCAATACTTTTTTCCTGGAATGAATGGCACTGAGACCTATGAAAATTCTGAGAGCTCTTTTTGAATTTGAAGTCACTGAAGGAACTCTGTCTGGGGTTGTCCTATCAGTTGGAGTTACACTGGAGACTGGGAGAAGGAACACATGGAGTCTAATGTTTTCTAACTGCTTATGTTGATCCAGATGTGCTTTCTCTATGACAGGAGGCAGACTTTCTCAGTAAAGTTCTTTGAAAATATTAGACAGAAAATCATTTAAACTGAGACAGTAAAATGAAAGAGCTTGACATAAAATATCTATTTTTTAAAATGCTTTCTTTCTGCTTGTAAAAGTCCAGAAAATATGTTAGAGAAGGAAAAGGAACCTAATTTTGCACATATAGGGGAAAAAACCAACCAAAACCACACCACAAAAACAATAAAACCCCAGGAATACTTATTCACCCCACAACTTATTATTATAAGCAGTATTTCTTTGACTCTGTCCTTGCTCCCAGATTATTTCTACTTCATACAAAATAGCAATAGCTTCATTTTGGTAGTTTCAGGTTTGATTAGTACTTCTTGCAATTTTTAATACATTTACAAAATCTATTACAGTAAAGCTGGTTAAGGTTTATTGAGGTTTTGCTGTACCCTTGCTTCATAAATAAGAAGTACATCATAAGCACTTGAAATGGAGTAGAATCCTATTTACTAGTAAAAAAACTATGCTTATTTTGGTATAATGTGGAGTGGTTCACATGCTAACTGTATATCTTTTCCTTGGCAGCCCAGGGAAATCACTGTATATGTTACCAAGAAATATAGAATACAAACCTATATTTTACAGTCTCTCATCTGTCCCAAGGACTACTGTCATGCAATAAAAAGACAAGATTGTAAATCTCTTATGTTTTCTTTCATTTTTGAGTAATACATTGCCATGAAAGTGAAAACTAAACACATTTTATGCTTCTTGTGCTGTCCCATATTTTGACTAAATGTTTTCTTGATACTGGCCATAAAGGAGTTACGAACAGAAGACTTGAAGTCTGAAACATACGTATCCACTAGCAGTCTACATATTGGGAAAATGATGTATTGTGAATAACAGCGTGTCCCTGAAGACTGTTCCAAAGATAAATAAAGCATTTTAAAGTAATTAAATGGGAAAGAGTCTCACAGCAGCAACATTAAAAAGTAAATATAATGTTATAGTGGCAAAAAAACACCAAAGAAAATAAATTTCTGTTGAAATGATTTTATATATTGGTAGGGTTTCTTTATGGTTTTCATAATAAACAAATGTAATTTAGGAAAGTCTACACTTGCTTCACAATCTAAGCATGTATCTGTGACATAGTGATGACAGCTATGAGCCACTGCATCTGTATTTCCTCTTACTGAGAAAAGTTCTGCATGAAAATAACTCTGCATGTCAATGGACATGGCTAGAAAAATTTCTTTGTTCTTTGCTAGAAGCAATAAACTGAAGCTGGAGTACAAAACCAAGAGTGAGAGAGGTGCTCAAGCATGTAAGTTTCCTTATTCTCCAGGGAATTAGGAAAAAAAAAACCTAAAAAGGGGAAGAAGGCACAAGGAATTGCCAAATGTACCAGTACACAAATGGGAAAAAGTGTGAAGCAAAAAGGGAGTTTTCCCATCCTGGTATACAGAAAAGGAGGTGGATGTTTCAAAGCTTTCAGGAGAAGCACACACAAATGTAGGGACTAGTTTTTGCACCTAGCCAGTTGCTTTCATTGAAATCAATGAGATCTGAGTTATGGTGTTTGAAACTTTAATGAGTTCACAAAAGTTTCGATTTTCTCTCTGTAGAGTGTCAAAATAATAGCTAAATGTTATATGGGGCTGAATTTAGTTCTGATTTGAGCCTTTTCAAGTGCTATTTGAGCTTTTTTTACATCTTCCCAGTAGATTCACTTCATTTTTCATCTCTAAGTGTAAATGAAATAAGTCTGGTTTTGTAGCTACCCTAGGATTTTACAGTGACAATATTTTCTTAAATGTTTGGTCTTGTTAGTTCCTGAATGTTTTGAAGAAACAAATGCATTTCTATTAAAAGATTTTTAAGTACCACCATATGTTCAAGAAACACTGAGCACATTAGCTGTTCTAACTATAATGTATGAAAAATAATATTTATCATGGCTCTTACTGCCTTTTAGATGCAGAGATAGTCTAATCCATTAGATTTTCAAAAAAGTGTTTTTGTGCACAGTTGCTGTTTTTCAATCTGCAGGTTGTACTGCTATAATGAGCTCCTATTGCATGTGAGCAGTGTTTTAAGTTGTTTCACCCACAGAAATATTCCTGCCTTGTTTCCTAAGTGCAGTCTAAACGTAGAAGTATTAATACTGCACTTCTTATATTTATTTTTCATTTCAGTGCAAAGCACATACTTGAAGCCTGTTAATAATCATGACAATAAAGTTGAAGCCTGTTAATAATCATGTCAGTAAAGGACTAAATAGAATTTCAGTTGAGACTTCTATAGATTATATATTTCTTTAGTTTTAGGGGCTATCTGTATTTTATTACTTTAATTTTAGGAAAGAGGCATAGCAGCTTCACCTAGGATTTCTGTGGTAAAATTCTGAAGCATTACATAAAATATATATTTCTCTCTCAAAATAATATAAGGTTTCACTGAAACAAAAGAGTGACTTCTTAAAAATATGTTGAGAAAATTCCACTTGGTCCTTCCCCCATCCTGTAGAGTCTAGCAGTACTGCAGCAGTCTTAGACTCCTGGAAGAGCAGTCAATATTCCCTGCATTCCAAAGATTATATATAATTATTTCAGGGGAACATGTCTGCCAAAACACGTTTAGTCTGCCAAAGGGTTTAGTTCTTTCACCCCTGCATCCACTTTTAAATGCATTTAAATTACCTTATTTCTTACCATCATGTACATTAGATACTAGGCACTTATAAGAAGCTTGTACTTGTACAATGATAAACTGACAAAGTAACATAGAAATACAGTAGGGGATTGAAAAACAAAAGTCAAATCTAATTCCCTGTTCTGATTACCAGAACCCACAACATGTGCTACAGTAACATCACTTCAGTCTGGACATTCTACCTGCTGGAGGCGAGGATGGCCAGTGTAATGATGCACACAGCCAGAATAACCCTAGTATTGCTTTCAGAAATAATGATTAGACCTTGATTCCTGATTCCTTCAGAGAATGGATATCACAGTTAGAGAAAGAATTCACCATAGTTCTGGAAAACAGAGGCATGATGGAACACAAAACCTCTTTTCCCCTTTGACTCAATTGCATCTCTGAATTCCTGTGAAGGTAGCCAGATTTATCTTTGAGGATGTGTGGAAGAAGTCATCTGCAACAGGGTTTTCAGTGTTAGATACAAAAAAATTCTTAGTGAAATTACACCTACTGAATATTATAGGACTCCTTTAGATGAGTCATGTAATTAATTCAACCACAAGTGCTTACCACTGAGTGCAATTAAGCTAATGATTTTTCTCCCTACTGTTTTAAATTGTGGATTCATATTAATGGGGATTTTAGTTCTATGTTGCAGTATTCCACATTAGCTGTCTTATCTGAAATTTTCCATTCTAGGCTTTATCTATGTAGTACAAATGTAAAATTAAAATGTTATACTTAAAGGAAAATGTTTGAAACTATTTTCATGTTAGTACTATATAACTATGTCATCACGTAGCCTAAAATATCCTCTCTAAAATTAACTGACAAATTGCAGAAAATTGTTCTCTGGGTTGGCAGAAATGAATTCTATTAAAGCTAATGAAAATTGCACATCTGTGGCACAAGACCATATGTCCAGAAGAGAGACAGTATGTGGAATAACCTTCTTTCAAATTTAAACCAAATTTGAAGTTTTTCCATCAGGAAGTCAAGCTCACCAGACTTATAAGAGTTATAAAAAACTCTGTACTCTGACAAATTTTGAGTCAGTAGCCTACACAAAACAGTGATAAAATCAAATTAGCTATAGTATTTGATTATTTTAATGTGTCTGGAGTCTGACACATCCTTCACATATATATATTTAATTTAAAATAATCTGAAAAAATACAATACGTGCATATAAAATAATAGTGTGAAATTGTCAAAAGGGACAAGGAACCCTTTGGTACTATTAAGATCTGTGCTTTAAATAAGAAAGTGTAATTTTGGTACAATAGAAGATGGATTTACCAACGGAGCTGAGCCAAACCTCTGTTTTTCACTGCATTACTTTTTTGTTCACTTTTCCAAACTGGAAAAACAGGAACTAGTAGTACTGGATGAAGAATATCAAACTCCTCCAGTCAAATATGTCGAGCTAGTTTTCTTTCTTGATGATGATTCTTTTCTTATCAAGGAAAAAAAAAAAATCAGTAATATCTATAGTAAAACCATTACTTTTGTGATTTCGGTTTTAATACAAAACGTTTCTTGTCATTCCCTGGGACATATTCCTGGCAAGTATAATTATCTTACAAAAATATGCCTCTCCCTACCCTACCTACTCATCATATATATATATATATATATGTATATATATATATATATAAAATAACCCCTCTTTATCCTCCTATACTCTAAAGTTAACTTAGAAGTCTTTGAAAAGGCTAAAGCATTGTTTCATCCAGATAAAGGAACAAACTTAGACCCTATGACTGGACCTTGAATTAAGTTCTGGATTTATGAGGAAGAAATATATATATTGGAGATTAATTCTGGCCTAAGATGACTTGTAAAATTAATAAAACCAGTATACTTTTTCACAATTATATAAAAATGCTGCTCTTTAAGTAAGAACAAGTAGAGAGCTTATGAAAAATGGCACAAAAAATACTCTTTCTGACAGTGCCTAGTAACAACATTCTGAATATGGGATTTCTTTATTACTGTCCCTTTTTTATATTCATGGTTACACCATCTGTAATTTTCCTAGTTGGGTGTCCTCTTAGGAACAAATACACTAATTTTGGAAGAGGACAAAAGTGACGGTCAACAATGAATATTCCCTCCTTAAAGATTTCTTTTGCCAAGGTTTCCCACACACTTTATTTTCAGCAAAAATCCTGTGGCACCTTTCCTTGAATAACAGCAGTGAACCACTTGAAAGACATTTCTTTTTCTTTCTGTCACTATCTTAGATTTTTCATCCCATGCCTGGAAGATTGTGGTGATTTGACATGGGCAGGATGCCAGCCATGCACCAAAGGTGCTCTACCACTCTCCCTGGGAAGAGAAAATAGAATGAAAACTGTGGGTTGAGACAAGGGCAGGGAGACATCACTTACCAGTTATCATCACAGGCTAAGCAGATTCAGCTTGGGAAAATCGACTGAATTTATGGCCAATCAAATCAGAAAAGAATAATGAGTAATGAAATCAAATCTTAAAACACACCTTCCTCCCACACCTTCCCCCTTCCCAGGTTTAACTTTATCTCCAAATCCCTACCTACTTCACCCTGCTCCCAGCAACACATTCTGATGGGAAATGGTGGTTGTCTACACATCTCTGCCGCTCCTTAGAGAGAGGATTCACACTTTCCTCCTGCTGCAAAACAGGTTCTTTCCCATGACAGATAATCCTTCACAAATTTCTCCAACATGAGCCATTCCCACAGGTTGCAGTTCTTTTCTAAGGTTTTGTTGTTATTGTATTGTTNCCAACGGAGCTGAGCCAAACCTCTGTTTTTCACTGCATTACTTTTTTGTTCACTTTTCCAAACTGGAAAAACAGGAACTAGTAGTACTGGATGAAGAATATCAAACTCCTCCAGTCAAATATGTCGAGCTAGTTTTCTTTCTTGATGATGATTCTTTTCTTATCAAGGAAAAAAAAAATCAGTAATATCTATAGTAAAACCATTACTTTTGTGATTTCGGTTTTAATACAAAACGTTTCTTGTCATTCCCTGGGACATATTCCTGGCAAGTATAATTATCTTACAAAAATATGCCTCTCCCTACCCTACCTACTCATCATATATATATATATATATATGTATATATATATATATATAAAATAACCCCTCTTTATCCTCCTATACTCTAAAGTTAACTTAGAAGTCTTTGAAAAGGCTAAAGCATTGTTTCATCCAGATAAAGGAACAAACTTAGACCCTATGACTGGACCTTGAATTAAGTTCTGGATTTATGAGGAAGAAATATATATATTGGAGATTAATTCTGGCCTAAGATGACTTGTAAAATTAATAAAACCAGTATACTTTTTCACAATTATATAAAAATGCTGCTCTTTAAGTAAGAACAAGTAGAGAGCTTATGAAAAATGGCACAAAAAATACTCTTTCTGACAGTGCCTAGTAACAACATTCTGAATATGGGATTTCTTTATTACTGTCCCTTTTTTATATTCATGGTTACACCATCTGTAATTTTCCTAGTTGGGTGTCCTCTTAGGAACAAATACACTAATTTTGGAAGAGGACAAAAGTGACGGTCAACAATGAATATTCCCTCCTTAAAGATTTCTTTTGCCAAGGTTTCCCACACACTTTATTTTCAGCAAAAATCCTGTGGCACCTTTCCTTGAATAACAGCAGTGAACCACTTGAAAGACATTTCTTTTTCTTTCTGTCACTATCTTAGATTTTTCATCCCATGCCTGGAAGATTGTGGTGATTTGACATGGGCAGGATGCCAGCCATGCACCAAAGGTGCTCTACCACTCTCCCTGGGAAGAGAAAATAGAATGAAAACTGTGGGTTGAGACAAGGGCAGGGAGACATCACTTACCAGTTATCATCACAGGCTAAGCAGATTCAGCTTGGGAAAATCGACTGAATTTATGGCCAATCAAATCAGAAAAGAATAATGAGTAATGAAATCAAATCTTAAAACACACCTTCCTCCCACACCTTCCCCCTTCCCAGGTTTAACTTTATCTCCAAATCCCTACCTACTTCACCCTGCTCCCAGCAACACATTCTGATGGGAAATGGTGGTTGTCTACACATCTCTGCCGCTCCTTAGAGAGAGGATTCACACTTTCCTCCTGCTCCAAAACAGGTTCTTTCCCATGACAGATAATCCTTCACAAATTTCTCCAACATGAGCCATTCCCACAGGTTGCAGTTCTTTTCTAAGGTTTTGTTGTTATTGTATTGTTGTTTTTCCCCTTAAATTTGTTGTCATCAAGGTGCTGCAGCATCACTGAAGGGGTTGGCTTTGACCAGCAGTGGGTCTGTCTTAGGAGGAGCAGACTGGCATGGGCCATAAAGGAGGCTTCTGGCAGCTTCTCAGAAGCCACTACTGTAGCTCACCCACTACCAAAACCTTGCCACACAAAACCAATACAGAGATGTGCATAATAAAGTGCAGAAAGAGTGTTTGGGGTCAGTCCTCAAGTCACTTATTTCTACTCTGTTAGCAATTACTTCTGACGCCCCAACATGACTACCTAGCTGTAAAAAGTGCAATTATCTATGTGTATTCAAATCACAAGATATCACATAAGCATAATTTGCATGAATATTTGTACTGGCTTTGGCTGGGGTAGAGTTAATTTTCTTCACAGTAGCTGGTATGGGGGTGTTTTTTGAAATTGTTCTGGAAACACATGTTGATGACACAGGGCTGTTTCTGGTATAGCTGAGCAGCCCTTGCACAGTCAAGGACATTTCTGCTCCTCAAGCCACCTCCCCTCCAAGAGGCTGGGACACATAAGAGGCTGGGAGAGGACACACCTGGGGCAACTGACCCCCATTGATCTAGGAGCTATTTCAGGAAAAGTGGCATCGTGCTCAGTGTATAAAGTGGGGGAAAGAAGGAAGGAAAGGGGATGTTTTGAGTAGTGGCATTTGTTTTCCCAGGTCACCTTTGCACGTGATGCAGCCTTGTGTTCCTGGAGATTGCTGAAAACCTACTTGCTCATGGGATGGGGTGAATGAATTCCATGTTTTGTTGTGATTGCTGCTGGGGCTTTTTGCTTTCCTGATTAAGCTATCTTTATATCAATTCATGAGATTTTTTTTCACTTTTACTCTTTCAGTTCTCCTCCTCATCCCATTGAAAGGGGAGATATCAAGGGGCTGCTTGGGGCTTAGTTGCCAGCTGTTGTTAAACCAGAAAAATAGGGAATATTCCGTCTTTTTGAAAAGAAGACTGAAATACAAGTAAAAGAAAATAGATGTAAAACATACAGAACTTTTTTTTTTAATAGTAGCCTTTTAACTTGTCTTTCTCCTATGACTTTTCTGTTCATTTAATGAGACAACTTTGATGAGATTGTACTAGTTTTCATAGTCATTCATTTTGAATCTATGTTTTAATTGTGGGAAAACAGAGATAAGAAGTATAATTTGACATCCATGGGAAGGGTTTATTTTGTAATTGTTGTTACTTGTGTATTTTGTTGTTATTCAGCTCTGAGAAATTTGGTAGATTTTTAAAAACAATCATGAAGTTAGTCTTAATTTTGTTAAATTTAAACAGGATTTAAGTTTGTACATTCTTGAATCACTTTTAAAACTAGAACTGTGATCCCAAGTCCTGGAAATGCTTTGTATATTTTACTGCTTGTCTCTTCTGCAATATTTAACACGTTGAACCAAAAGAATTCAGTTACAATCATTCATTAACAATTGAGTATAATAATATTTTCAGACATTTTAAAAAATTTCCATTTTTTTAAAATAACATTTAAACTTAAATCAGAATAATGGTTAAACAAGTACTTGGGCTTTCTGAAAACCTATGGTTTTCAATATGAAAGCAAATACCACAAATTCTCACTGTTCATGATAGTTTGAGGACTTCTTTGTCATCATAATGTCCACAAGGTACAGAAAAAATAGATGACAGAAGGTGTGTATCTGAAGGAAACACACAGTGTGGAATTAGAACCTTGGATGCTGAATGCTTCAATAAATCACCTCTGCTCTCATATTGTCCTGAATAATGCCATTGTTTATGTTTTTCAATAATCTTGTGCTTTACTATATGAACTCAGGAAATAATACAGATGTACTTTATGATATAATGTATAAAAATGGATATTGTACAATAAATTAACATAATTAACACAGAATATGAAGTAGTATATAATTATAGTTTATAATACATAGGGAACAATATGGATATATAGTATAAAATATGGAGAGTTTAAGATATACATGGTGTATAACATACGTGTGACTTTTGTAGAAATGTCTTTTAATATATTTATATAGCTACGTTTAATATATAGGATATAATATGTAACATTCAGACTCCAAATATCCCTTAAGAATACGTTTAATTTTAAATTTTCACATCAGCATCACAAATAAATATAGACAGTACATGGTCCAATATTACACCAGGAAAATAAACATGAATTTGCCTGGAGTGGAGAAAGTTTAGTTGCAATAGTCTTCAGCAACTATTTTTTCCCTCTTTAATTTTGTTTTAACTCCTGGAATGTCAGAGTTGGAACTACAAAACTAGGAAAAATCTGGTTTTCGTTGGAAAAATATTGGCCTGATCATGTCAATTTTATATTACTCCTTTTTGTGCCTTGAGCTCAAGTAAGAGAAAATAAATTGTCTGGAGGAAAGTTAAAGGATTAACTTTAGATTTGTGTAACGTGCAATAGCTGTTCTCTGGCTGACAACAGAACATGGAAGTACCAATAAAGTTGAAATCTCAGCAAAATAGACAAATTGTTTTCAGTGTTCTTTCCATCATATGTTTTCACTGCAATAGTATTTCATAATAAAGACTTCTGAATGTGTTTGTTTACTGAAGACTACACATGGTCAGTAAGGTAGGGATTCAAATCCATGGTTTTGAATGGAGAAAAAAGTGCATATAGTTTAAGTGCTCAATTAAGTGAAAAAGGAATATACAGAAAACCTCTGTCTCTAAATATGCACAGTTTTTTGTAAGTTCTCATTTGAGTATCCAAGTGAAGTCTCAGAGAGTTCAAACAAGAGAGTAGAAGTATACTGATTTATCCTTTTCTCATTCCTGTAAGTGTCTTGTTCTTGGTGTTCTTACTGTACTGGTCCTTCATGAAATATTGTTATGCAAGCCTTTGAGGACTTTAATTACATTCTTGATTCTTTGTTATGAAGTTAGATGAAAGGATAATAAAATTACCTTATAGTTTCTCTTTTTATAGCTGTGAATTTTTTGCTGCTGTCAAAAATACCTGAAAAAATATTGAAAATACTTTAAAAAAAGCCCCGTGAAACATAAGCTCTCATCTTGTTTTATGTTTTCTTTCACCCATGTCAAATATACAGACATTATTATTATGTGTGAAATACTATATCTGCTAGAACCATTTTTAACAGGTGCAAAGAAATTGTATTCTTAGCTGTAATAGACTGTTACCAACTGTTGAATTGAACAAAATTTATCACAAGGGGTTTACCACAGCTATAATCAGTGGGGATTTTTTTTTGGCATAGAAAAATTGTATTTCAGAATTGGTTTTTAATGTCAACAATTTGTATTTATCACTTGCTATTAAAAAAAAAAAAAAAAAAGACTGGGTCTATAGAAATCAATACGAGTTTAGCTATTACCTTCAAAAGGGAAGGATAATGGCTTCAATGATCCAGTTTCTGTTCTCAGTGGCTTATTATAAATCAAAATAACTTGAAGCACATTTCCTGTAATTAAAATATGCATATGGTGCTATGTGCTTAAACATCTTTCATGCTGAAGACTCTCTTCCAGATCTCTTGCTGAGCTATGTTTTTGTCATCTGTGGGGGTTCTGACTGTTTTTATACATACTATGATTAAATAACTCTGAAACATCTAAATATTTTTTAGAAGGGGTTGAGCAGGCCAACATTTATATGAAATAAATCTGATGCTAAGTACCATCCTCTGGTTTTTATGAGGGCTTTATTAACTTTCCAGAGACTTGCCTGAAACTTTTCACTTACAGGTATTTTTGGGGGTTTATGGGGTATGACCTAAGCCTCTTAAAGAAACTCTTTGGCTTTACTGTCACTAACCTTCTCCTCCCTGCGAGTTGTGAGTAGTGCAGATGGACTGGCAGATGCAGTCAGTATACAAAGGAAAAAAAGGTGCTTCACCACTAGTCAGCATCAGGAATCTGAAGTTTTAAGAGGCCTCTATTCAAAGTGTTTGAACCTTTTTTAAAATAGGCAGAGGAAGAGGAAAAGAAAAGTGTCCACATTCCAGGACTTTGGCAGCTCATCAGAAGATATTCTTCCTATGCAATGTAGGTTCCATAAGAACATTTTGGAGTATTTCTTCTTGACTCCTTTTATACTGCAAAGCTGTGTCACAGACTTTAAAATTATTTTCCTTTGGACTTTGTTATCCTTTGTTATCTTCTAGTGTTCATTTTGTTGCCTTTTCCTTATTCTTAAACTTTCTAGATCCCAATATTTTTCTTAGTAGGTTCTGATATCATTCAGTGGAAGAGAACCCTTGCACACTATTCAGTGCCTTCATGATAAGTAAAAGGTGCCCAAAGCCATACAAAGCTCATAATTATGGTTAAAGGCCATTAGGGAAGATTTCTCTACATTATTTTTTAAATAGTGACATTATTGAGCTCTGTCCTTCCAAATCAAGTTAATCATTATAAACGTGTAAAAAATAAGTATGTTATCCTGTTTCATCTGGGACAAAGTTAATTTTCTTCTTGTCATTGTTCAAATATGTTGGGACATTTAGTAGATAATGATGAAGGATGGGGAAATCTGTGTGTGCCTTAAGGTTATTTGACTTTTGGTGGTAACAGCCAATGAGTAAAATTGCATGATGTCGCTTGCTATATAACACTGGGTAATATCACTTCTGTGGCCTGACACCAAACTGAGTGACTCACGGTGTCTGTCTTTGCCACCCTGGATCCTAGGATCAGAACCAGACTCCCCACTGATTGCCAGACCAGTGAAGAATGAACTTTGATGAAACCAAAGAAGTAAAGACTCTGACTGAGAGGGGACCTCATCAATGTCTGCCAGTATCAGAAGGGAAGGTGCCATGAAAATGGAGCCAGGCTCTCAGAGTTACCAAGCAATAGGACGAGACAGAACAGACATAAATTTATGCACAGGAAGTTCTACCTGAGTATGAGGAAGAACTTCTTTATTGTGAAATTTTTTTGAGCACTGGAACAGATTGCCCAGAGAGGCTGTAGAGTCTCCCTCACTACAGATATTCAAGAACCATCTGGATGCAATCCTGAGCAATGTGATCTAGAATGACCCTGCTTGAGCAGAGCTGGGACCTGATGACCCACTCTGATCCCTTCCAACCCTACCCATTCTGTGATTCTGCAATTCTGTAAAAGGTCACAGGGTATTAGGAAGCGTGGAATCTTCCATGATATGAATGGTATGGAATAAGGGGTGGACACTGTTAGTTTTGGCTAGGATTGAGTTTCTTTTCTTCTTAGTAGTTGCTACAGTTTTGAATTCAGTATGAGAATATGTTGCTGTTTGGTTGTTGCCAAGCAGTGCTTACCCCAAGACAAGGACTTTTCTGTGCCCCAGGCTCTGCCAGGGAGGAACTGCACAAGAAGCTGTGAGGGAGAATGGCCAGGAGATCTGGCCAAAGGGACATTGCATACCATGGAATGTCATGCTGAATATATAAACTGTGGGGAAATTGGCTAAGAGACACTTGTGGCTGCTGTGAGAGGCAGTGAGTGGGAGTGAATGAGCTGCTGCGTGGTATTTAGCTTGGGGGGGTAAACTACAACACAAGGGAATGGGAGGAAGAGAGAGAGAGACACTGCTGGGAGTTGTGATGAGCATTACTTAAAAAGTAGTATGGGCTTTACGTGCAGCATAACTCAAGAGTATTTATATCTGATTCTAAATTTTTTTGCAAACTTCTTCCCACTGTATTTCTTTTCCTGTCAAATCTCTTTCTACTTTTGATCCCTATTGCTTCTCTTCTTATTTTTGCCTCAGAATTTTTCCCCAACTTTTCCATGGTTTTGACATCTCCACTAGAAAGTTCTGGGAGAAATGCTGCTCTTAAAAACACCTTTTTATATTACCCCAAATTTTTACAACTTGTCAAGCAATTTAGTTCATTTTTTGCTGATAGTGAACAAATGACTGCCAAAAACATTCTTTGTGGGTTGGTTAATGATAAATTTGGATTCCAGTATTTCCAACTCAAACTCATGCTAAAAATAAGCAGAGTGAACATCTGTGACAAGCAGGTAATTTTTAATAGTATCAGACAGTTCCTTTCTGTGGAGAATTACTACTCTCTCATCTCTAATCAACCTCTCCTGTAACAGCAGCTGCCAATTAGGGATGTTGTCTCTTGACAGAGTGCTCAACCCATGTTTAATTTATTTTAAATGTGTTGTGTTATTCCATGGAAGGTGAGGGGTGTTTTTTCAGAATTTTATGCCATAAGAGGCTCATGTCACATTATACAAAGTGGTGAGATACACATATCACAGTGGAGCAACTACAGATTCAAGCAGATTCTCAGGGGACAAATCCTCTCATCTAAGCTCCTGACACTTTTAGAGAAGGAAGAATACTTAAT
>VXBR01002157.1:291177-326088 GCA_013400215.1 Cisticola juncidis | reverse complement strand
TATATATATATATATATAGCAAAACCCATCCTCCTTTCTGTTGAGAGGTCCTTACTGATTTCCATGAGAATTTTCTCTTTGATATTACTAAACATATTGATCTAAAAGTTACCTAGTTGTGTTAGCTATCTGCTATATTATAAAAAAAGAGAATCCTGTGGAAAATCACCCTAATTTGAACTACAGGGTTTGAAGGAGTTAATCTGTTAATGTAAATACACCTTATATTGTTGTTGTTAAATTTTAGCTATTTTAGAGTCCAAAAATCCAATTCATATAATATTTAGATCACATTTTACTGAATGTTGTCCCTTTGCCTACACCTTTATTTTTCCACGTCCAAACATACATATACAGGTTCATCACAATAAATTTCAAGTGACCATTGAAGCTTTGGTGATTTGATTCAAATATCAATAATTATTGTTGGAGGCAGTTTTAAGGCCTTATTAAAATTTCTACAAAGAAGGAAACTCACCACTTTATTTGCCACTCTTCTTCCTTCAGTTACTCTTTTATTTCTAAAGGGCAGCTAAGGCATATTGAATAACTTCATAACTAGACAGGCAGAGACTGGCAAAGACTTTCCTTTTTTTTTTTTTTTTTGGGAAACAAGTTTCTACTTTCCTTTACTGGTGTGAGGAACTGAATTGTTAAATAACCACTCTTGCTACCTGCAAAACAAGACATAAAAATTGGCCTGTAAATCAGGCAGTAGGGTCCTAATCTTCACAAAGCATAAGCTTGAAAAGACCATCAACTACTTATTAGAGAGACTGTACAGTTCTCATGCTATTTTCATTCTAGACTTTTGTTTGGCTTGAGAACCACATTCATGGCTGTAAGTATGTCTGGATAATTAAGTGACTTGGAAAAAATGTAATCTCCTGGGATTTTAAACAGTATTTAACTTGTTTTATTTTGTTGATGAGCAAGGCTTTTCTTAAAAGAATAATATTCATGAACAGAATAGTATAAAATTTTATATACTTAAACACTCACAAAATTAATTTGTGGCTTGAATTTCAATTTGGAAAACAAACAATTGGCCATTTTGTTGTTTAGTTGTGGGTTTTTAAAGTAAAGTTGTTTGATTTGTTCTATTTCTAATTGATGGATTACTAGATTTGCTGCAAAATGTGAGGACTCAGCAGCCTGTCAAACCATACAATAAAAGATATTTTAGGTTTAAATGACTATATCTAAGCATGTGCAAACATACATGCGTATATGAAGCCTAGATGAAACTGAAACTCTACAGAATCTTTCTTGAGTTTATGAAAAGCTTCATAGGATTTGTGCATTATTCTCATTCCAGTCTACATCAGACAATTCGATGTGTGTGTAGTTTATGAAATTGGCAATGTCTGTGCTTTGTACAACATATTCTAAAGAGAAACAAATAGAACAAAAAAGAGAAAGAGGAACAACGAGAAATAACTGAGTGTGAAGAACCAAAATAAAGAAGAAACAAAGAGGGGAAAAAATGGGAAGGAGAAAGCTGAAAAAAAAATGGAAATTTTGTCTTTTAAGAAAATGATGGATAAGTGTTAAGCCAGTTTTTCTTCAAGCTGTATCACTTCCTGGAAATACCACAAGGCATAGGCATAGTTATCAAGAGACTAGATCTTTTCTTCCCTTAGGCTCAAAACAAGAACATTTTGTTTTACAGGACACGGGGAACTTTTGCAATCTCACTGTGGCTGCTGATGTTTCCTTTTCTGTTTAGTAAAGATTTAGATTTTTATCAAGCAGTTTTGCTCCTTGAAAATGTTTTTCTTTATTGGTTCATTATTTGTATCATAATAATTACCTTCTTGCTTAATTGTTCCAAGAAAAATAAATGTTGCATACCAGATAATTGTAAAAAATTCAATTCTTCATCTTCAGAACTCCATTAAGACCAGATCTCTGGGAAATCTTGGACTTCACGTGGTACACATCTTCATGATGATTTTTTTTTTTTTTTTAATGGCGTATTTTTATTATTTTACCATTTCACTCCATGCCCCAGCCTTTCCCAACTATACCACTTCTTCTATACCACTTATTTTGTCTTGAGCATAGAACTTGTTTACGTTGTTTGGCATACCTGGATTTTTCCTCAGTTGATAATCATCAAAATGCCTCTAAGAACTTTTGGGAGATAAATTAGCAATAGCAAGCTCATATGAACTAACACGTTTTATCTTGAAATCCTTTTAATGCAGTTTTGTGTCAAACCAACTCTTTTTACCAAATCTGTTATATACACTTTACTGTTTTTTGCCAAGGTGTTTTTGTATTACCATAGTGTTAGTACAGATGAGGAATTCAAAATGTTCTCTCACCAAATAATTCCTGTTTAGCATAGTATTGAAAGAAAAATGTCCCTCTGAAGCAGAAGCGTGGATCAGGAGTGCTTTGTGTAGTCATGTATCCAAAATCTGGCCAGATTCCTACACCAAAAAGCTCCTACAAGGAGACATATCTCCACTGGCTATAGACAGCATCTGAGACCACCCTCCTGGCCCTAAAGTGTCCTGTTTCCTCTGCCAGTAGCTTTGCCTCCTCATACTGCCCTATTCCTCCTTGTGTTGGCTGCACAGCCTTTGTTGCAGAGGTCAAATGGTCCTGTTGAAATCAGCAAAAATTAACGCAGTGCACGTGTATGAGCACGCTCATACACAGATATAATGTATACCTTGTGTTTGAACTTTTCCATTTATCTGATTCTACAGTTCAAAGAAAAAGTGAGCTGTTGTCTTTCTGCTTCAATTCATCACAGAAAACAATATTTGAAATTTCAAAGATAACTACGTGATAGAAATAGATATTTCCCCTCTCAGCTCCAAATTTTCATCTTTGTCCTTTCTTTTCTTAATTGTTGTACCTTTTGTGCACTGATCTCACAAAAATTGCAGTGACCTGTAGTTTCTGCATATTTGACCTTCTCTTTGCACTTTTGCAGGAATGAAATTAAATAGAAACACAGTTCAGTAACTAGTGATGTTTCTAGCAGATTCCTCCTTAAGAGTATTTGAGATAAAACCAACAATTTCCAAAAATGAAAAATATTTTTCCAGTAATGCTCAACAACTTTTTCTGCTGAACCCATTATACAAGTGAAATTTCCAGGTTGTCATCTAGCCCACTTCAACAGTCCAAGGGTGCTCTTACAGAGACTAGAGGAGAAAATAGGTTATCAATAGAAACAAGAATTTTTTCCTTTTTAATGTATCTACATTCATCATTTATTTTAAATGCAGCACACATTCAGAAAGATAATTTTTAAGAGGAAAAAACTGTTGCATCTATATTTTTGGAAGTAAGTCAAAGCTTTGATATAGAGATGAGATAAACCCATAGGAACTCAGCTTCATGCCAACAGGCTTGAGGTTTTTTTGATGAAATATACCAGCTGTAAAGTCTGTGGCCACATGCAGCATCTGCAGATCTGAAGGTAAATTTTCTTTTGGTCATATGCTGATTCTGTAATCCAGACCTATCTGGGAGGGACTACATGTGCCCCTACGTGTTAAAAACCCCCCAGTATTCAGTATAATAACAACAGCACCTTTGAGTTCAGCAAAGTATGTCTCTGTCCTTGTAATCCCTTTTTTTCCCCCATAGTTGTTATATTTTGTCGGAATTTAGCTGCTAAAAATTGCTGAATGATTTTAATAAACTGAGCATGTTTCAGAGGCACCGAGAAAAATCTTTGTGAAGAGGATGCAGTACTTCCATTCCACATGGTGGTGACAGACTGGGCAATAGATTAGACCCAATGCACTGAGATTAACAGGACCATCTCAATTTTCCTGATCCAAATTCTCTTCCAAATTCATAATTTCCAGTTTTCCATAATGAAAAAGGAAAATGTTCTTTTATGGATGCTGGATTGCAGCCAATTGATTTTTTCTGAAAAGTTTCAGTACTCAAAATTATTAATCTTAATTTTTGCACCCAACTCCAAATTCAGTAAATAAACAAGCAAATAAAAAAATCAATAAAAGAAAAATATTTACTGAGATTAGACGTTTGTGGCACTTCATTTCACACTTCAGTCACCAGGCAACCCCTTACTTCAGATACTGGGATTAGAATTTGCAGTTTTGCACCAAAATATAGGCTGCTAACCAGAAGGGGAGACATCTGTCTCCATAAGATGGATGAGTAGAGAGAACTGCTCTGTATGAGATAGTCTGACATGGGTCTACTAAAGTAAAGGGTAGCAGTCCACATTCATCCGTCATATAAAAGTCAACCTTCATGAGTCAGGCTCAATGATTGAGAAAGGATCTTTTTTATGCCTCACAAAGTTTTCATTTAGACTTTATAGCTTTTACTTCTCACCTTTTTCTGTATGAACTTATCTCTTTCATGGCAGATAAATCATTGAAGAATAATAAATGTGTAGTTGCCCATGGACACATGGCATTTTGTGGCTTATATCCAGTGAAATACCCTGCATAATTAGATTAAAATAACTCCCCAATTTTTTTCAATTTTTAATTACATTTGAAAGTTTATACATATTACCTTTAGCTTCCCTGAGCTGTGATTTGGGCATGAAAAAGCAGATGTCACCTCCTCTTCCACCACCCATCAGGAAGGTTACTGGAAGTCCTGCAAATAGGAGTAAATTACTGGATGTGGCCAGCTCACAATAAGATGAAATGTTGTGCAAACTTACTGGATTTTGTATTTTTTTAATGTTGTCAGAAACAAGAGGAAAACTTTTTGAATACTTCTGAATGCTTGCTTAAAAATTTTCTCAGTTTCATCAGGGGTGATACCACTGTAAGTTGGTAGACCTAACATCACAAACTTTGGTGTGTTTGTTATGTATGACTGTACGAGCAGTTTATGAGTCAGGAGTTCAAAATGTATCTGCCTTCTATCTTTGTGAGCCAAAAAGCTTAAAGGGCACTTTGATTAATTGTCTGTTTATGAAGTAAATAATGAGGTCTCCAGTGGAGGTGTGCTGGTATCAGTATCAGAATTGTTCCTGGAAGTGGAAAACAGTTCAAGTCTTGGCAGAGCTTTCTGGTCAGGTTACTCTTTAGTGGCTCAGCTTGTTTAGCTGCATGAACCAAAGACACGAGTCCCTTTTCCCACTCAGAATATCTCTGCTCTGTCTCTCTAAGTGTGGTTGTGATCAATAATAGAGATGTCTTTGGTCCATCAGGGACAGTTATGTGTTTATGTTCAACAGTGCAGTAGCATGTACAACAAAGCTCCATACTGCTATACTTTAGGGCCGTGTATACTGGTCCCAAAGACTGATACATTTCTAATTCCTCTATTAGGTTTCTTACTGCCCCTTCATGTTCTGGGTTTCATTTCCATGGTTTTCCGTTTCATAAAAGTGACTACAGCAGGTAAGCAATAATAAAATATCTAGGCACAAGTTTTCTCCAGTATCTAAAGTTAACATTAACTGTTGTAATTCTTTCCTACATGGGGTCATCTGAAGCTGTTTGATTTTTCTTACCATGTGATCTGCTATACATCAAGTATCCAAAACTGTTATGCCTTGGTCATTGATGTTTCTCAGGTGGGATCTCAGCTTCTGTTTTATGGGGTGCTTGCCACACTGTTGTAACTGCTCCCCCAACCTTTACGGGAATCTCCTTGAATTATTTAACCTGTTAATCCATATTTATCATATTGATAAAATTTCACATTTTGAGGGAGTGAGACTGTCTGTAAAAATTCAGCAAGCACACCATGACCAGTCATAGGTGAGTGATCATACCCCTGTGGGAGTCTGGTAATTGTGTATTGTATACCTTCAAAAGGCAAAGCAAATTTCTTTCTATCTTTATCTTGTAAGGGGACCATAAAGAACACATTTTTACATCTGGCACTGCCATCTGTGGGTGTGCAAGTGCTTGTACTGTGGCTGTTAGGTTTGCAGTATTGGGTATTGCAGTTTATTGGGGCTCTGTTGGCACTTAATCACTGGTAATCATTGTTAGTTGCTAACTTCTGTCCTATTTTCAGATTGGCCAAACCAGTAAATATGGGGAATGGGTTCTGGAGAGGATTTCATATCCACATATTTCTTATGCTAATTACTAAAAGTGTGAACTTCCACTGCATACTCAAAACTCCATGAGCAGCTGCCTGTCTCCTTGTAGTGTTCTGTTCCCTGACCAGTTCATCAGAACTTTACAACGAAGAGGAAATGCATGTGAAGGAAAGAGATTGCTAAATCCTTCAGGGAATAAAGTAGAATGCTTAGAAGAGAGTTATGCAATACGAGTGAGGATAAATATATACTTATTTAGGGCACTTTAAGCCTTTCAGTTCCTCTGTACCATGCAGTTGTCTGCACATTTGGGCCTTAGGGATAAATTCTGAGGCCTATTAACAGGGTTTATTGACAAGCTTGAAATTTTACCTTTTTCATTTATCTGATTTCTGTTGGAAAACTGTAGTTAGAACTGGAGTTATGAGGGGAACAGGTGGTGTTTGAGAAATTCCAGCAGGAATTTACTTCTCCGTGTCTGTTTGGCACATAAAAACACACACTCTGCAGGAGAAGAAAAGCAAAGCTGTCCCAAAATCTGTTTGTGTTAATGTAAATACATTGAAGATTATAGAGAAACAAGGAGAATGCATGTGTGAAAAACACTGTGTTATGATTTTCATGTAAGTTATTTGGGATAAGACTAAATCTACAATTCAGTAATACACAGTTGCATAAATGAAACACTTTAAACAGAGGAGCTTTGTCCTCCACACAGAAGGGGAAACGTAAATTCACAATCTCTCACTTAAAGATACTTGGCTCTTCTCAAAGGTGAAAATCTTTAGATCAAGCACCTCTACAGAGTGAATTGTAAAGGGAGAAATAATTTAGACAATATACAGATTAGCATTTACACATGTCCTTAACCCAGAGCAAGCCTATGGAAATTCTGTCCTTGTGAAAGCAACACTTTTACATCCCTTTTAAACGTCTTTTCGCTCACAGGGTCCTCATCTATTCATGGACTGTAAATACTAGTGGGAAACTTCTAAAATGTGCCTTTAGGTCCTAGAAATGACATTGCTACAGGAGTTGGTTTTGATGTTGTAAAATAATGTGCAGTTATACAGAAATGCTTTACTACCTGAGGAAGTACTTCTCTGTGTGAGGAGAATGTGCTATCTCAGCACAGAAATATAATTAGGTCCTTTCTTTTCCACTCTGCACTTCAACATGATTTGCTGGAGAGTGATTGTTTTCAGCTGTCATGTCTTTCTTGGAGGTTATATCTGGTTTCAGACATTTTAAAAAAAGCCCACAGCACCGATTACAATTCAGCCACTGGTATTTAATGAACACTGAAAGTGCCAGATGAAACGCGTAATGAGACTTCTCAATTCAAGCACCCTTATCTTTGTTTTGTCTCTGATTTTTACAACCTAGAGTGAAGACTGGCCTTTCAAATACCCTTTCTGTATGCATCCTATGATACAGCTCTGCCCAGATTTAGTGAAGTGAAGTCTGCTAAATTGCACTAAATTACTGAAATTTCTCTTCAGTGCATTTTTTTTTCTTTCTGCAGAAAATCTTAGCATTGATTACCCTGTTGTGCTATTCACTTGGAGTTACAAAAGGATGAAGGTAGATCGTCTCACATAGTCCCATGTTTTTTATTCAGCCATGAAAGTAAAACACTGTCCCAAATCAAGATCTTAGTTCAACCTCAGACTGGAAAGGAGGCTGAATTTTAACCTTTAACATGTTCTGTCCTTTTATATACTGGTGTTGTCAGAAATGGCTGCAACTTAGGTTGTGAGCAACAGTAGCAGAAGGGCATGTTCCACCCTGCAAAGAAAATCATACTACAGAAAGCACCAGAGGGACAGTGAGTCATTGGTCATAAGCTGATAAGGAGGAAGAAGAAAAAGGGACAGAATGGCAACCAGGGACACCAGCTAAGTGAGTTGTTTCTTGTGATAAAAAATTATAAGGTTAGAAATAAGGATCACATTTTAGAGTAAAACATGAGTCTCATTACTATCATATAATGTTTGACTTTACAACATTACCCTGAATATTTTCCTTTCCTGATCATTTAACCACTTCTTTCTCTCATTCAAATATTTTTGCTGGCTGGCTCTAGCTTTCCACAATGCTGTAAAGCTCCTGGGACTTGTCTATAGCTTTGTACAACTTCATGATCTGCACGATTCCAAATGCATATTTTCTCCATCTCTTCTCCATCTCTTCCCCTCTGCTTTCCTCTGTAGAGAGGATTTGATATAGTTGCTAATAATTTATTTAACTATTAAGAAGACTTTAACAGAAAAGACATTAACACTGTTGATCAGAGAGGGAAATTTTATTGATCAAAGCAAAAGACGGCAAAGAATTATCTAAACTGGTTGAATGGTCTATGGTATTTCTTCACTATTCGAGGTCCCTGATCAGCTCTGCCTTTTTTGTTGTTATTTTCTTTGATTCAAGAGCAAACTCCATAATAATCCTGTTGTATAGAATGACTCAGCAATTTAGTTGCTACATTTCTGCATAAAGATTACTACTTCTGCAAAAAATCATCAGCAACTCCGCAGGATAATCTTTGCAAGATAAATTCACTTACAGTGAACTTTATGCCTAAAATGTGACCAAGACAAAATGGTCAGTAATCTAATTTACAGTTAGATTAGGTATCTTTAAGTTACTATGCAGTCAGTGAGATTTTGTCACATCCCCATTTTTCTCATCAGGGAAAAGAAATCTTGTAACCTGTCTTTCCCTTTTATTTTATGATGAAGTTTATGAGCCAGACTTTTTCTACATCCTTAGATCTTCTGTTTTACATTTGCACAACCAGCTCAGTTCCATTTTCACAGAGTATTTGACTGTGGATCACAATGTACACCTTATGCCACTGAATTATTAAAACCTAACTGATACCCAGAATATCCAAAAAAAAAAGGATGTAGACACGGATGGCACTCAGAAAGAAGCAGTTGGTGGCAATCCCAGATTATGTAAATCAGGAAGTGATGGTTACACCCCCTGAAGTGACGGTTAGCTCTCTTTCAGCTTTATCAGCATTTGCACTACTCCACTCAGGTCTTTGACCTTAGTTTCAGGAGTATCTTCATGTTCTTATGTTTTTCATACCATCTACTGTTCATGGAAGGACTCACTGATAACATCTTTCTACAGGAAAGAGTAGGAATCCTTTTCTCAAAAGCATAAGTGTAGGAGAAGGGAATACAGGTGACTTTGTCCCTGATAAGTAACAGTAATTACCCAATACAGTCTCACCTTTGATGAGTCACAGTTATATCCAATAAAGACAAGTGTGATAAAAGGGAGTAGGTTAGCTGGTCAAGGGAATCATCATGGAGGATCATGAATGTGAAGATCATGAAGATGAAGTCTCCTGGGGAGAGAAAATCCCTGCTGTGAGGTCAGTCTGGGTCTGCAGTTGGAGCCTGTTGCTGGAACCTGCAGTCACAGTCTAGCTGGGGAAAAGCTGCACTCAGAGTCTGCAAACTGATACCTGCAGTCAGGGTTTAGCAGGAAATAACCAGCAGTCAGAGGCTGCAAGGGAGACCTGCAGTAGGAGCTTGCTGCAGCCAGAGTCAGTGAATAGTTGGAGTCAGGATGGCTGAGCTGGAAAGAGGAATAAACCAGGACCCTTTTCATGCTGTGTTTAAGAAGAAGTCTGTGTCTCGGCCCATTTCTACTGTCTAACAAGAGGGCTGCTGCAACACATACACACCACACTTTCTGTGTGTCAAACCTTCTATGCAGAGCCCTCTACAATTGTGATATGTTAGCATTAGTCCATGCCGATTTAAAGAACTTTTGTCTCCACCCACCCCACACCAATCTGCTGTGCAGCGGCACTGGAACTGATTACTCTGGCATTTACAATACTCCAGGTTTATGATTTGTACTATAAGGCATGAAGAGAGCAGTTATCTTAGCCTACTCCAGAGTTCATGATAAAATTGTGGCTTCTTTGCTAAATATGAAAATGTCAGTAATTTTATGCAGGCATATTTCTAATTATCCACAGGTATCTTTACCAAAATAAAATCTTTCATTTCTTTATTCTGAGTCTCAAAGTGAAGCTTCTTAAAAAAAGAGAATATGTTTATGATAAAGTTCAATACATAGAAATCCAGAATATATTGGGTGAGATTTTGCTAGTAGCAAATGTTTTCTTCCAAATAATAAACCCTGCACAAAGGAAACACATAATGAATTTGCTGGGAAAGTCTGTATTTCCATGGACATGTTTCAAGAGCTTTTGTGAAATAAGACCAGTTACTTAACAAATGAAGGTACATAAATGAAAGTCTAATTTACTGAACAAAATGTATGTTTAAGTCTTTGCCAAAATTAAACATTTAAGGAAGATGGAAGCTGCATTTAGCATATGACATAACAATACTAGCAATTAGAAAAAAAAAAATCAGTGTGTACCTAAATTTGACAGTGTTTCAGAATTTGTGTTTCTTACATACCATGTATTTACAATGACCAGGAAGAGTAGTAGCTTCCTCATACAAAAAGGTCTATTGGGAAATTGGGCTAAACCAGGCAGAACAACCAAGTTCTATACTAGGGGAAGTCAGTATCTTGATTGCAATAAAAAAGGGTGTGCAATCACTGTTAACTTTACGGTTAGAAAAGCTGTAACTTAATGAAAATGATTTAGTGGTTTTTGAGACAGCAGTAAATTTCATAAAATGGAAGGGACTACAACCTTTTTTTTATTGCCTAGTTATAAGATTTGAGAGTCATATCATGATGTATGTTTGAATAATCCCCATGAGAACTATTTCACTAGTGACTATGGCTTCTGAAAAGTCTTTTGTTAAATGTATAAAATTAATAATAGTACTTAGACATATCAGAAAAGTACATTATCAAGGAAATTTATTGAGATACCTCCTACTGATTTGAAAGGGAATCTGAAGCTTAAACCCATACTAAAATTATTGTGCAGTGTTGTGGAACAAAAGGAGCCTGCTAAAGCTGTTTAGACATGGACAAATCATAACTCCCTGTTGTTATTTTGATTATAATAATTTTAAAGGGAAAAGGATTTATATTCACCAATGTTTTGATAATCTGGAAGTCTTGACCATTTCTTTAGAAATGGTGAGATGTAAGGTAAGTTCTCTAATAGAAGGGAAATAATAAAGCTGTGCTGCCAATAGGAATTTGAAAATGTTCCCATAAAGTTTTGAGATAAACCTACATTTCATTTGATTTATGTACTGGATGACATTATAGGCCAAAACTTGCCCTGTCCATAAAATATAGCTCAGTGCAATGAGGCAGGGAAAATTTGTGTGAGATTTAAACTTAAAACATAAAATGGATTAAATAGTAAATGAGAAAGAGAAGCATGTGGTCCTGAACAACAGAACACAGTGACAAAGGAAGCTAAGAGAATTTTTGAACCAGAAAAGTAAAATGCATGCCACGCAAAATAGTCAGTGTCTGCTGACAAGTTTGAGAATGTTTAGCTATGTTTGTTTTTGACTTTTCTCCTGAGATATATGCACATATGGTTGGTTACTCAGTTGAAAAACATTATATTAAAACTAATATATGTAAACTCAAGATAAGTGGGGAGGGTGTCAGTCTCATGTAATCTTTTTGATTGAATTTTTGACTTTGAAAGAAAGTTATAGTTTAATCCAGCAATAAGCAGACACAGAACTTGTTTGTTTGGTACTTTGACTATTGAATCACAAGGTATTAGTGCTCTACTAATATTCCAGAGGGCATTATTACTTTTCAGGGTAAATTTCCCTAACTGAAATGCCATAATGCAAAAACACAGCAACCTTTCTGTTCAATCTATTTTACTGGCAGAGACTATAATTCAACTAACTTCATCCTATAAATAAGCATTTCCATTTGGCCCATTGCTGATTCACAGTGAACCTGAACAAATCTATAGATGATAACCAGAGCTTAATGACATTTGGCAGTTTCATGGAGCTGTATATTTTATTGTTTTAGCTTGTGGTATCTCAAGTAGAAACGAACTAGAAACTTAACTTTAAGTACAGCTCTAACACTGGCCACAAACTGTCTTGAAGGAAAAAATTAAATTAATGGGGTAAAAAGCCAAAGCATATTTCTTTGTGCAGCACAGTTTTGGTGGGCTAACTTCTGAATAGAGACTTGTTGTGTTTGATTATTCATAGCATCTCATTTACATATGCAATCCAGCTAATTCTGTGTGGAAATGTCTTTCAGAATGTGTTTTTGCAAATGTGAAATTCTTCAAGACCCGTAGACACAAGCATTAACTAAAATAGTATCTGTTCACCACTCCTGCAATACTTGCAGTCAGACTTCTATAACAGCCATATTGTCAGAATATTTTTCTAAGTAATTATGGAAAGAAAAATAGAAAGTTCCAACTCTTTAGTAGAATTAAAATTGGAATAAAAAGACCCATCAGGGACTGGGTAAAGAACTATTAAAATATTCTACATTGCCAGTTTCCTTCTAGAAATGAGACCCCTTTGTGAGACTTGAAGGCCTAGAATTTGCCAGGAATAAAAAAATTTACAGAAAGGTAAAGGAATCTCTTGCTATTTTTGTCATTAGCATTTCTTAAGACTAATTATAAAGTTTCTGAGATTAACCTTGTCTGAACAACAAAGATATGAGTAAGGCATGCTTTGAAAGTAGATTTAGTGAAAGGATTTATCTGTGCTGAAGTCATATATGTAACTTACAGGATAAGTAATTTTCTGCTGCTCTACCTGGGCTGTGGTGCAGAGCTAAGACTGGCTCAACGAGGCCCAGCTTTGGGATCTCTATAGCACTCTTCTGTTTATTGCTATGACTACATACAAGCTGTCAGTAGTGCAGTTCAGGTATTTTTTTTCAAGATAAGAACAGAAATCCATCTAACCTCTGTCTTTTTCCCTATCTTTGTAGACTGATGCCTGGAGCCTTCTGATCTGAAGGTTTTAAAAGCTGTCCTTTGAGCCTGTCCATAGCCCAAGGTGAGAGCCAGTAAGACAATATGCTTGGAAATGATCTTACACATATGCACTTTAGGGCTGAAAAAGCTATATAAAAATACCACATTAAATTGCTGGCAATTTGGGAAATTATATAACAAACAGGTACAACCATTCTGTGTGAGAACAGAAGAAATCTCCTGCAGCTTGTACAAGGATAAAAAATAATTATATGAAGGCAAAAAAGGTAAAAGAAACGTCTTGTACCTATCAGTTATTTCCACTTGTGACATTAGGCAGAAGCTATTGGCAATGGCTGAGATGTATATGGAGCCATAGTTTCCTTAGACTGACTTGATTACACTAATGACTCCCTGTGCAGGTCCTGGTGCTGTCCTGTGATGCAGGAAGCCCATGTGTTTCACAGTCCTGGAAAAGGTGCAGCTGTATATATTCTTGGTATCACAAGCTAAATAAGTACACTAAGCATCTCCTGAGCATATCAGCAGACTGTTGGAAAGGCAAAGAATAGTGCAATCCATTTTGGTAGTTAAACCCTTTTTGATTGTTTGTTTTTACACAATACCTTATGCAAAAGAATCTAGAATTAAACTGAAAAGAAAACAAAAGCAGTGCTTCAGCTCACTCTCTGGTCACGACATAGTTCTTCACAGAGCTTCATTTTCCAACATAAAGAATGGTTTTGGCTAAAAACCACCCAATTCTGAAAGTTAATGGTATATTGAGTGGGTAGCTTTTTTGTTTTCTTCGGGCAAATTCAGTCTCTTTGTTTTATCTGGCAAAAGGAAATTGATATCTGGAGACTGTATCACAATATGACATAATGTCTTGAATGCAAAAATCCCAGGAGATATTTACATGCACTGAAGGAGAATATGTTTTACTAAGAAGGGGTTAGATCTATGCTGCTAAGCAGAGAGGATCACTTTTAGGTGTCATTGGCACAGACAGATCCCTGTACATACACAACTAGAACATCCTGAGCTCCACAGCCAAAGTCTTATTAACAAGTTTGTTTGGTTCAGTGTTTGCACACAGGTGAATGTTTTTATATACATGTACAGACACAGGCCTGCTGTGTTTAAAATTAATAATTGAATATCAAATACATTCTGAAAGTCATAGACTAGCATCATACATAGTAGAATTTAATGACCTATTCATCATTAATTTATTTCCTTGACTCTCTCCTAACAACTGCATTTGTCACAGTGTTTCTATAAAGTTTGGGATATGAAGGAGATGAAGGGTTTGAAGGATGAAAATACAGTTTTACAAACTACGTGACTGACAGTAGGTAGACCCAGGAAATCATGTATATTAAGAGACTCTACATAAAAGGAATCCTTTTGCTTTTTAAAACTCTTTATTTATTCAAATATATTCCCATAGTCTGTGTTTCAACTTGCCATGCTTTAATTGGGTTAATGCTTCTCTCAAGCAAAATATTTCAATAATTCAATTAATGCGTTTAAAATTTATTAAAAGCCTTTTGAAAGCATTTAAAAACAAGACTGCAAAAAGGGTAATTACCTATGGTCACTGCTTCTAGTACAGCTTTGTTCTTTCATGTTGATATTGCCTTATTTTATCTTTATTTTCCCTGTTTGTTCACATGTTTATATGGGAAGTAGCTCATTTACTCATGAGTAGTTTTCTGGGGGTCTCTGAAAATGCGACACATGTATATGCAGCATAAATTAGATGCATTAGAAAAAAGCAGAATTTTTCCTTGCTCTATGTACTATCATTAGAGTTCTTTTTATGTACAAAACAAGTGAGGAAAATGGTGCAGAGTTGAGAGTATTTGTGAATTCCTTTGCAGACCATGATTCATTTTCCTAATTAGACCTTTGGGAAAGAAAAACTGATAGCACAACTTCTATTCCCAGTAAAAAAAACCCAAAACATTCAGAACCTGGTCTTTATATCTGGATAAACCTGACAAAATATTCCTGTTCATTTTTTTGGACAGTACACATACACATTAAAGGTAGCATAAACAGTTTATATTACTTTCCTGAGTAATGAAACACGTCCTGAATATTGTTTCTACATCTTGAACAATTAATCTAATCAACCAACATGCTAAGTCCAAATTTCTATGTCGTTGGTTTGAATGACAAAGAAAATAATTTAAAAGTTTAATGCAAAACAAAGGATGTGTTCAGAGATAAGAATTACTCAATATTCCACATTGAGATGCAAAAAAGTTCCAATGAATTTAAATTATCAGAATTATGGTGACCAATTCTACTTCAGCACAAAGGAATTCACAGAATTTTTCTTATCTAGTAACTTTTAAAGTTTATCTCATTTGATTAGCCCTTCATTATTTTTCAGTTTCTTCAGTGTTCCTTACACCCCAAGACAGGGTTAGATTCTATTTAGATACGTATTAAACTGTATCTGTTTTAGTACAGGAAATACACAATTTTGTAAGAAGCTTGAAGTTTGCAAAAAAGAAAGAAGCAACAACAACTTTTAGGAGATGCAGAAAGAGACTGAAGACAGTCAAATCTTATTGCTGACTCCTATTTAGTATTCTGATATGGACTTTTCTGAATTGTTAGCCTGACATCATCATGACACATCATGCTGTCACTTTGTTGGGGTTTTTTTGAGTTAGTAAATACTTATGCTTTCAACTTTAGCCAACACTGGCTAACAATTTTTTTTTAATAGCTGCTTTGAATGCCATATTGCAAAATGTGAAACAGTTATATTTAGTTATAAATGAAAATATTACCCTCATTTTGAGCTATTTATTTAAGGAAACAGTAATGCCTTTTGTAATATTGCTAAAATAGTTGGAAAAAACCCCAAGCACTTCTATGTGTACTTGAAATTGTAATATAGAGTCTTTGGTAGTAATAATCTGTTAACCTTTTTGAGATCAGACAAGTTCAGTGCTGAGTGCATCTTAAAAGTTATCTGAAGGTAAGTTACCATTTTAAGATTCACGGGGTAAGTGAATCTTATCACCCCACTAATAACTTTACAACTTGAAATCTTGATCATTAGCTACTTTTCTGTAATTACCTCCTTTTATTTGTTTACATACAGAAAAACTTATCGGCCATATTACAGGTTATTCTATTCCAGTTTGCCTCCAAAACCTAACAAAAAGTTCATACACAGAAATTGCATTTTTTGCTACCTTCTTTATAAATTTTTCTGAAAACATCTTGAAGATATACAATAAAATGCTATAATTTTTGAAAGAAAATTTTATGATCCATTTATAAATATTTTGCGTAATAAAGAAAAAAACAAACAAGCAAGATGGGAAAATTATCTGCTAAGTTGTACTTTTTGCCTAATTTTTTTCTTTCTGTACAGAATTCTGTAATTATAAAATAGCTGTTACATTTTTTCTTGAAAAGTCCGATTTCTGAACTCTATTATGAATTTGAAAAAGTGCAAGGTATCCAGTAAATGATTCCCTGAAATAATGATCCTTGTACTATACGAAGCATAAATCCTTGATAATAATATTAATAATAGTTATTACTTCCATGAATTCTATTTGCTGTCATTACTCTTCTGACAATGCGTAAAACCAACTCGTTAACACACAGTGAAGACCAATAAGGTCATGTACAAGCAGTTCACTTTGCAATACTCCTTAGACAAAGTTCCTTATATTTTTTTTTCCATTGTGAGAGTAGATTTAAGAAATAGAGGACAAATCCTAATTCACGTGAGTGAAGGAGCATGCTGTCCTTCTAGGGCCAAAATAAAATCATTGCTTTTAAGCACAAAGATTAAACATGCTGGAATCTAATCAGGGTAGCTTTTGATGATATGACAACAAATAAGATAGAGGTATCCTGGCATCTCTATGGAGAAGGAGTGGCACAGCAGCATCCCTGGGGGTGGTTGTTCTCTCAACATTGCTCTGTGTCTGTGAGCATTCCCTGAAGAAATCTCTAGGAAATGAAGGAGGAAGGGGTTACAAGTCTGGGTCAGGAAGTACCCACACAGTTTTTAGGCAGCTATCATGTTGTTTAGCCTTCCAAGTGGCGAGTATAACAGGAACCACTAACATTCCCTAAACAAAACCAAAACAAAAACAAAACAAAAACAAAAACGAAAACAAAAACAAAAACAAAAAAAAAAAAAGGAGGAAACAGTGTTAAAAGTCTTGGTTCTATTTCCATGTCTGTAAAATGTAATGCTTAACAGATGCAAGCTGGAGAAGGAGAAAGAAGGAGGTCAGATTCCATCTTCTAACAAATCTGCAGAACTTTCTATTTTACAGGAGTGAAATATTTCTTTATGTTTACAATGTACTCTGTAAGGATGGCTGGGTTTCTGCTTATTCTTTCAACACATTTTCTCCTGAAAAATGTTGTTTCAGCTTGCTCCTATTGGCATCACTCCTTCCCCTTTCCCCTCAGATATTCAGGGATGTTGAAGACTCAGTTGACTAATAGCTAGGTTTTTGTGGATGTTGTTGGCAATGGAGTTCAATATAATAAGGTAAAGCTCAGATAGCAGTGATTCAAAGTGTGTTGTCTCTCCAACTTCCTTATCTCCTGAGATCCCAACAGCTCCAGCACGGGCCAGTAGCAGTAGACAAGATGGTGTAAGTCACATATGTCTGTCACAGCTTCCCCTGGGACAAGCTGGGTTTTGACTATAGAATGAAAGAGAGAGTGAAAACGTAATTTTATTTCTTCCTGTAACTGAACTGGCTTGAACCAGACAAAAAGTAGATGTTGACAGTCCTCAGACAATAGAACAGCAGCAATAGCTTGGGAACATGTGCTTACTGCTGTGCTTCCCCCACAGAATCTTAAACCCCTAGATATTTAACTATTAAACAATGGTTTAAACTTGATAAGAACAGAGTAGTGTCTGGTTCTGCCATTAAATTACTATGAAGCTGACTCTGTTTTTCTGCAGGAGAGTAAGAAGGGATTAGTACCTAATCTAACAGATAGTTAGATAGGAGACAAATATTTTGAATTATTGATCTTGCACTGGTGAGAAGATAACATATGAGATATGAACACTGATTCAAGAATAGATATGGTTCCAATTCTTTACAGTGTAACAGCAAAACAGAAATATCACTGAAGAGAAAGCAAACACTTTTAGTCTCAGAATCACATGAAAGTCAAGGCTAGGATGTGCCTTGAACTAAACTGTCAAGGGTTGCTTCAGTCCAGTCTGGGGGGAAAAAACAAAAAGTAAGAAAAAAATTTAAAAAACAGAAAAAACAGAAGAGAAAAAAGATCCACCTTTCATGGGAGTTTTGCTCACATTTCACAGAACTTTAAACTTTGCCTTACTCTGTAGTATGTGGAAAACTGCAATAGAATGCTAAGTGACATTAATGTGCTAAGTGACTAATGCCATGAGCTGGGGATTAGAGACAAATTTGCAAATATGGAAACTGTAGATCAGTAACACTGTCAAACATGAACTTAAAAGTAAGTGTCTTCTGCAGAAAGAATATGTATAAATGAAAGACTGGACAAAGCAACATGTACCTTCAACATGATACCAAAATATATTAAAGGTGTCAATTTATGATATGTCATCTTCAAAAGTGGTACTTATCAGCTCAGAAGTCATCCAAAGGTGTTTTAAATAGTCAAGTAGCCCATCTCGACATAAATTTGACATGATTTACTTTGTAAATAGCTCTCATGGTCTTTTTTTTTTTTTTTTTCCCTTTAGCTCTGTTAAAGGTTTTCATTTGAGTTACTTATGTATAAAGATTCTTATGTACTGGTGTACTAAGAACACTGTTTGCAAGTATCAGTTTTTATGGGGAGGAGGTTTATAATCACCAGGAACACATAGGAGGCACCTCAATATGTCAGACATGGAGGCACAGAAAACAGCAAAAATGTACCTTGAGTTGTTGATGTCTTGTTTCCAGAGCATAGGGAAATGTCTGATTACCCTTAGGTAAAGTTGTTGAGAAATGGTGGAAGATAGAGATAGCAGCTTTCTGAAAGTACTTGCATCATCTGTGATAAGGATGCAGAGTAGATGATGATCCCTTTCTGGAACAATTTCTAGAGAACTCATATTTAAAAACCATAAGAAATATAAAATCCTTTATTGTTAAAACTGTTGTTAAACTATTGTCTTACATACTTAAGGTGCTCAAAATGAAAAAGTCTTTGGGGAAGAATCCTTCACACAAACATAAATAATATTTATAAAATTAAATAAAATATGGACCATATACCATATACCATAATGGACAATATTAAAAGTTAATACAGTCAGGAAGTAACTTTAGAAGATGCAAATTTAAGTTCATCCGTTACAGAAAAAGATAACTGTAAAACATTTCAAGACTTCTCCCTTTTTTGTGTTTTTGTTGTCTTACCTTTCCCTTTCTTTTATAAAACTTGCTATGTTTTGGGCATCTCCAATAAATGTTCTCTGAAAACTGTCAGTAATAGATATACAGATTAGAGATAGAAATATTTTGGATTATCTATTTCCTGCTACATCAGGCAAGCAATCAGAGAATAGGAGCTCCAGAAGATGAAGAGATTATACAAATATCATATTCATTTGCCATTGGATGGATTTTTCTCCATTAATTCATTTCATGTTGCAAATACATTTTTGTCTTCATAATGCTCTGTGCCAAAAAGTTCATAATTTAGTTAGAATTATTAAAAACAATCCCACTATTTAAAAAGAATTTTTCTTTGTGTTCAGTTTTTTTTTTTTTTCTTGGTATTCCTTACATTCTATATTCTTGACTTTTCAGAGAACTATTGTACTAAGCTAATGGCAAAACCTTTTGTCTTATGAGTGAATCCTTCAGGATTTGTATAAGCCCATCATTCTGGAGCACAGCGTTATTAAGCTCTGCAGAACTGACTAGTTTGGCCTTGTGTAGTTTCAGAACAAAGATACAGGTCTCTCTTTTCTGTTCATTGTGGGGTTTAGATATCTGATGGTCAAAGTAACATTCTGTTTGCCCTTTCTAGTAAGATTTTAAGTCTCACACTTGATGGTCTCCATTTCCTTTGCAGATCTGCTTTTTCTTGCTTATTTCCTCTGCTCACTTTATTTACTTCCCCTGTTTCCTGGGAATTCCACTTTTTCAAGCACAGTGACTATTACATTGCCTTCTTTGCTTTATGAGCTGAAACAACAGCTAACAAGTATGCAGCCCATCATCAAAGGCTGTGATTGCCAACAAGCTTCATACACTTACTGAAGGTACTACAGGTTTTCCTACATCCCTATAGTAAAAAAACAACAACAAAAATCACCAACCAACCAACCAAAAAAAAAAAAAAAAAAAACACACCAAAAAAACACCACAAAAACAAAACCAAGGCTGAGAACATTATAGGGGCTTCAATGAAGCTAATTGACACCTTCCATAGATTTCAGAGAGGGCAATTTATCCTTCTTTGTTCAGCTGTGCACAGATTTGAATGGTATCTAATATACAGTGTGCCTGGAAAGTGTTGAGTTAAGCACTTTAAAATTTGAATATGCAGCAATACAGGAATTCTAGCGGATTTCTTTTGACCACAGATCTAAATTTGTGAATATTTTGACACGGGTAGTTTAGAAAGCTGCTTATTTATGCCTAGGCAAAACAGAGCTGGGAGATCTTAGATCTTTCGTATATAGGTTGTATCAAGCTATATCTTGTTGTTCTATAATGCATAGACTAAAAAGTACGCAAAAATACACAGAAGCAAAACCCAGTAACCCAGAAAGTTTGAAGACTTAGAAAAAATTATAGGTAATAAGATAATTTGTTAGAATGCCTCTGGTCTCCATTTAATGTTTTATATGTTCTTTTTGGGTCATTTTAATTAAGAGGGGAAAATAGCAATAAATGTTAACAATCTAATTTAGTTTTACTAGAGAAAAACTGAATGTAATTAAATTTCTTAAAATAGTTTTAAGCTGAAGCCTATATAAATGTTCCTATTAAAAATATTCCTATTTGAAATCTGATTGAGTACAACGTGCTTCTTACAGTTCTGGCTTCTGCCAGAATTTGGGATAAATTTTATATAAGTGGCAACAAAAACAAACTACAGATTTTTTAAGTTCAAAACTTCTACTGAATTGCTATTAATGACCCCAATGGAGTTAAAAATTCTCTCAGCATGTTTTTGGACTATGAAGGAAATAAAGCAGGAACTTAGCTCAACTTTTCCAGAGCCAAAACTCTATTTCTTACAGTTCTAAAGTCTAAAATAAATATTGGGACACCTTCACGGCTAGATAACTCCTGTCCCATGAGATTTCAGTCTTTTTTATTGCTGGTAAATATTTGATGTCTGGTTACTCCACTTTATGCCTTGTTGTGAGGGCATTATATTACTCATTATATGTCAAGTTCAATGGAATTATGTCATTCAATGCAATATATGTCATTTTAATGGAATTGGTGTGGTTGGGTGCTATTTGGAAAACACTTCTAGCTCACCTCTGTAAGTGTCCATACATTTCTGTAAATTACTCTAAAATTTATTTTTAACACAATAATGGGAGTGTCACTGAATATGTTCTAGTCAAAATTAGGATTTGAAGTTATTCAGACACAAGCAGTGTAATAATAAATGCTTTTTGTGTATGAAACCAAGTGACAAACAAATCACTGTCTTTCCATCAGCAAAAGTCTCCAGAGGTCTTCATTTTCCAACCATTCAGATCACAGATGACCAAATGGGGTGGATCATTCCATTTTGGTTTGCTCATATGACTTCATGGCATTTCTCCATGACATTGGTTAGCAGCAGAAAATTTTGCATTTGGTTGGTTGCTTTTTTTGATATGAAACATGTACTAAACTAGATATAGTCACAGTTCTTTCTTACACTGAACTTCAATTTTTAATCTTGTTTTGAATTATGCTGGGAAAATAAAATATTATCTGTTCTTGCTTCCCTCTAACCACTATATTTTAATAAAATAAAAATTCTTTAATTCTTTCAATGCACAGACTTCATACATGGATAGACAAATAAAACTTATGCGCCGCCCACAAACCTCTGAATCATAGATCTCTTTTCTCAGGTAAATCTGCTGAGCTTTTTTCTCACTGCACATTTCAGCTTAGTTTTATGATAAGTTCATTATATGGCATTGGTCAAGAAGCTTTATGTAGTATTATAGTGATGATTTCTTATTATAACTCGTAGGAGAATAGCTCTTCACAAATTTTAAATTATGCTTTTTTCATGCTTGCCTATAAAATTTTAGGAAATTTCTGTAAATTAGAGTGATTATTTATGATTTTCAGAAACAGGGATGTCTCTTCTTCAATACAATCAATACAGCAAAAAAAAAATCCCTTTGCTGTATGTACATGATTATATTAAATACTACTGAGGTGTAACTCATTAGTGTGCACTATCCCAGGGCATATTGACCTAGAACGTTATTGCTTAAAAAAATGCATAGATGTCTTGAATTTACTTAATGTATTCTTATTCACTTGTTCTGATTTTTTCAGCTTTTTTTTTCTTCCCCAATGACCACATTCTTATACTTTTCTGCCAATGAAACTTTGAAGAGACGAGAAAGTAGAAACAGAAAAAGATTCCTTCAGCAAATAAGCTTATTACCTCTTCTTTGATGAATTGTAGTTATCATCAAAGGTAAACCACCTCAATGGGTAGCAGTCTCTACCCACTGCCACTGTGTTCTGAGTTTTGATGCAAGTCTTCCTATATTTTCTCTCCATCAGAAACCTCCAGTATGTAGTTTGAAGTATGAAATATTATTGAAGTGTTATGGGCTGGAAAATATTCTGGAGGTTTTTATTCATTCCTGGTCCATCCACACTGAGAAAAGCATTTGAAACTATCTTGAATGTGGTCCTGTACGAGTTATATTCACAGTATTTCACTCCAGTTCCCTGTTCATGTCTCCCAGCCTACCCCAAATCTTAATGTCATGGTTTTATCTCTTAAAAAACCCCATTCTCTTTGTAAAATGGAAACCCTAAGATATAGGCAAGCAGTATATTAAGGTATCCAGACAAAAAATGGAAAAAACTTATGATGATAGGTTGCTTTCATTATCTGAATTTTGGTACTAGATGATTACTACATTTGCCTCTGTCCTAGAGACCAGACCCACCCCCAACAGCAACAAAACCTAAAAAAACCCCAACAAAACAATATGTTCTATTTATCAGTCACCAAAACATGCAGAATAGAATGGGTGAAATTTCTGCTAAAACAAAGAATTTAAACTTTAGTATTTTACTTAAAAATTAGCTTTTCCCCAGACACACAAGCAATCCTGGCATACTGGTGGCCTTTCTCACCACTTAATCTAAACTGCTAAGACCTATTGTAGTTCTCTCTTCTCAGCTAACAATGACCTACTTTAAACCACGATGTCGGTTAAGTAAAAACCCATTAAAAGGAAAAAAAAGTTCCCTCCAGGCCATCTGTTGTTTATTTTTCTATTAGCAGCAAACTGTTCTCTTGGAGAACAAGGGTCAGTCAGCTCCACAAGAAATGGGAACATTTTGCCCTTTCATTTGCTGCTTTGTAAATAGTAGAAGGTATTACTTTTCCCTCAAAAGGTTTAAACAGGTAGAAGTGGGTAATGTGATAATGCAGTCTTTGCAACTACTTGTATTTGAATTCACTATAAAACATCAGCTGAATGTGCATTTATGAACTCCTACTCCATGACATTTCTTTTGAAAAAGGGTGCAATTTTCTGATTAAAATTTTTCTTTCATTGCATGTTTAAGCTTCTGACAAGATAAAAGCATGACATATATTATCCTACCAGCATTTTAATATTTGTATTTTTTCTTTAGTTTAACTGCATTTTGTTTACATAAGAATATATTTTCCTGCAAAAATTAAAAATGCCACTATTAAGGTAAAAAATGAGAAGTTCCGGTATTGTTTTTCCTTCTGAAAACCCACAGCTATTAGCCAGCTGTGGAGAAAAGGGTGAGGAACCTTACCTCATGCAGTTTCTGTAGCATAAGGAAGAAAAGTATATGTTGCGTTTGTGATGATAATTATACACTGCAGATATGAAAAGATTTATTTTTTAACTAATTGAAATACAAATATGTACATATCCAACTATTTTTACAAAACCATCTTTTGCAGCCTCTAATGTTAAGGAAGGACAAAACAGTAGGTGGTATTTGAAGACAAGGATAGTGAATCATATAGTTGCAGTAAGTAAAATGTTGAGCCTTTAATGAGACATATAAATAATTGGTAACACAGCCAATAAGATCTTTTTCCCCTCATTTTAATTTTCTAAAACTGGAATTGTGTGATGAGCATTAAATTTTTCTTTTCATTTATTATCGTGATTAATACTAAATTATCTTTATAATGTTCCTCAGTCTATTTAGAAGCTAGATGTGAGTCATATTTCTTGAGGCAAGGAAGAAATATAAAAAAAACTGCATTATATCTTCTGGTTGCACTTCTCACAATTATATTGATCCCCTTTAAATTAACTTTATTAAAAGTAAGCCCAAATTTCTTTAATTCACACGATGTAATCCAAGTGGAACAATGCATAAGGTGAAAAAGATTCTTCAGAAATTAAATAGAAGACACTGACAGCAATCAGTTGTAACTCTATTCATTTCTATAAGCATTTTGTGATGAGCATATTTATATAAAAACTTGGGGAGGTTTGGGGATTTTGGTGGTTAATTGATTCTACAAGCCAGTCTTTGCTAATGCTGATTATAGAGAAGATTGTCTCCTATGAGGATCTGACATTATTTTGAAGGAATTATGAAACATCTCTTTGTCAAGCCTTAGTGTTTTACTATCTTTTTTAGTGCCAATACTAGCTGGTATGCTGTGTAAGTGAAATATTCATACAATCATTTCCATTCCACTGAATTACTGTCCCAGTAAGTATTTGCATGTTCTGGTTATTTTTATCACATTTTGCTTTTTCAGGATAAGCTGGAACCATTAATGTGACAGTTTCAGATGATTATACTATACCAATGCCAGCACAATTTATTTAAGCTACTTTTTTGCATCTGTTCCATAAGACACGCTTGAAAATATTCATCATACTGAAATATGGAAAGCAGAATGGTCATTGCTTTTGTTTTGATTTCCTCAGCTTCCTTACCAAAATGTAAAGTCAAGCCACAAGAATTCTAGAGGATCATAAACCTATTTCATAAATTTTGATACAGGACTACAACCAGTGCTACAGTGAGCAGGTTTTAAATAAAGGAACCCTGTTTTAGGAAAGGCATGCACATAGGTCAGAGAAAAACCATTCTGTTTGAACATACGTTACCACTATTTTTTTTTTTTTTAATATATAGCTTTATTGAATATAAAGATTAGGAAAAGTTAGCCTAATAGTATAGAAAAATAGTCACCTCCCTGTATGCTTTCATTCACCTTGCTGAGGTCTGATGAGCATTGTAACCTTACCACTCATGAGGCAAGGAGGAAAGGTTCTCTCATGGCTGAAACTGCCCAGAGATCACCCTGAATGGAATCCTTCCCCTCTTGGAATCAGAAGATGTGTTTGCAATTTTTTCACTGGAGCCAGGCTTAAAACAGTGTTGCAGGTTAAAGTTTACAATCTAATTATAAAATATCATGGTAATATTCTTTTTATTATTCTGAAACTATTCTTTCTTCATTCATGCTATAATAATATTTGCTTTGACAACCACTATGTTTTAAGGATAGCTTTTCAGTGAGCTCCCCTAAAGACACCCATGTCACCTTTTTTTTTCCTTCTTTTTTAATGAGAGTTAATATGTAAGTTAATGGGAATCATCCAAGTAAGGAAAAAAAGTGGTGTTATGAAAGGAAGACAGAGTAAGTAAGGAGAAAATATTTCTGATTTTTCCCTAGTCATAATATTGTAAACAAGAAGAAATAATAATGGACACTCTGTTTACCAAAGTTATGGGTAAATGGACCAGTTCACTCTAAGATATTATTAAATACAAACTGAAGAACATCAACAGTTCATCTCTGACAGCAGTTCAAATAATTCTCCATAAAAAGACTTAGGACTTTTAAAATTGTGTTATAATTATGAGTAATCTCTTCCTTTCTTTTTATAAGAGAAAGTGAAAAAAAGCACAATAAAATATTTTAAAATCTAGGTTTATGTGTCTCACAGCCATACAACAAAGCCTACATTTTTCCAATGGAAAATGTCTTAAAGATCAAAATTACAAACCGGAATATTCAAGCAGACATTAGAAAACTGAAGACTGATTTATTCATGTTGCTGATTTTTTGCCCCTTGCCTTCTGTCCCCTTTCTGGCTATCTTAGAGCATGCACTTTTTCATAACTCGAAAATCCACTGAAGATTTTGAGTCTTGACTAAAACCGGAGATATTTTCAGAGATATTCTCAGTAAACCTTTTGGGAATACAGAATTGGTTTTAATTTTTTTGAAAGAGATGGTATAAAATATAGATTTTCTAAAGCTTAATGGGTAAAAGACAAGAGTTGTATGACTAGAAGATCTTATTCAGAGGATGAAAATGGTGATGTTAATTATGTATCATTTTGGCAATTCATTACTTAAGTTCAACATAAGCTTTTTACTTTTGCTCAATGAAATATAAAACTAAACAGTGTATGAATTTATAATTAAATTTAAAATTTTAAATCTAAACTATAATTGTTAGACACAAAAATACAGTGAGAGAAAAATAGAAGTGAGCAGGGTTTAGAAAATCCTGCTACTACTGTCCTTCCAAAATATCACTGAACAGATTCAGAACCAACAAATGGCTGTAGTTTGTACAGCATTTATGATTGTATTAGAATTCTATACTCAGACCCAGTATAAAGGTCAAATGCAATTCAATGAGGTGTATTTCAAGTCTTTCATAGCAGGTAGTACATGAATGAACGTGTGTGACCTATTTTTTTGAACTCAAAACACTGAAAAAAATCTTGCTGAGATGGAACACTGGATAATGTACAGCACTGTTCAAATGGGGTAGGTGAGAAATTTTATTTTGACCCTTCCATCCTTGGACTTCATCACACTCATTAAAGGTATCAGATAAAAATTCCAGATACAAATCAAAATTTGTATTCACTTTTATATTACTTCTAAAAGCTACTTAAGATATCCTTTTCCATAAATACTCTCAGAACACACAAATTGCTGCTTCTAATTTATGTAATTCCCCCTTGGAGAGTATAAGCAATGTTCCAGTCTTTACACAGGCTGGTGTTTGTACAGATCTTTAAAGGCATGCTGTTTCCTTCTGAGTGAAATGCACATTTTCTGATACTGCTAGCTCCTATTGTCAAAGCTGGGTTTAAGCAAATGCATGTGAATGACCATATCACAAGGTTTCAGTTCAAGTGGTACTTGCTTTTTGCACGGGAAATGTTAAATAATACCTATATTGGTGCACTGGATGCTTCTCAGTTCCAGATTATCTGGTGTTTTGTTTTAGGTAATGTTTTCTCCCCTACTCATTCTTTTGCTTCCTGAGTAGTCTACCCAATGTTAAGCATTTCAAATTATAATTTTAGATATTTGTCCACTTTCAATGCTCTGGAAATGCAGACAATGACATTCAATCCCCTTTCTTAATTTTTCTTTTCGTGATTTAATAAAAAGTGACAAAACATTTCTGAAAACACATTACAGTGGTTCCCATGGAATGAGGAATATTTGTACTGACTTCTGTTACAGTAAGATGAAATGAGAAAGGTGTTTACCATGAGGACTATCATGAAAAGAAGAGGGAAGTGGGTGATGCTGGGTAGACATCAGGGCTATTGAACAGCAGGGCTTTCTCTTTTTGGATGTCAAATCTCCCCTAGGAAATCTTTTATTTCAGCTGAAGTGGCAAGAATTCAGTCATAAAGAACAACATATCAGAATTTGATCCATCAATTCAGAGAAATCCTCAGTGGGAATGTAGTACCTTTGGTTCCATACCTGTTTGATTTGATGGGAGATAAACTTGTAAGAACAGACCCCCAGGGGAACAGNAGATTTTATATATGTAAGCCAAATAGTATTAAGATTGAAGAGTAGAGAAGTGTTCATATTAGTACACCAAAAACTGAATTACTAAGTAGGACAAAAGGGAATAAATAGTATTTTGAGTTTAGAGAATAACTATTGCTTATGTTATGTATGGAAAATAATTTTGAATTACAAGTAGTGGCTTTCCCCCCTCTTATCAGCTCCTAATATTTTCTCCTTTCTCTTTTTATGTATTCTTTATAATCAATTGTCTCTGATGAAAAAAAAAAAAATCTGAAACCTTGTCCTTAGAATTTTTCAGACTCATACACTTCCACAAAACAAAAGTGAATCAAATAATCAAAAATCCTGATTTCCATCTCATAAGGCTTTGTTCTCAAACACTGACCTGTGTATTTGACATTTATTTATATAGTGGACATATAATCATCTTGATGATTAAGTTTGTCTGTAGTGACTTTCTGCCACTCAGTAAAAGAACCACCCAAATACATTTAATATGGACATTAATTTTAAATAATACAGAATGAAGAAATAAACACAGAAATATGAAAATTCACAACACTGGTTTCTTTAATTTACATAGGCTTTAGTAAATTTGTGCACATGTTATGCAAATTATATGTAGGGAGAGGAAGTAATATCTCCACCTAATTTTATAAGCACTTTCAAATATTTGATTCAGACTTTTCCAAAGCTCCCCAAAAGCTTCCTTCTCTCTGCTTCAGCTATTTCTTTGATACTTCCTAGCATATCAGACATTTCAGTGGAAAATCTTATCACATACTATTTTCCCATTTCGTTTTCTGTTGTCACACAGTAAAGAAATACAGCAAGTGGTGCAATGAAATGAATAGTTCTCCTCTTTTTTCTTTACGTTTGTACAGAGGTATGAGCAAAATACTTTTCATACCTTTTTTTTCATGTATGTAACTTAGGCATATAATTAGTATAACTTCATAGTATAAAACTGGGGAGTTTTTGTTAATCTAGGAAACTGAAATCACTTGTCACACTTCAGTACACTTCCTTTGATCATAACGATTTGCTGTTTTACAGTATCACAGAGATAGAAGTAAATATGTTTGTATGAAAAAAAACTGTTCTTTTTGTTATGACAAATCAACTATTTTGGATTATCCTTTATGATTTTATATGGATTTTATATCAGGGTGAAAATTCAATGCATATTAAACTTTTCTTTGCTTGTTTCTCCTGCCTTCCTTTTTCTCTTCTTATTTGAAGTACAATGTACTCTTTAAAATAGCAAACATGTTCACAGNAAAGAAAAAAGAAAAAAAAATAATTTCCAAGCTCTGGCCATGTGGTGACTGAATCATTGAATAAAGTGTGGAAGTTATCCAGCCACTAAGTCTTTCCCTCACATTCACTTTCATTAATGCCTTGACCTTGATTCTTAACAACCAGTGCCCAAGCACAGAAAGAACAAGTCTGCTGTGCAGACTCTTTGTGCCAAGTGCCCCAACCCAGCCAATAGATTTGCTAAAGGGTTTGTCTTGACCCAGTAAAAGCTGATCCCATAAAATGAAAATCCATTAGCAATTGGAGAATATTAATTGGAAAATATAATGCACATCTCCTTGCTTATTGCACTGCTAGAAACCTGGGCTGTGAGTCAGTTCCACCATACAATACCTTGTGGTATATGAGAATAAACAGGATCTATTTCAAAACAGACTCCTGATCAAAAGTAAAGTCTTAATGCAGATACATCCTGTGAGTCTCTTTATCCGTAAGTAATTTAACTTTTTTGCCTTTTATTAGAATTATAAATTAAAAAAACCTAGACCATTTAATATCTAGAAGTATGTATTTCTTTCAGTCGGTTATTTGCTACTGGAGACTTGAAAATTAGTTCTGGAAACAGAAAATAATTTTCACAAGAAGAAAAATCTTTTATAAAATGTTGTGCTATTCAGTCATAGGCAATGATTGTAAAATATGTCATTGACCTAATCCTAAATAAAACATACACTCTGGATTTCCACCTTTTTCATTACATTAAAAAATGTAAAAAAATCTGTAATATAGTGATTTACTGACTGAACACTTTATTTCACTAGTTGTCTAAAGCAACAAAATTTAGAACAAACTTGCTTGCCTGTATTTTATCACTTGCATAATATACAGGTGATCCCAATGATCAATGTCACCAACTTAAGTCACAAGTCTACGATACTTTAATATTGTTTTGTAAAATCCATTCTTTGGAACTTGTAATAATCTCTTCCTATCTAACAGATACTTAGAGAAATTTGAACTTGATAGTTGAAATAATAGATATGCATTGAAGGTTCCTTATCAGTGATGCAGTTCCTAAATTTAGTTCAGGTGCCATTATTGCCTCAGTGAAGTCATTGATTCCCTTGCAGAGGAGTCCTGTTGTTCCTGGAGTGACCACTCACATCATAGAGATGCATCTAGCTGCTGTACCCTGAGGGTATTTATTTTAATCTCCAAGGCTTTTGTTGATTTGCCCCAGAATAGAGAATCCTTGGTTTGTGGATTCAGCCCAGAACTGATTGCTACCTCTGTATTGATGTCATCGATTCCCCCGAACAGTTCACTGATGAGGTTCATCTGATGACCAGTGATTGCTCCTGTGAACGTGAGCAAAAATCCTATTCCAAGCAACATCACCTTTCACCCATGATGAGTTTTAATGCTTACATGAATGTAGGGCAACGCAAAAATGTGTTTTTAGAAAAAAAGCACTTTTTCCCAAGCATATCCACTACCCCAGGTACATATGATGTTGCCACTGTTCGGCACAAGTTTTTTGCTAGCAAAGCAACATAAGCCATCTAATGAGGATGTGACCAGCCTCTGACTTGTGATTAGTTTCAAGCTCACTTTGTGCTATAGTACAGTGATATCCTACAAAACACTACGTTCAGTAAATACAAATATTCTGTGGATAAATTAATTTACAAACAGAGCAGTGTCAGCATCAGATTTTTGGAAAATTTTTGAAAGTGTTGATGAATGACACAAAGTGGAAGAGCATCCCTACACACAAATTAAGGTCCCATTGGCAGAATTCTCCTCCTGGTGAGGATGGCTCCCCCAGCACCTGCTGGAAGTAGAGGGACTCTCAGCTTCAGCCCCTGCCTTTTTTGAGCATATGAGAGAATCAGCAGAGAAGAGGGCAGATGCTTTTTGCTAAAAGCAAATGTGCTTCAAGTAAGGAACTGTACAGCTTGACACTGCAATCACTTTTGCATTAATAGGCAATGTTAAATGATTGGATACAGACTATGCAGTTAAATAAAGGTCTCAGTTTTACACCTATAATGACATTGCAGCTTGCAAGAAGTGCATTTTAGCTTATCAAGTTCAACCTTCAAGTGATGAAATAAATTAAACTTGTAAATAACTTCTACTTAAATTACTGTAAGAAATATTTAATATTCCTTTTGTCAATATTAATAATTAACTAGCTTTAAAATAGAACTCAAGATCTAATTTATCTGTGATAAGTTGTTAAATGGAAAATGATTCATAAAAAGAAAAACATCTTCAAAATCCCTAACGACTGAGTTCCTAATAATGAAGTCCTGAGTAGCTTCAAAATCCTTTTTGAAGTTGTTAGGAAGACACAGAAAAATATTTTTTTAAAGCTAAAATTATTGAAATTATATTAATATAGTTCTTAAAATATTTTATTTATGTTCAAATACATTTATACCTATTTATATGAATGTGTATGTGTGTACATGCATAAGAAAGAATACAAATAAGATTAAAATTCATCTTTGCAAATGCTGAAGGGATTAGTTGCTGAAACTAGAAGGAAGCTAATTAAACTGCCATTTTAAAAAAGCACACATAGCATTATACTTACATAATAAAAATACTATTTATATTTTTGCTGCTGAAAGTCAGACAGAACAATAAAAATTCCACCTTAATGGTAAGATAATTAGAGGGATTAGGATGCCAACAGTTCAGACTTCAGTCTTGTAACAAACTGAAAAGATCTGATCTAATTTCTTTCAACTAAGAAATAGGCAGAAATTTTAAATCTGTTTTGGGATTATTTACATGTGCTATTAAATTACAGATTATCTACCTAAGGCATTTCTGGTACGATAAGCTTTAAGTATTGTATAACTCTAATGAATTAATGAACTGGAAATTAAAAAACGGAGAATTCATTCCAGGTCTTTCCACAAGCACCCAGGTTATTTTGGGAGAAGAAATAATCACAGTTCTTCTGTGCATTTGTGAGCAATGAGAACTAGGTTTTTGAATCGTCTCGTGATCTTTAGATGTCCAAAGCCAAAGCTTTCAGTAAATTTCAATTTCAAATGTTAATTTAATTTATTAGAAGAAATCTGCAGGAATAGGCATTTCAGCTTACATTCTCTTCTACTCCTCTTTCCTGGCATAGCAACACATAAAGAAAAGGCAAAGGAAAAGGGGAAATGTGGTTGAGGAGCACATGGCCATTGCAATCCTATCTCCTAGGGAATACTGTGCATATTTACACTGATGTTTAGAGTCTTTGAAATTCAGTGACCTCTTAAGAACCACAAGGTTGGACCTGACATGGTTTTTCTCCTTTGAATCTTGCCTATTAATGTTTATATATATAAATGAGAAACTGTGATTCATTTCCAAGTATTTAAGGCCAAATGAAGTCGTTTTTTCTAGTCCTCTGAACTGTGAAATCAGAGTGCATTAAGTCCTGCTTAAAGCTGTAGGTAGACAAAACCATCTCAATCTTCAGGATGTATTCTGTGGCTACAGAAGGAAAAGAGGAAAATCTAAATCCTGCCAGTAGTCTTAGGTTATAGGAGTCTTAGGAAATTAATTTTTGAAATGAACTCAAGAGGTCTTATTTTGTCAATTCTAATCCAAAGTGAAAAAAAAATTTTAGACTCCTTACTAGTGTAAGGAAGGAAAATATCTTCTGAACATTTCATGATATATGTTGATATTCCTATACGAAAAGTATCTAAGAAAGATTTAAGTAGTTTTATAATTTTCATCAAAGCTTGTTCTGCTCAATATGATATTCTCAGTCTATATTTTAAAAAATGAGAAAAGAGGGGAGAATAGAAAATAAGAAAGAAAACATTCAACCACCTTTGTTTCATAGGTAAAAAATCCAAAAAATTCTTGCAAAATTTAGGAAAGATAGAAAGTCTGAAGACACTGCATTCAAGAGAAGCCAGTGTAGTACTTTATACTGAGAGCAATGTAAGCAATTTCCCCTTTTACTTGTCCATCTCAAATAAAATTGTGGATGGGCTTTCTCTGAGTGGGACCTATAATTTACCGAACATAAAATTCTATCCCACTCAGTAATAACAGTAAATTGGTCATCTTTTTTTTCCCAAACCTGGGAAACTGCATATTTGCAAAGCATCCTGAAAAGTATGCCACTGTGATATTAAGCATCATGGTAAGAAGATATGTATAGCACATCAGTTCGTTTTTTAACTGCTTTTGCTGATATATTTAGACTGTATTACACTGAGTTTAACAACCACATACTGCATTTTACATTTTCTTTGTAAATTTGGAAATGGTTGCCCTATTGGTTAGCTTTATAAATATCTATGCTGTAAATTATAAAGGTTTTCAGAGTTTTATAACTTTTCCACTTCCATTTCATATGTCAAATTGCTTGAAAAGGATAAGTGCTTATTTTTTCCTCCTTTAATTGCTTTGTGTGGCACCTTTCCACAGGTCTTTCCAGTGTACAGCTATCTTTTGTGAGATGTGATCTTCAGATCTGGAGTGTTTTCATAGCAAGAAATACAACACTACCAGTAAAGGCAGGATCGCTTTCCTGTTTCAAACGGATGTTCCCCATTTTATTTACCCAAGAAATGCATCAAGCAGGCCTTGTTACTGGAACTCTGTTTACAAAGGTCATCTAGAGACGATTGTTCAGGATGACCTGCTAACTCTTTCTGAATCATTGCTCCACCATCTGGTACATACATCCAGATACATGTCTTTGAGAGTAACTTTAGTAATTTTGGATTAATAATTATTATGGCTTGCTAAATGTTTTGAGTATTTTTAAATTCTGAAAGAGAAATGCTGAATATATTCTGCAGATTATTCTACTGGACAATGCATTATTAAATACACGCAATATGCTAAACATTTAAACTTTAAAAATTATTATTATTAATAAATTCACTGTTTTCTAAGAAATTTGACTGTGAATATTTGAGATAATTCCATTAATGTTAATACAATTAAATAGATTTTTTAAAAAAATCAAATGAAAAGAATATTATGCTACAGTTCACTTGTATGATCTTTCACTTGTATTTTCAATACTGAAATTTATGGGGTTCCATTAATGTTCCCAAGACTTAGAAGTGTCCATCAAAGGAAATTGGAAGTTGGATTTGATATAGGTATACATTTTCTTTCATATAATCGCTGGACAGCAAAGTAGCCCTGGAGGTCTTGAAAGGAGTATCCATCACTTACTTTAAACATGCTGACTTTTTCCACTAAATTGAAGGAAAAGCAGAAGTTAATGTTTTCTTCATCTTTCTTCTCTTGACACTTCACTTCGTTGGAGGAAATGTGTAAATAAAGAATGCTAACTGTGTCCCTGCTGCTGTCCTTGAGTAATCTTTATCCTCATGCACCTCTTCATCATGTTGGATTACAAAATAAGTCTCATGGAGACTCTGGCATTTTTAATGCATGGACAAATAGGTAAATGTTAAGAATTGCAAGATTTTAGCTGTGGTAAGCTATATTCTAGGTACTTCTGGATTTCAGGGCCATGTGTATAAGCTTAGTAGTGAATGTCTCTGAAATTAAAAATAGAACAGTAAGAAACATACTCCTGAAAATATTAAAAATTTACATTTCAGCTGGTATTCAGGCAAAGTTAAATGACAGTTTATCTCCACTGCAGCTTGGGACAAATTTTCTTACCAAGAGCTAGAAATAAAAGATTTTCTATACTTATATATATATA
>VXBR01002157.1:278556-290997 GCA_013400215.1 Cisticola juncidis | reverse complement strand
GAATGAAGAAATAAACACAGAAATATGAAAATTCACAACACTGGTTTCTTTAATTTACATAGGCTTTAGTAAATTTGTGCACATGTTATGCAAATTATATGTAGGGAGAGGAAGTAATATCTCCACCTAATTTTATAAGCACTTTCAAATATTTGATTCAGACTTTTCCAAAGCTCCCCAAAAGCTTCCTTCTCTCTGCTTCAGCTATTTCTTTGATACTTCCTAGCATATCAGACATTTCAGTGGAAAATCTTATCACATACTATTTTCCCATTTCGTTTTCTGTTGTCACACAGTAAAGAAATACAGCAAGTGGTGCAATGAAATTAATAGTTCTCCTCTTTTTTCTTCACGTTTGTACAGAGGTATGAGCAAAATACTATTCATACCTTTTTTTTCATGTATGTAACTTAGGCATATAATTAGTATAACTTCATAGTATAAAACTGGGGAGTTTTTGTTAATCTAGGAAACTGAAATCACTTGTCACACTTCAGTACACTTCCTTTGATCATAACGATTTGCTGTTTTACAGTATCACAGAGATAGAAGTAAATATGTTTGTATGAAAAAAACCTGTTCTTTTTGTTATGACAAATCAACTATTTTGGATTATCCTTTATGATTTTATATGGATTTTATATCAGGGTGAAAATTCAATGCATATTAAACTTTTCTTTGCTTGTTTCTCCTGCCTTCCTTTTTCTCTTCTTATTTGAAGTACAATGTACTCTTTAAAATAGCAAACATGTTCACAGAGCTGTGACCAAAACTCTGCTAAACCATTCAGTGAGTTTTATCTAAGTAACTCTTCCAGCACCTTTTGAAACCTTGCTAAACTTTGCTAGAATCTTGCTAAAACTTTTCTACGTTAGTAGTATGATGAAGCCACCAGGATAGTCATATAGTTGGAATTAGGTATATGCTTTCAGACTTTGCTCAAAGATATATTTCAACTGTTATATCTTTATTTCTGCTGCCTCATTTGTTTTTGTATTTTTAGTAGTCATTCCTCTGGACCTATCTTTTAAATTAAATACTATGTTTTCAGTCATACTAGTTGGTAGATTATCTATCTACAGCTTATTATTTTAAGTATTTTAACAGCCTAAGTAATTGTGTTTGTTTAATAAATTTATTAGTGCTTTTCAGTGTAAGTGCATTTTAATTTGTTTTCTTAGGAAGTGCTAAATTGCAAGTCCTTGTTAAAATAAAGGGATTTTCTATCATTCCAGCTCACTCCAAGGTGACAAATTCATTGATTTGTCTTAAAATAAATCCAAGTTTAATTTTATTTACATATAAAATGCCCTAGGGCCTATAGGACCTAATACAAATGGTTGAGTGTTTTTGTCTTCTGGTAGCACAGGGCTTCCACATAACCAGCTATGTGTTGTACAAGGGAGAAGGCTGGAGTTCGATTGTGGTTAAGCACTGAAAAAAAGGAGTTTGGATTTTGTTCATGCACTCAGCACTTCTGCCCTGTCGTTACTGCACATCCTGGGATACCCAACAGCAGCACTGTGGATACCCAACATTGACGCTGTGGGTGGCTTCCATTTAAATCCCTTCATTTGGATTTTATTAGAATGGTACTAAAATGGGAGAGTAGCTTAGTTTTAGGCATCAGCATTAGTGCCTGGATTTTTAGCCACAGAACAGATATTAACTCTAATAGGAATGATAAATCCCTTGCATTTAGTTACAAATACCCTTTAGTGATTTCCCATGACTGCTACTCATGTTTAATATCCATTCACTCTGGTAATTTTCAGATTAGTGTGGTTTGGGGTCAGACGCTGATATAGAGACAGTAAACACTGCAAACAGAGAACATGCTCTGTTTCATGAGAGCTCTGTGGTGAATGCCAGCCCTGCTCTCAGAGCTGGCCAAGTTGAGTCATGTATGGTGCTGTTCAGCACCTCTTGTATCTGACAACAAACGAAGGACAGACGGGCAGGTTTTGGAAGTACAAATCTCTTGGCTGGTGCCATAATGAAGTCATGAGGTCATGGGGAAGGAGGAGAAGGGAAAGATTGGACAGAAAACGTGAGTGAGGGATACTAAATCCCTACCAGTGCTATGCTGATAGGGGCAGTGTCTACAGAAATGTCTCTGCAGATTATATTTAGCAGACATCTGGAATCTGTTTTTAGCACAAAGATGTATTTCTTGTGTGACCTTGAAAAAGACACTTCACAAAGTTGTTGCCATATTCAAGCTGACTGTAAAATGTCCATTCATTTCAGTGAGTTATATTGTGAATAAGGAGAGCTGCAGCCTGCCTTGATTAGCTCATGCGCTGTACCGGCATAATTCCAGTGGGCAAGATAGAGTTACTGATCACTAATGCAGCATTATAAATGTTGACAAATATAATAACTTTAGCTGGTGAACAGCATCTCAGAGTGACTGTAATATTTTTGTTCACTTCATAATAACTGACATTTCTCCAATACAGTTTCCTCAATAGCCCCTGTATGAATCCATTGTTACTACATTAAAATAATTGTCCATAACTGAGGCCTTTTGGCTTGTGGAATAATGAAATCTGTATGTAAAACGCAGGCTAATTAAATGCCATTTTGTACCTATAAGTTTTACTGATATCTTCGTGTTGCAATCACAAATGATTATCTCTACAACTCCAGAGGGAGAAAAAAAACAGCTGATTGAGAAAGCACACAGATATTCAGGGCAAAAAACTGCCAAACCCACAACTGGCCAGAATGCTCAAAATTTGGGTAGAGAGCAAGCAGGGGAACACAAAAATGTATAGAATTTTTAAAGAGATGGGACAATGCTAAAATAAATGGTTGAGCTTGATGGTATCAGTGAAATCTTGAATCAGTGAAATCAGTGAATCCCTGAAAATCAAGCCATGAGATAGCTTGTGTCTCAATGTTAATGCAGAGCTGGGGATTTGATTCCATTCCTGTTTCCAAAACATACTTTCTGACGTTTTTGACAGTGGCAGTAAGTCTACTTTCTTTTTCTTCCCTGGAACCTACTGCTTCTTTCAATGGGCACTAACTGAAAAAAACCTCAAACCAACCAGATATAAAATCACCTAACTGAACAACTTTCTCAAGCAGGGAGTATTTCTTCTATGTTTGTATTTAGTGATTAATTATCAACCTTTTTCTCTTTTTTGGCTGTTCCCACAAATAACCACATAACATTGTCTTATAAAAAATAGAAGCATGCAAAAATTAAGTAGCAATTTTTAAACAAAAGGATGGGATTATCCTACCCATTAGATAGAACATCTGTACACAGTTTCTTTGGAAGGTCAAATGCTGAATTAAATACTGTGAAGGACTGTTTCTGTCATGCTGGCTAGACACATGCACATCTAAAAAAGCAGGAGTAATCAAATTTCATACTTTAACAAGCAGATTATTTATGAAGGTTAGGAAATAATTTTATTGGGGAAATATTTCAATTTGCTGTAGTGGGTTCTAAATTAAACCAGCCCAGGCAAACCATATGAAATTGAGTTTATTCCCTCAGTAAAACTCTTTTCAGCTTCATAACTTCAGAGTCAATAGCCTGCTCAGTCTTACTTTTTTCTTTAAATCACCAGCTACACATTATTATTTCTACATGGATAGTAAGAAAATACTTTGCTTTAATTTAAGGATTACATTTATCTTTCAGTATCTCACCAGTCCTCTGCTTGGACACCAAGCTGGAGTCTTCAAAGGGTATGGACATATGGGCAAAGAAGGTATTCTCTGACATGTTTACTGACATTTACTGAGATGGTGAATTAAAGGCACTTGAGGATGTATTCATGTCAGAGAAGGGAATACAGGTGACTTCACCCCTGATAAGTAACAGCTGTGTTAATTACCCAATACAGCCTCACCTCTGATGAGTCACAGCTGTAGCCAATAAAGATAAATGTGATAAAAGGGAGTGGGTTAGCTGGTGGAGGGAATTATCGTGGAGGACCATGAATGTGAGGATCATGAGGACAAAGGCTCCTGAAGAGAGAGAAACTCTGTTTTGAGCTCAGTCTAGGTCTGCAGTTACAGCCTGTTGTTGGAATCTTCAGTCACAGTCTAGCCAGGCCAAAGCCTGCAGTCAGAGTCTGCAAACTGATACCTGCAGTCATGGTTTAGCAGGAAATAACCAGCAGTCAGAGGCTGCAAGGGAAACCTGCAGTAGGAGCTTGCTGCAGCCAGAGTCATTGAACAGTTGGAGTCAGGATGGCTGAGCTGTAAAGAGGAATAAACCAGGACCCTTTTCATGCTGTGTTTAAGAAGTTGTCTGTGTCTTGGCTCATTTCCACTTTCTAACAAGAGGGCTGCTGCAACACATTGATGCCTGCTGAACCACTGTGAGGAGACAGCAGCTTGTGCTGGTGTCAGCTACCGACTGAGAAGGGCAGCAGCATCACAGGGAGGAGAGCACAGAGCCCTGCAGGGACCAGGGAATGCTTCCAGCCTGGAAGGAGCTCACATAAGGGGGTATGCTGGATGCTTCTGTGGAGGGAAGAACTGGCTGTGCACTGCAAAGGGATTCTCCCACACAGAACTACAGCTACAAAATACAGCTGTCTTCACAGGTTGGAAGAGCAGCCTAAATTATAACAAAGGCTTCTGGGATTTTTTGTTGGTGGTTTTGTTGGCCTTTGGGGTTGGTTTGTGGGGTTTTCTTTTTTGTTGTTTGTTTGTTTTTCCTTTTTATTTTTTTCAGTCTCATTGGTAGCTTTGGATATTTTCTAGGACTTTTAATTCTTTCAGTTAAAAAAGTAAGAGATGGTTTATTTTTGTTTTTAAGCTGACACTTCTATCCTAAAAACTACCTACTGAAAATGAAATAAAGGTATGAATCTGGAAGAAAACACTTTTCCTACCTACTTTCACCCACAATGACTTTCAACTCATCTAATGTTTTTATTATTATAGAGTAATTGGAAACTTAGTTTACAGAATCTTTAAAAAAGACCTGTTTACATGCATGGAATGTTTTCTGATTATTATGGTGACACTGACTGCATTTAAGAGTCACCTGTGCAATATTAAGTCAGAAAAGCTAGCTCCAAAAGGCTGTCCATCTACACCCTCAAATAATTTCATCAAGAAACATGAGTTATGTGATGTGTGAATCTCTGTGCCTTAAGAGGGAAAAAGGGCAATGAGATATTTTGAGGCTTTTGTGAAAGCATTTTTCCCAAGAATTTATGTGGAGTTACTTCTATATAAAGTCTACAAACCTAGACATTGAAAAGCAGAACCAACCAGATATTCTCCATTCAGATGAATATCAGTTTCTTGTTTGCAGCCTATCAGTGTGAGGTCCCACTGATGACACAAAACTTAAAATGACAGCTTCATCTTCAAGAAATTGAAGACAAAGTATGATATGCTAGGATATAAGAATTTGTTCTGAGAGCTGTGTATAGTTTAATAAGTCAAATGCTGGTAATATACTATTATTTGAAATATATTCTAAACACACTGTTTATACTGTTTATTAATATATAATTTATGAAAATGTGTATCAAGTCATTATTAATGAAACATTTGTGTTTGACTGTATATGTACATACAGCTATGTAATTCCACATCTAGAAAAAGTACATGGTAGGTATAATTAGCATTTGCTCCTGCTACAGTTGAAGCCAGTAATTTGCTTACTTGTCTGCCTCTAATTCCTCCATCTATTGCTCATCTGACAGCATATTTCAGCTAATTTCAGTTTTATCTGCTCAACTTTGGTTGCTTGTTCCAATGTATTATATTTCCAGTGACAGTTAAATGACTCTTTTCTCAAGATGCAGTTTAGTATGCAGGATGATGATTTGGCAGTTAAATAGTACACTGAGATATGTAGCAGTTCTGATGAAAGTTTTAGTATGAATTATGCTATGGAGTAAAATTTACCCTAATTACATATCTAAAAGCTGTAGAAAACACAGTGTGAATGTTTAGATGTAGGGGTTGGGAGGTTTCAGCTTTACATTTTTCCCCAAAGGAATGAATATTTCCTATCCCTTTATTTATTTATCTAATAAATAGAGTTGAATTTTGCTCCATGGGAAGTAGGAGATAGCAGAGCATACATGGATTTTAAAAAGTTATTACTTTATATGTTCATTAAAGCATAAAATAAAGTTACAAGGAATAGCTTATCAAGAGCTGCTGCTCAACTTGAGTACAGCACTCTTAAACCTTCCCCAAACTCTCTTTAAAGGTTTGCATTTCATTTCAGCTTTTCCCTGGCTGCTACTTGAATTCATTTTCTACACAGATCAGCTTCTACATAAAGTACCCTGATTCTAAATCAAAGAACAGATATTTTATATTTGAGAGCTGCAGAGCTGTTGTTAAGTGGACCAGGATCTCTCTTAATCCAATAAGCAGTCTTTAAAGACCAATAGGCAGCCCTTGTCCCTTATTACTGGTTAAAGAGTAATTTAAATGGGGATGATTGCTACGTTTTTAGATGTCCTCAAGAAAATAGCAACAATAATTTGTTATGAAATTTGTATCTCTGTTTTCAGGTTACAAAACATTTCCAGAGCCTCAACCAACATTCCTTTTCTTTTGAACTTCCTGGTTGCTTTCTTAACCTCATTGTTTATTGTGATTTTTCTGTGTAGTTCAAATGTAGTTACTAATTTTCTTTAGTGTTTATTCTAATTAAAATATAGCTTTCCTTATACAAATTATGACTATTAAGAAAAGAATGGCTCTTTTGAAAATATGGTTCAAAATAAAGTAAAAATAGAAACCTGCAAAACATCACTATAAACCTGGTTTTCAGTCTAGATATTCAATGCACAAGGTAAGGGTTTTTAAAGATACATTTCAAGTTTTCTTATTATCTTTAAGAATTAATATAATATCAAGGAATAGCAAGTATAAATTAAAGGATGTCCTGACAGTAATCTCAAGAAATTACTTTTAAGGTTGGCAGTAAAAAAAAAAAAAAGCAATCAGCTTTAACTACTGGACATTTAATTTCTTTTTTTTTTTTTTAACAGGAATAATTTGCTAATAATGGATGATTTTCAAAATATATACTAGACAGCTTAGAATCATCTCCAAACAGTGAACCTTTTCTACCATCCTGTCAAATGTCCACCAGTATTGCAGTATACCATCTATTTACAAATGTTCTTTTTCAGTTTAAACAAATAACTCAGTACAAACTGCTAACCTTTCTGTGGTTCTTTTGGTCTTAAACCAGTACATGTAACAATTAAAAAAACTAGTCCTCCTCTACCCACCAATACACACTATCATATGTCTAAGATGATAAAAAGCATTCTGAGAAAAGAAGTGCATAAGTACAGCAATACATCTATCAGTAGTGTCCAATAAAGTTACAGATTGTTTTGTATAATGACCTATGGCAGAAAGATTGAAATACATATGAATATATATATATATAGGCCAAACAAACATTTGACATAACTTTGAAGTAAAAATGTTGATGGAAGAGGTCAATGTTTAAACTTTACCACTGACAAAAAGGAGATTGCAGATCAGTTTTCAATATATATTGACTCAGAGTTGCTACCTTGCATCTTTAGAACTGTGGGGCAAGGCAGTTTAATGTCAGGATAAGGATGTAACAGGTAGGAAATATGATGTGTTGGAAAATCAGAATTATTCCTTTGATGTTAAATTATCCAATCCTGAAACTGCTTGACAGGTTAAATAATGAGCTTCCAGGCTGTTTTCAATGAAATTGTTGAGGTTAAAACTCAGTACTTGGTGATTATTTTTGTTGTTGTTGTTGATGTGTTTTGTTTTTCTGTTTGTTGGGTGGGTTTGTTTCATTTCGTTTGGAGTTTTTTAATGAATTAATTAAATAGTCCTGTATTTATTCAAGTATTTTAAATGTGAACTCATTAAGTTTGAAGCTGTCCCATGTCCCTGAAATCTAAGAAATCTAACCTTTTGGTTCCTTATCCCATCTTTAAATCTGCACAAAGCCTCAGCTTTAAGACTGCCTGGTTGTACCTTGCCAGGCACAAGCACGGTGCAGAGAGGAGGGTACCCCACATGCCTCTGTGGTCTAGTGAGCTAAGCCAAACCATGGAGTAAGTACATGTTAGTTGTCACATTACAAAGCTGAGCCAAAAATGGTTAGATAAAACAAAGCAGATGACTTGCTTAGTTCAATTACAGTCAGTTACAATGCTGCCACTTCCAGATATGGGAAGCATTATTTTAATTTGTGCAGTAACAGTGAGATAGGATGCAATTAAAATACCTCTGCACCACCATTATTTTAATTGTTGTGCCATTAACTGTAAAATGCTGTAGCATACACAGGTGCAAAGGTGAATGAGGAATAATTTCTGCTCAAGGTTATTACTGAGCAGTAAATATATTGCTGTATTGAATTGGTTCTACAATCTATTTGGCTGTGGAGAGAGACTGTTCACAAGAGCATGTAGTGACAGAACAGAGGGGATTGCCTTCAGACTCAGAGAGAGTAGGTTTTTCATTAGATATTAATGAAAAAACTGACTCACAGGTCAAAAAAGATAGCAAAGACAAATGACTGACAATAGTGTTGAGCTCAGGATCAAGAACTTGATCATTAAAAAGTGATCCCACTGAAACTGGAATAGTTTTCTATTATGCAAAATATGATCTGACTTCCTTTTTTAATTTTAGTGTTAAGACAGCAGAGAGATTTAAGTTATCAAGTAAATAAAGCAGTTAATGTGGTGCTGGAGGAAGATCAGCCTTTATCAGTGGGACAAACTAAGCTGATATTTAGAGGTGGGTATTATGGGTGTTAGCTGTGAGGCTCAGTCAGATAAACTTGACACCTTAATATATTTTTCCATTTTGATGCTGAGAAAACATTAAGTATAGATAATAGATAAACTTTTAGATACATGTACTGAGTATAGTTCTACAACTATGTGTTAGAGAACTTTAACTGTTAAAAACTGGATTGTTTACAAATATTGACAGTGGTGGAGTTATTTTCAAGTAAAGATGTGTTTTGTTTAGATTTATGTACTTTTCCATGCCAATGTCAGTTTTAATATAGAGAATAAAAGAATCTCATATGTACATAGCTGATGCTATCAGTAATGTTACTAGCCATTTTTTAATGTTTACATTGAGGACTACACTGAAGCATGAGGGGAAAGTGCTGTATTAGAAGACAAATTCTAATGCTCTGAGAAGATCAGAAGATTGCTGCACTTCGTCTTTTCATTCATCAATGAAAACTCACCATGAGCTTGCAAGTTGAAAGTTACTGAGCAGCAGCCAGAATATTAATCGTGCTCCTAGATAGCTGTCTGCAACAAGTCATAAATACTATGCTTATGCCACAAACAAGTGTCTTGACTTCTCCTACAGTGGGTAAGGGTAATGTGCTGTTTGGAGCTGGTGCTTGGTAAGCAAGAATGGAAGTGTGTTCACACTTTTCATGACTTTCCTCTTGCATTAACATGTTCAGCATAAATGCCCAGATACTCATAAGTTTTCTCTTGGGATCTGCAACCAATTTTATTTCTTTTACCAGTGTCTTGAATAAAAAACCCAAACTTTGGTCCATTGCTTACCATAATTCAAAGTTCAGATCACTAGCAGTTACATCGCTGTGTTTTGTATCTGCCAGTACTAGAAGACATAAATTTGCTACGTGTATGTATCCAAAAATAGCTGGTACGGTTTTACCTTGAGTTTCCTTAACTCCCTGGCTGGAATTTTGAAAGCAAGCTTTATCCTGCTAGAGACTGATCACTCTGCAAGGCAGAGCTAGTCTTTCATTCGTATGTGTGTGTGTACTGTTCATGTCTTAAGACATTCAACAGTCACAGTGTTTTTCCCTTCCATTTTTGTGGAAAATGAAAAATGGTGCAAGTCTGGTCCAACAGTGTCACATATCTGGCTAGAAAGTTTGCATGCCTTCCTATTTTTGTATGAATTCCATTAATCTCTGCAGATGGGTGCCAAATAACTGCTAAATTTACATTAACAATGACCTTATTTGTAATGTAGCAGAGCAGACAACGTGAAGGCTGAGGGAGCCTGTCACCACTGGGTGACAAGGATGCAAGTTTTCAAGCTATGGAAAAGGATACAGAATGGAATGCAGACTATGTGAAGCAGTGTTCTGGAAAAAAACATGAGAGATGGACAGTGGTTCCTCCACGTGCCCTGGAATGAATTAGTAAAGAAATTAACAATGAGTATGAATGCAAAAGGGCCACGGCCTGGAAAGCCATGCTCAGTAAAGCACTGGATGAATAATGCCAGCCTTATGTTGTGTGGAAAAACTTCTGAGGTGCTTACCACCTTAATAATATGCCATCAGAAAAGGGTGGATTCCATTATGATAATAGGAGTATTTTATACAACAAAACCTGAAATTATTCAGAATTTTTCAGAATAAAGCAGCACTTAGACTAGATGAGAAATTACTGGAATTGAGAAATAAAGATAGCTTCATGGGTGACATGAAAGACTGCAGCCATATGAACTAGAGAAATGAAAATATGGATAAAACAATAAGCACAGGTATTGTAAGGGCACCTAAATAATGGTTACCTCCAAATCTGTAACATCTGTGAATTTGGGGAAGTATCTCTTCATCCTTTCTTCCATTCTAAGAAGTTTTCAATAAAGTCTATGGTAATTGCTGTTTCATCTGCTGGAGAATCTACTTTACACTTTTTCTGAAGACTTCCTTGAAGTCTTTCAAACAATGGCTTTAATGCAATGGCCTGGAGCAGTACAGAGGTTAAGACAAATTCTTCCTAAGAAAGTGGCTGAGATTTCAGAATATTTAAGCAAAGATCACATAATATGTCATCAAAGTGCTTTTGATTATGGCAGATGTTTTCCTTTTCTTTAGGTGGTAATAATTTTATTTGGGGAGGGGGTGCTGGTGATTTTGATTTTTTTGGTTGGTTCATTGGTTTGGAGTTGTTTGTTTGTTTGTTTAGACCACTGTATTTGCAGCAGTTAAGTTCAGGTTTTCACTCTTATTTAGTTTTGATGTGGCTATACTTAAGCACATCTGCGTGATTATTTACAGTTTCTAGCCCAAACCTTTGGAGTCATGTTGTAAAATGATAAAATAACTTAAAATATCCCTTAAGACTGAACTTGGAAAATAGCTTTTGAATTACAAAAACCCATTTCAAGCCTTGCAAATTTACAGTATTTTTTCTCTCCGTAATGTGCTTTAATTGGTATGAAACTTTAAAATGTCCCAAAAAGACTTTTGAGAATTTAAAGTGTCGCAGTGCCTCTAAAAACCCTCTGGCTCTTGCCCCCGGCTAGCCCAGGCACTGAGGCAGGCGCAGTCGAGGATCAGCCTGCAGCTTCGTGAGCAGGGCTGACTCCTGTGGGCTCTTTTGCCCCGAAAGGGCTTTGAGGAGATGTCATTGTGGTAAGGCAGAGGAAAAAGAAAGAGGGATCCAATCCAGGTGCAGCAGAGTGGGTTTATTAGCCCAGCTCTGAGTTCCGGATCCGACCCAGACACGCGGCTGACACAGTGTTTTAAAGGGGGCAAAAGGGGAGGAAAAAGGGGTGGGGTTGGCTGCTTCCAGCCAGTGGGGCACAGTCTCTGGGGAGAATAGGGGTGAAGGAAGGCACTTCGGACCAGTTACAAGGAGTTGGGAGGGAAAACCAAAGGCGGGAAAGGGTTTGCAAAGGCAGGAAGGGATTTGCAAAAGGCGGGAAGGATGATGGACAAGTAAGGGGCTGCTGCATAACAGCAGGTGCACACACGAAGAAGACAAAACAAAGGAATACCAATTAGGTGGGGGGCAGGGTACATGGAACTGAACTTAATACAAAGGAATTAAACTTTACATCAAACAGAACTTATTACAGAGCAACACTTTTGAAAAACATGCACTGCCACATTAAAGTACAACCAAAACAGCTTTGAACAATTTAGCAATTCTTTTACATAGAAAGGCAAACATAGGACACAGATTTTCCCATCTTATAGTACTTTGTTGATAAATTTATCTGCTGAAGAGCAACTGGCAAAAATAGGGAAGGTTAGTTGCTTTTTTTTTTGTTTGTTTGGGTTTTTTTGACAGTCATGTTTATGTGGGCAAAACGTGTGGATTTGTTATCAGTTCCTTTCTTGTTAAATTTATTGCCTAAGGCAAAAAGAAACCTTTATTTTTCATCCTGCTGATTCTTTCTGACCTTTACAGCTTGTATAGTGAAAGACAGACTGCTCTCCTCCTAAAAATATTTCTGGTGAGTTTATTTTACATTTCTTGCATGTTCACCAAGTGCTATATTGTCTAAATTGCATTAATTTGTGAATGTGTGAAGTTTATTGTTAAAAATGATTAAGGTGCCAGTTCTCTCCATTTTTTCCTAAAACTGAATTTTTAACCATCCCATATTTCACAAAATTTTGCTGTTTAGTAATACTTACAAGTATTTTTTATATTTTTTCTAACATCTAACATCTAGCAG
>VXBR01002157.1:265357-278482 GCA_013400215.1 Cisticola juncidis | reverse complement strand
GATTAAAAAAAAAAAAAAAAGAGAGAGAAAAACAGCAAAATAAAAGATGAGTTAAAATTTTGTAGCAGAATATTAGAATACAAGTTTGCATACATTCTTTATTAAACCAATGAATTTTTATAATGGACCAAATTACCACATGCAGGATGTGCATTCCAGTGGCTTCAGGAGTCTTAACAGTTCACAATAACTGTTGAGCATGTATTGGTCTTTCCTCTACCTCCTAGTGATCTTTGAATCAGGCTATCTTAAAGAAGTGATTGAAATAACTCTTTCACAGAGCCATTTTCTGCCACTATCTCATAACTTCTACCATCTGACCTTGGTAACAAAGCATAGGCAGACAGGACTGCCTTCAAACAAAAATGAGTTCTTGCATTGGGAATAAAGACATAAGACTGTATGAGGTAGTGTAGTAGCAGGATGAGGACAGGTAAGTTCAAGTATTTAAAAATACTTGAGCATAAATAAAATTATATATATATATATATATATATAAACATCTAGAGCAGATAGTCACTAACCTCTCCAGGAAAGCTGAAGAACTCCTTTGATCTTCTCATCCAATGCTCTTTGTGCACAAAGACTGTGAAAACAGACTGAGCACTGAGGTGAAGAGACACTACAAAAAAAGTAGCATCTTGATTTAATACTGTATCGTGTCCACTTTAATTATCATGGTTTGCTTGAGAACAGTCAAGCATGCCTCCTTTCCATTTAGCATCCCTGTCTGCCCTTACATGACCCTCTATGAGGATTTCCATGAAGTGGAGAGGTCCAGAAGCCTGGAAGCATGGAATTGCAAAGAGCCACATTGCTCAAAGCAAAGGTCAGAAAGACAGACATCACCAGTGCTGCAGGCAAGGCCACCACAAGCTGGTTAAATCCTTTCCATAATGTCAGTTTGGCTGTAAAATGCAGACATATTGAGTAGGGCCTCCTGGGAAGCAAAAATCAAATTTGGGAAAAGAAGTCACTTTTCAATGATTTAGGTTAATAGGTTGCAGGGCCAGAAAAGACCACTGTGCTCACTGAATAAATCTGTTGCATAATGTTACACAAAAATTGCCTTTAAATGCGTTTCTATTGATGTAAGAACTCTATTTTATAAAAATCAAGTCTTAATTTCCAAATTGTTTGAAATGGAATACTTTACCACTCCTCAAAAGTCTGCACTGAGATGAAGTTTAAACACCTTGAACTTTTCCTCAAAAAGCAAAAATAGATAACCAATCACTTTCAAAATCAAGTAGTTTGACAGGCAAAGCCCTTTTACTTGAATTATGGATATGATGGATTCAAAGTTGTTCTGTAAATAGGGAAAAAAACAGAAGTCTTTGTGTTTATATTCTTTGTCAGAACTGTAAAGTATACATAATTTTTTCCTTTAAATTACTATTTTGAAAATGATCAATTGCCTTAATTCCCTTTCTAAATATTGCAGGCATCCTCAAATTTCCATGGATGCAAGGATGAATGCCAAATATTAGATATGTATGATGAAAAATTTAGTCTCTTAAAAGTTAATATGTTCTGGTAATTAGCCATCCACCAATCTTCATTGCTAAGTGAGAGGTTCTTTTCCATCTCTGATTAACGGGTTACATAAATATTTAAATATATCCTTTTTTAGCAAGAATTGTACCTAATCTGCTAAGATAATGTAATTCCATATGAATAAAATATGTAGTTCCTCTTTTGAAATATTTTACAATATTTCAGACTTCTGTTTTTTTCTGGATTTCAATACATAAAATATTCTATGTTATGTAGCTGTAATACTTCATAGGTAGTAGCTGTAGTACTTCATAGGACAGTGTGTAAAAATTCATTGCATTCTTTAAAAAGGCTGGTATTGGATGACTGTTTTCCTGCTGTACCTCACCAGCATAGCACTATTCAATTGCTCAGATGTCAGGACTCCTTCAGTTTTCTAATGCCATTTTTATTTTATTTGAACAGCAATCATCACCAAATCTCAGCCACAACAGAATCCCTACCAAAATGTCAGTCACATGTTTAACACTTCCCCCCTGGCACATGAGGGGTGTTGATCCCAGTGCCAGAGTATCCCAGTACTCTGTGCTTCACTAGGCACACTGTTTTCAGACCTCTTGGGAAAATGAGGAGGAGTCTATTTTACTAGGTTACTTGAATATTATTTTGCAAGAAGTCAGTTTGGATCTTCAGAGGTTTCAGTCACGATATGGCAGTGATGGGAGGCAAGTAAGGCCATCAGCAAAGCTCATCACTGGAAAAGCAGCTCTGCATTAGGTACTGACCAGCTGCAACGTCTCTCTTAAAATTAAAACACATTAAAAAATCATCTGGCTACATTTTTCTTTTAATGAATGATTTCTAGATACAATCAAGCCCTCTTCCTAATTTGTAGAGGGTATCATTATTTCACACCACCAATGTGCAGTGAGGTGCATCCTGAAAGAAGAGGGAGCTTACCCTGCCTGTAAAGGGGTTTTGCTCTTCCACATCAGATTGAAAAGCATAAAGCTGGGGAAGACAGCTCAGAAAAACACATTCATTTTGTTGTGTATATAGAGGGGTTTCTACATGTCAGGCTTTTATTCTTTGAGTAAAAAATTTTAAGGAAAAAACTCTTCACTTAAAAAAAACCCACTATTAAAATGGACAGAAAACCATATGCACATATGCAATTAACTAATACTTTAGCTTCAAATTGTGGTGTTATGAAGTTATGGCTAAATTCTTTAGTTCACTAAACCATTTGCCATTCACATTATAGTATACATTTTGTGTTTCAAGTAGGTAGAACCATCTATAGTTATCATGTTGATTCTGTAAATATAGCCAAAGGGAATATATTTTTTTCAAAACAAAGGCTGTTTTTGCCATTAGATTGTTCCTTTTAGCAGTATATTTAGCTGAAATTACAGGATTTGGCTCTTTCAATGCTTTTGACTCATGATGTAGGATGAAGAATTTTGAAAATAAACTCTTCTCTCTCTAATATATTTAGGAAAAAATCAAACTTTATCTGAATCTCATTTTTAACTGCCTAAAACAGCACTAACCCCTGAAGAAATTTAAGTCACTGTTAAACTGTGTTTGCTGGTTAGAAACTGCTGAACCTTATGTAGTATATGAAGGACAAATAGAGTAGATTTTGAAGACTTCTTATTTACCTGGCTTCTTGTAATTCATACAAACACATGACCTGCGTATTTCTTTTGGCAAGGGCTGCTAAAGACACAATTCCTGATACAGCTGTGCACATTCTAGTGTCAGCATAAAACTGGGGGCAAGAATAGATCTTGGTGAAACAGAGGATGAGATCTCCTTTGCCATTGAATTCATGCAGAAGTGAAGTTGTCCAGGTTTCTGTCTGGTCAATGTAAAAAATAATCTACAAGGAAATAAAGCAGCAGTCACAAAGCAAACTATGTATGTTCCCTTCATATTCTTTTTGATTTCAATTTTTCTAGACCTTTCTATTTATCTATCTTTCTATCTATCTAGATCTTTCTGCTTTATAATTTAAAATCTCTATCACAGGCCAATAGAAGCAGTTTGCTACCAAAGTGCTGAAATTAGAATAAAATTTTTGAAAATATGAAGCCTATTTATTCCTATTTTTGAAAACAGGAATAAATAATAAGCAAATTTAGACACAAAAGGTGAAAATATTTTTAAAGACAGTATTTTCTGCACTTAATTAGGAGACAATTTGCAACCTTTTTGAATCACTGCCTCTGATGGCTCATCTGCCTTTAGGAAAAAGAGCTTTATGCTCTAGGAAAAACAGACATAGTATTTCATAACATACTAAAATTTTATGACTATAATAACAGAAATTTTTGACATTTGACATTTTGAACACTTGGAAATATTTAGTCTCTGAAGATTGCAAACTACTACCTTTTATAATTTCATATTATTTTTCTCAAAAATGTTACTGTACCTTGTCAGCTTGAGCTCAGTCTGCTCATCCAAAATGCTGGACTCATGTCCAAGCAAAGCAATACCACTGTGACCTCACTTTAATCTTCCCTCAAATGTCTAGAAAAAAGTGAGTGTGGTGCTTCAGCCAAATGCCCCAAAAGAATACCTCTCCACAAGCAGACATCCGTGTGTTCTTGTCTAAGTTTTTGAAAATGCAAAGCGACATGTAAATAATTTTGCCCATCTGCATCACATGGTCTTTACTTTGAGTACTGTTAGTAAAAGTAACTAAAAGTGCTCTTTTCTGTTGTGTAAAACTAGTTTATCTCTGCTTAAGTGCCAAATTTCCAGAGAAACAAAATGTCTATACAGCAAATACTTCAGCATAAAAGACAAAAATTACTGATATATTACTCATAGGTAAATATTTGCACAATATTCAAATATACCATGCATATGTAGCTCCAAATATCTGGCCCTGAAACTATCCATATTTCAAGGAAACTTCTCCCAAATGTTCTAATGTAATTTCCAGGCAGTATAAATGCTCGTTATACTGGGCAGCTTTCCCAATGCTGGAGAAGAAAGAACTGTTTCTTCAGAAAGCCTTCATAACTCCTAAATGCTGATTCCTTTTGCTTCTGGAGTAAGAATTCCTCATTCTGCTCATCACAGTCTTTCTTTTGCCCACTACAGTTGTTGAAGGGGAAGCAGTTCAAAGAGGAAATATGTATTTCAGAAGTGACAGCATTTGCTTTTAGTACACAGACTGAATTACATATATTTATCTTTCCATGATTACAGAAACTCCTGTCTCCAGTAAGATGTAAATGTATTATATATACTGCTTTGTCCTTTCTTAGTACAGTTGTGTGAAAATACCTCAAATGAGAAAGGAAAGATGGAAGGGAGAAGGGAAAGACGAATAGGAGTGAAGGATTTAGACCAAAAATCCATGGCTAAGTTCATATGTTTCAAATGCTAGCTGCAGCTATACAACTTTTCTTTGTCAAAGACTTTCTGAAATAGAAAAACTTCTTTAGCCTTACCAGAATAGAACAATTTATAGAAATAGTGGATGTTAACATGGCATCATGAATGATTTTCTCTTATTTTCTCTTATGTCTTCTTGGCTGCTGGGTTCAACACAGATCATTGGAGTAACATAGTAAAGTCTGCTTTGCAGTAAAAACTGTAAAATATCCAAAGACCCATAGAAATACAATTTATTCATAATGTTCATGTTTGAACTGAAGTATCTAATGGCTGCTGTATTTTTAGTGTCCTTGTTGTGTTCTTTACTTCACAAATATTCTCTGCATGATTTATATTCTATATAAGGATCACAGATGGCTATAGGAATAAAGATAAAATAAGCACAGAAAGAAAAGCAAATACAAGGTCACAAATGTTATCAAATAAACATTCTGATAGTAAAATAAGGTTGTCCTTTTTGTTAGTGTTTCTTCTATTGTCTTATCAGAGTAAGCAAACAGTTGTTCTGATTTGGTAATTGGACTTTCTTCATTAGAGCAGCTGGTGGGAGAAAGAAAACTAAAATCTACTGTGGAGTCAAAAGAAATGAGAAAAGGAACTGAGGCTTAATGAAGAGTCTTGTAAAGGAAGCCAAATTGTTACATTAATGGTTCAATTAATGCAAAAGTTCACATTCTATTTCATCAGCAAAGCAGAAAATACAGATTAAAAGATAAAATTACACTTTTTGTTAAAGTTTATCTTTAATTAGGCTTGCCACTGATGTCTTCCATTTTGTCCTAGATGTATGTGAGAATTAACAAAATATGTTAGAAAAATTTAATCAATAGGCAGTATCAGAGATGTTTACTGCCCAACATTTCAGACACAAGTCCACCTTTTTCTATGTTCATGCTCCAGAAAAATCTAAACAGATCTAGTAGATAACTATCAATATTAATCCAAACAGGTATTTCTAAGCTTCATTTTAAGGATCCTTAATCTTATTTGAATTTTTTGAGGACATTTTCTCTATGTGGGAAACCATCACTGTTCCTGTGCAATAGCTCACCAACACTGAAAACAAGAGATTATGGAGTTTTGAAAATAGCTTCACATACCTATTTTTATTAGGCTTTAGGATGGCTTTAAAGTTACATTATTATGGCAGAAGGAACTCCCTTTGAGTTGGTATGGTGAGTACTCTAAAAATTTCTAAAAACTTCAAAAGTCTTGTTCTCCATTAAAGCCCTTGTATTTCCACTTCTGCACTTAAGGAAGCATTACTTTCTAACTTACAGGTGAGATATACAGTAAAATCAATAAAAACCTGAAGCCATGCAATAGAGATGAGAGAATATTTATGTTCCACTTTCACTGATCCTCACTATCATTCGGAATCCAAGCTGGCATTTTGCAGACCTGAGAGGATATCCAAAGAGAACAGATTGACCTATGGATTCTAACCTGCGGTGTTTTGGGCCAGGTCGCCTCCCGAAGTGTGCTCTGTCTGTCCCAGGTACCGTCCAAACAGGTGTTCCACTGAAGCCTGAATGATGGCCTGCTAGCTCAAAAACAGCTAGGGAGTAGAGGTGAACTGAAGGCAGAAATACAGATAGAAGTAAATGAAAAACAGGAAGGAAAAGGTTATACTACAGTAGATATGGGTGAATAAGAATGGGCAAAGCTTGCGAAGAAACAAGGCACAAAATATTGCAAATAGAAAAGAAAGACACGGAGACTGAGAAAATATGGCAAGAAATAAATACAAAAAAAAAAAAAAAAAAGAAATGAAAGCAAAAAGGCAGAAAAGATAAAAAATATTAAAAAATGAGAATAGGACTTCTAATTTTATATAAAGGTAGAAAAAAAGATAATGAAATTATCTATTTATTATTTTCTGTAATGGAGAGAGATTCTTTGAGACTGAAATATATCTATTAGTTATGTGGATATGCATTATAGCTGTGATTTTACTAAACTTAATCCATATAATCCCAATTTAAACCAATACAAGATGCTATTTTGTATTGCTTTAAGTGATATACAGATGTATATCACTTAAGTAATTCAAGATAAAATCACACACTCTATATGGAACATTACCTCTGCCTTTAAAAATATAAGAACCACTGTACATTGAAATAACTGCAAAGATAAAGCTATTGAGGTAACTAGAGCAAAAAGCTAAACATGAATAAAATAAACATGAATAAGAAATTAGGAACTATTTTAACTAAGACATATTGCAGTCGTATTTATCCAAGCAGCTTGAGACATTTAAATCTAAATTGTCAGAAAGTAAGTAAATATGGCATCCTTGAGTAATTTACAGAAAAAAGTAAATACTGGAGTAGTTAATCAGAATTGAAGTCTAGAGGAAAGAGAAATTCAGCTAACTTTACTCATTTTAAGACACGAGACTTTGTCTAAATCATAGTTAGTTTCGAATTACCCTTGAAACATTTATAAATTGTATTATAAAACTCTGGGTGCATATAATTATGTGGCTGGATCTTAGGTTTAGTGGAAGAATATAGTATTGATTGGAAGGAAATACATTTCCTCTTCTAAAACTTTTTAATGTCATTTCTGGTCCAAAATATAAAATAGCATTCAACCAGCTTTCACCAAATGAAGAAAACACAGGAAAGTACAGGACTCTGCCAGGAATTCACAGTGTCTGGATCTCACCTCTGGTGTAACAAGAGAATACTTACCTTAGGAAAGCTAATTTTCCCTTGTAAAGTTGGACTATAATTGTGAAAGCCAAAAATGTAAAATAAGTGAGACAGTTCCCACTAACAGAAAGAAATATAGGAAATCACATTGCCAGGATCAGTCAGACATGGAGGCAACAGGATTTTTCCCCCTCACTTTTATAGCTAGGAACCTAACTAAAATAGTACCATTATTCAGTGATCCTAAGGAACAGGGCTTTTTAAAATATATTCTGCCAGGATGAACATCTTGATAACATGTCAAATACTGTGACAGAGTTGCACAGGAGGGACACCAGGTGACTTGCCTTAGGTATACTACCCATAGAAAACTAGATTTGTTAAATTCTCTTTGAGCAGAGGATTCATTTTTTTGATGTTAAATAGCCTTCCAGAGCTTTCTCCACTCCACAAACATAGTTTGTACAATTTCTTGGGTTTTTCCTCATAAGTCCATAAGACAGAGTTTCAATAGATAGGATGGTGATTTAAGATATCCTTTAGAAAAAAGCCCAAACTCCTTAGAGTAAAATGGATGGGGTTCTATTGAAAGATTCGTAAGAATGGTGTTGGATATTATATTACCATTATATATGGGAATTCCTAAATATTAATAAAAGACATAATCATATGCTCTTTAATTTGGTTCACTATAAAAAGAAAGCCTGATTGATTTTGATTGTTTGGTTGATTTTTTGTTGGTTTTGTTTTTAATGTAACTTGTTCCCTTGCTCCAGGATACTTTCACCCCTCATCCAATATCTTATGAAAGACACTGAGACATAGAATAATTAAAATGTGATACTAAAAGATCTAAAGTGACTGAAACTGGACAGAGTATTAGTGCATTATACATGCACATCTAGTTCAGGAAGACATTTGTAAAGCAACTTTTTTCAAGCAGCAACCAGACTGTACAATCCTAGTGATTTTACAACTTGCTCTTTGCCCCAGGAAACAGAAAACTTTCAGCTCTCTAAATATTAATTCTTAGAGAAAGAATCCTTAAGAGGACTTGAGTTTGAGGAAGGCAGGAGTACAGCTGTAAATTCAAGTCTCTCTCTCAAAAGAAATCATATGACTTAAAATGGATGTTACTAATAAATAAAAATTTTATCTGTTTTTCAAAAGATGACTAGCAGTCCCATTTTAGTTCCAAACTAGTATTTAAATATACATCGCATATCTTCTTTCTGTGGCAGGCATAATTTAATTCTGCAAATACAGAACTCTTCTTGTAAAATATTACTTTATGCTGTTAAAGCAGAAATCTGATTAATTAACTCTCAACTTAGGAGAAAATTACAAAAACCTGTAAAAATATAAGCCTCATGACTAGTATTCACACAGATCCCAGAATTAAAAATAACTGTCTTTCCATTTAATTACTTTGGCTATTAGTTTGTTAGACTTCCTGCACATTTCTAAAATATAAATATCACAGCTAGACAACACAGCTTGGAAACTATGACAGCCGGATTTGGCAGTCACTTTATCCGTTCTGCTTTCCCTTATCATTAATCTAGTACTGAGAATATCTTGGAAAAATAAACCAATATTTCTGGTGACTTTGTTGTTGAATCTGGTATACAGGTTTAATTAATTAAATATGAAGAAAAATATCAGAATACTATTTTATGTTTTTTGAATAATAATTTTATTACAATTAAAATTAATAATTAATTTTCCTCAGTTACAATAGTCGTGTAATTTAAGACATGCTGTTACAATATTCTAGCTACTTTTTCAGGATTATATTATGGTCTTTGGTTTAAAGATGGAAAATATTCAAATAAGGAAGCTTGGGAGCTCTTACTTTAGAACTTCAGTTAAAAGTATCAAGTCAAATGCCACAAATTGGTTTCACAACTTCACATCTTAGCATTTGCTTGTCAATAAACCCATCCAGAGAGCAGGTAATAGTCTAAAAAATAATAATTCAGATTTACCTTTACTTAAGGATTCACTTCATCTTCACTGCATACATCAGACACTGTATATATTCCTACAAATGTAAAGAGATGAAGTAACTAAAAGATTAAAACTAACAAGTCTAGGGCAAATAAGAGACTGAAATATTATTCTAAATCATATGTTATAAGTCCTTGCCAGTGTTCCTGCAAAGTGCTTCTCTCCTATTCAAGCCTGATGTTAGGATGCAAGGAAGGAACAAAAGGAATATTATTTGCAATCTTTTAACGGGAGATGAAACTACAAAAATACCCTTTTGCATATATATGTGATGGTCAAGGAACAATATTCCTGAGTTGTGCTCCTGGAAATGAGAGCATAACTGGACTTTAGTTTTAAATAATCTACATTCTTTTAGGCACAAAGTTAACTATTTTAATGACCTTTTTGAGGATCAAGAGCAAGTTAAACTTGTCATCCAGACAAGTCCCAGCAGTGATCAGAATTTTATGTGACTAAAAAGGGCAATATAAATACATTCATTCTAATTCTTTTGTCAAATATCTTTCACAAATAACAGCACTAAGTAAAGGGTTTATAAAAAACATAAAATTATAAAAGAAAGAGACGTTTTTGCCACTAATGCAAACTGAAGACACCAGTAAAGTCTAGGAAACCACCACAAGGTGCTAAACTATCCTTTTTAGCAGGAATGAAAAAGTACTTTGTATCAATCTATTTTACTCTAATATCACAATATTTCTGTCCTCATGACAATATTTCCATTAAAATTTGGGCTTACATTTTCCTACAATGTGCAAAGTAGAAGAGTTTTGACCTTGTCAGTTTTCTGGAACTTTGGTTGTCTCTGTCACCTTTTGCTTCTGCCACCCTGACAGAATTTAAAAAGGGATGGAATTGCCAGGCCACTAAAATACAGAAGATCTGAAAGGTTAACACAGTACATCAAGTGAATAATAAATTGTGCATGAGAAGTTTAATGTCTTATTCAAAGTGCAGGAATTAGTAATTAGAAAAGAGAATTACAGAAAATTATTTAGTCCTCGTGGTAATGTTTGTGTTAAGAACAGAAAGCGTTAGTGAAAAATACTTCTGAAGTGCATGGATTGTGAAAGCTTGAATTGTGAAAGAGTAGACAGTGGACATCATCAAATGAAAAACAGATGTAAGAGAAACCAAAACCAAGGAAAAATTCAGTGCTTTGATAAATGTTCATTTTAAGTTATGAAATATTCTAAGAGCTTGGCTTACGGAGGTAATATCTGATTTAAAACCTTATTTTTTCAGTACTTTTTTAATAGTTAATCATTACCAAAATCTCTGTATCTAATCTGAAGAACCAGATACCATTTTCAAGCAGAAAAGCAGACTGGTAGCATTTTCTGTTACTGTTTCTAAATCTGAGTATATGCAGGTGCTGTTCTGAAACATACAATTTAAAAATTTGAAAAATCTGATGATTTCAGTAATGAACAGAATGTTAGAATTGCTTCAAAAGGAACCTTTGTGCCTGGTCAAATAGTAGTAGTAGTAGTCCCATCTTAAAACAGTGATTGTCTTCTCCAACCTGAAGGTAGAATACTCAACCAAAACTTAAGTATCTCATTTTTTTCTTCAGCCTTATTTCCTAAGTAGTTAAGTCTAAAACTGGAAACTAATAACAGTAAGAGAAGAAGTTGAATCTTGTCAAAGTAATTAATTGAACTGAAATTTCTGTAAAATGGAGCACTTTTCCTGTGCCTGAATTCAGTGGAAAACCACAGTTCATATGAAAAACTTAGTCACTAGTTTGTTTCAGCCATTAAAAAAAAAACTTCATCAAATAGTTCCATGGTACTTTCTTTTGACACTATACTCCTAACGGAGAAATAAAGTGATACTCTGTCCAAGGCTGAATATTCAGTTTAGCTTATGACTTATGAACATCATTATGCCTGTTTAACAGTGGGCTCTCAGACTCACATGAAGTGACTGACAGTGGGAACAATTTAGCTGCTACTTGGCCATAAAAGAAAAAAAAAGAAAAGAAGAAAAAAGAAGAAGAAAAAGCCTTTGTTACTGGGATATTTGTCTACATCTGCTTTAGTGAACAGTTCAATTGATGGTGAGGTCTTCTGACTCAAAGACTCAGAGTATCCATTTCATCATATCAACCCTCTTCTTTTTTTCACTCTGCATTGTAGATGACTCCTGGCTGTGTTCCATGGACTGAATGCTCATTAGCAAGCAAAGTGCATCAGCTTGACAATACAAACACATCTTCTAGATTACATTAACAAAAAAAGAATCCAGTTCATGCACTCCAAGACCACTCTTGGACCAAATTAACATTGTACCAGTTCTATCTTCAAAAGACAACTCACAGGTTTTTTTCCAGAAATAACTGGAAAAATAGTCTTCATAGACATCATGGAAGTTACTTAAAATTAAGTTTCCATCTATCACTAAGACTGAGTGGTTATAGCTGTTCTGTATCTAATTCAAAATGATGACAATTTTAAGACTTAAATGCTACAAAAAATTATTTTGATCTTTGCACATTAATATCTTAACAAATCAGACTGGGACAATTTTGAAATCACTCAGTTCAAAAAAACATATATAGGATTATATATAATATACATAATTGTTCCAATGAAGATTCTAATTAAAGAAGTATGCAAATAATTCTTTAATATTTTTCCATAAATAGCTGTTGGCTAATGCATCTGCTATTTTATTATTTAATAATGCAATACAAGACAGCAAGAATTTGTCTAGCTTCTGCAGGAAATACATTTGTCAGTGTTGTCTGCCTCCTGCCTGTACATACTGAGGAACAGATCAAAATAAATATTGACTCTCCAGGTTTCTTTCAGTGTGTTAATCAGAGGGTTAAAGACTATTCCTAAATAAGGTTAAAGAAGAATGATTGTTTTTTCACCTTTCTGGGCTTGAGTGGGAAATGGATTGAATTATCACAGTGGAAATAAGAAATCAGAAAAAATGTAATTTGCCCATGTTACCACTCAAGTCCTACTGCAAAATCACTTTAGCTGATTTGAGGCAAGAGAGAAGAAACAAGAAATTAACTGTTCCTGCTATTCAAGGGAAGACAGATGCTCCTGATGTTAAGTAAAACTGAAGAAGAAAGCTCCTCTAAATTTACGGATCTAAGCAACTAGTTTAAATGTGTAAACGAGGATGACTATTACTCCTGTCATATGTACTTTGTATAAACCGAATGACATAATGAAATCTATCCTGCTGTCCAAGTTTTTTTAACTTTGTATAATTACCTACATACTCCTTTATATTGTTTTGACAAAAAATCTAGAAAGTCCCTACAGTAATTTTGACTCCTTTTGGAAAGTCATCTTAAAATTTCTTATTGTTTACCATGCAACTTTAGACAGTAAATGGCCTGACACCTAGTATGGATGTCACTGTTACTTAATGACTCAGGATATGGAAAAACCAGTGTATTGGCCACATAACATAAACACCTCCTATGGTGGATATGAAATGCTGCTGTGATCCATGAACAAATAATGATCTTTTTTTATTACCGTGTGGATCTGCTGATGTTGAACAAAAAAAA
>VXBR01002157.1:237424-264465 GCA_013400215.1 Cisticola juncidis | reverse complement strand
AAAAAAAAAAAAAAAGAAAAAAAGAAAAAACCCCCACAAACCTGGCAGAAAGCATACAAAAACTTCTGTGCCTACATGAGTGTTTATCACTCAGGACTTTAGTTATTCATGGCAGTCCTGTTGCAGCAAGAAAAACTTAAAATGCAAACCAGTCAACAACCCCCTGACTTCTTCTCCATCCCTGAAACTCCTCCTCCTTTCAGTTTCTTAAAAATTTTTAATCTTCCACTGTTATTTCATGTTACTATTTCAGTTGGATGATACACTTCAATTCCAAGGTGAAATTTTATTTAGAATATAAAAGGAGGAACAAATGCAGCTCAAATAGCAAAACATACCTGCAACAACCAACACGGTTGATGTGCTTGCCATTGTCAGGTTCTCTTTCCTTTGAGTTCTAAACGAATATATGGAGTCTGCAATTGTATATGGAATTTAACTAATCTCAATATGTATGTAGTCAGATAAAGGCAATGAGAAAAGAACCCTGAAACAAAAAAAAAAAAAAAAAAAAAACAAAAAAAAAAAAAAAAAAAAAAAAAAAAAAAAAAAAAAAAAAAAAAAAAAAAAAAGAAAAGAAAAGAAAAGAAACTCTTGCTACTCTGAAGCTTCCTGCATTTTCACAAAATGACACTATTGTTTCCTTTCAAACAAAAATGTCATGCCTTCTTAACTGCAGGTACGATATTCCATCTTAACACTGTCTAACAATGGAGCTTCTGCTGATCTTTGAATGAAAAGTGAGTGTATAATGGAAAATTTCCAGGCTTCTAAATTTGACATCACAGACATGCTTACAATTTTTTTTTCTTTTAATGAGAAAAATTTATTGATTTTATGGTCAATTAATATCTTCTTATTCTTAAATCCACATGCCTCTGCCAAACTGGAAAAGGCTTTTTAATTTTTTCCTCCAGCAATTCTTTATATAGTCTGCATTTTGCATGCTTTTACTGTTGCTGCTTGTTACTTTTACTGTTACTGTTCCAGCTTGTCTCTTTTTCTGCACTACCTCTGATGCTGCCTGTTAAAATGCTCTTAGTTTTAATAATCAGTTTTGATATTGAAATTTTGGCTTGGGTATTTTAAGCTTAGATATCATTGAGATTAATGGGCTAAAGGTGAACTTTTGGTTAAGACTGCACTTTGTATAAGTGCCCATGAATAAGACTGTTAAAAACTAGGATATTCAGGACAAACTGAGCAGATTCTGTGATCAATAAGTATATATATGTGGATTATATTTTTGTCACTTGCCTTAGGATTCATCTAATGAATTCATTCATCTGATGGCTCACACAAATATAAACTAATAAATACCTGCAGGAAAACAAAAATCTCAGTGAATGACTGATCCTTTCTCACCAACATTATTATTTCCACGTGTTGCAACCACTAAACATTACAACCTGTCAAACTAATACACATATTTTTTTATTCCTTTAATACCCTTATTTTTTCACAGTTTTTGTCCAGAAATCAATTTCAGACTAAATTTTTCAAGTAAATAATTAATTTCTCCTGCTATGAGAAGACTTGATGATGTTGCTTAGAAGCCAGTTGGTTTTCCACTCTCAGTTCCTAGCATCTGCTAGGGTTCTTGGCATAAAGATTAAATGTTACTTTCAGACATATAGTTTCTGAAGTATTCTTTCTAATATTCTAATTTTGTACTCAGTCTATATTCTTTTGCCTGTAAGGACTATGCATCTAATTACTTCCAAAAAGCTATAATATTAAGTATTTTTGTCTGATTTTTGCACAATTATGTGCTGAGTTATTTATGAGCGGTGATGCTAAGTGCTACTTTCCAGTAAAATTGGCCCTTGTGAGACAAACTCCATTTTCACAAAATACATTTTCCCAAGGTAACCAGTAAACTTTCATCTAAATTTTAGGTTAGATCTTGGGGGAACAAAGTAACACAGGCATGTTTTTCATTGAAATAAAACTTTTCTTGCTGTATATAACTTTAAGCCCATTGTCATTTAACATTCTCAGAAAGAACTGACTCAATTTTAGCCACATTTCTCTTATTGACACTAATGGGAATTGTATGACTACTGAAGTTTACAACCCATTAAATATCCACAGGAAAACATAAAGCACTTCTGCTTCCTACTGCTGTACCTTAATTCAGTAAAATTCAGCTGAACTTTTGCTACGCTGATGTCAGTGGGAATGGTGTCAGAGGGATGAATTTTACTCATCATATCAACTACCTTTATGGAAACATTTACTATGTTTTTGGTGAGTTTTTTTGGTTCCTTAAAAAGGAACGAAACAAACCTTTGAATCTGCAGACTTTTGGACCAGGTGGACCACAAGCTAACCCAGCTGCATGGAGGCAAGCTCAGCCTTTATTCTTTGGCAAGAAAAGGTTCAGCACGGACATGTGCATAGTACTGTTGGAAGGTGCAGTGAGTCCATGACATGGTGCAAACAAAGAAGAAAAATATAATTTCTTCCTAAATAATTTTGAAGTCAGCCTAAATCACTACGAACCTCAAAAGAAAAACATTCTGGAGGAAAAATGTATGTATTTGTGAAATGAAGATCATTGTCACATAAGATACATTTTAAAATGCATGTATTATTAGTTTAAACATGAAATTAAATACTTTATCACCTTTTTCTCCTTTAAAAAGACAAGGCTTGTTCACCCATCAATATATGAGGTACACCTAAGAACCAATTCAATTTTAGATTTCTGTAAGAAAAAACATTATATAACAGATAACCCGTATAAACTCTATCATAAAATATTATACTGTTATTATATTATTAACCACAGCTCATAAATCATTCTCTTAGTTTGTCTTCTTAAATACATGACTAAAAAATAACCAGTGAAATTCAAAGGCTAGAGAGTAGATGGATCTCAAATGAAATTTTCTAATCTAAGGAAAAAATACAGTGAATTTCACACAGTGTTATTTTCACTATCCTGGAACACTTAGTGACATTTGATGTTGATTAATTTAGGATTGCTTTGAAGTAGAAAGCAAGAGATGCAAATGCTGGAGGAGTTCAACAATGTCCTCAGTTTATAAACTGGTGTGGCAGATAATTTATAAAACAAATTAGGTAGTGGCTGATGAATTATTGGGATATTTTTACTCTTTTTCCCTCTGAAAGTTTTTCCCTCTTTAGACAGCAGTGATTTCTATTTTTTCTTCTGTGATATTTTCCTCCTGGATCAAAAATAAAATTTAGGTAGGAGAAGTGAACCTCAGAAGTGTTTAGAAATATAATCCAGAGACATTTTACTTGCACATTAGAAATAAATTTAAAATATTTTCTTCTGTAATATCATGCAATAGTGAGGAAACTGCCTTCTAATATAAAGTCACATTTTGAAAGATTTTGTCCTAGAGGAAACCTGAGACTGCACTGCTTATGTGCTAGGTCACAGTAATGGATGCACATTCTGCCTTTCATAGCAGTGCCAGAGGAATAAAGGGGAAAAAAATTAACAAGAAATTTTTCTGTTGCAGGCAAGTTTACTGACTTTGTTTTTAAATCAGCCTGGTGATCCATGGAAAATATACATTAACATTCACATTCTCCATCTGAGCTACAGTGAAATGTCAGCTGGAGAGAAATTTACAATAATACCACACCTTCAAAACAAACACCAGAATTTTTTTTTTTTTTTTTTTTTACTGCTTCCACTATTTTCTCCAAAGCAGAGATTTAAGGGACCTGTGAGCCATTTGCCAGGACTTGGTCATACTAATGACTGGTATCAAGTAGTGGCAGCTCCATTCACCCGCATGTCCCTCTGCCAGTTCAAGAGCATGAGTACAGAGAGCCTGGGCCCAGGTGAGCTGAATTTGGTCCCTGGGTCCCACACCCAAAAGAGAGCCAAGTGCTGGGATATCTTACCACTTGCAATCCTCACACTTATTGTAAGGCAGATCAAAGAGGGAAAATTATTCTGCTTTTGGTTAAGGACATCTCTGTGGAAAAAAATAAAAAAGTAAAGCAGAGCTTATGTTATGGACTGCCCTTGCCTATATGGCTGTATGCCTATCTTCTGACATAGAAATATAATACTGTTGTCACTAAGTGAAAATTTTAATGAAGAAAGGTTTTTAAAATACTGTTTTCCTCTCTACATATGACACCTGCAAGATTCAGCACTGCAGAAAACTGTATCAGTCTCTGTACAAATGCAGAAATTTTCTGTCTGTAAAGCACCTTTAACCATTATGTAGACACCAGCCAAGGCAAGGGTAGTATTAATTGTTGTCTTTTACTAGGTTTTTATTTCTTAGGACAGAAAGAAAGTGTATGTTGCAATAAAGTATGTGTATTTCAAATCCATTCTGCTTCCATAACAGGCACACAATAATAGATCAAATGTGTTTTTTATTTACCCCAGATGAATTCAATGCAGTTAGCTAAAATTCAGTATCTAAATAACAATACCTGAAGAGTTGTATTTTAAAGCCTATTATGCATTATGGGCTAATTTCAATTATTCAAGAATACTCAAGTAGTATAAAATCATATTGCAATATTTGTGTTCTTGAAGTCTTTCTAAAAGTTAAATATGCACACACATACCTATGATTCCTTCATTTGCTTCTGCTTTCCTGTAAAAAAAATATATGCATAGTTATAGAGTGTGAATTATGTCTAACTATGGGTATACCGCAGTAAAGATACACACAAATACAACACATACTTCCTACCTATTTATATATTTCTCTAATCCCTATTTTTATTTTGTACATGTATATTAACGAGCGTTTACACACTCAGAAAGAAGTTATCAATCTGTAAACGCACATGCACATAAATATTGTCTAACAGTAAGAAGATATTTGTAAGAAAACAGCCTAATGGCATTTCCTGAGCAATTTGAGTGCCTCATTTGCATTTCTCTAGAACTGACAAGCTGGGATTACCATCTAGGTTTTGGGTTTAAGCATAAAAGATATAGCCTTAGCTTATACCTTAGCAGTTCATTCTGAATCTTAAAAGTCAAATTATTCTGTAATCAAGGCTGACATCTTAAAAACAATTTACACAAGTGCATTGTCATGGGTTAGCACTGGCCAGATGTTAATGCACCCATGAATATATGTTTTTCCTAATGAGCTACTGTGAGATGTGGTCAGCAACAGAGCAGAGCAGGCTCAAAACTTGAAAACAGAAAACAAAACTTTATTGCATTACATAAGAACAGAAATAGAAAGGAAAACTCTAAGCACACACAAAAAACTGAAACAAAAACTTCCCACATTTATTCTCCTCCCCCAATTTCCATCCCTTACATGTTACCCTCCATAGACCAAAACCTTGGGTTTTAAATCCAACAATCACCACTCAAAAAAACCTAATCTTCAGATCAGCAAGGGAGAGAGAAGTCTCTCTCACACCACAGACTGCTCCTCAGAAAACACAGGTCCACCCTTTACGTGTTTCCATGTCACCCGTGGCACCGCCCAGAGAAGTCTTCCAGGGAGACGCTCTCCTTTCCATGTCCAGTGCTCTCACCTCTGTCCATGGGCCGAAACTGCATACAGGGCTCTTTTAAGGATACTTCCATGCCGAGCTCTCCCCATCTTTCCCCTGGGGCCGAGGGTTTCCAAGAACTCCCTGAGGGCAGAGGGCGCCACCACAGCCTCCCCCTCTCTTCCCTGTTTGCTCCACTCTTGAAGTGCCAGTCACTGTAGCAAAGTCGAGCCGGCGGCATCCACCCAAATGCAGTTTATGTTCAAAAGAGACTCAAGTTCAGTCCATGGCTAACATTATGCAAGAAAAGTCCAGCCTAAAAGCCACTCCTCTTCATCTCTGCCCATCTGGGGTTCTTTTCATCTTCCTTTATCATCTCGGTCCCAGGCTGTTTCTCTCTCTCTTCTGAAACCACCAGCCATGAGAATCAATGTCTGGGAAAAGTTTCCTTCTCCCTCAGAAAGAGTTAACAGTTCTTGGCTCTCAGCAGGGCTGCAGGCTCAGGCACTCCCAGGCTCCGCAACTCCCACACACAGCTGGGCACCTTCTCCCAGGGGGTGGAGGGGATGACAGGACAGAAAGCACCTCCACAGTTTTCCACCCCTCCATCCTGGATGAGGCCAGCTCAGCTCCAGTCCTGTTCAGTCTCTTTCCCCACACAGGGCACCAGCTCACCTCAGCCCAGCTGCATGGTTCCCCTGCCCCACCCAGCCTTGTAAGCTAGACAGTGGAGGAGGAGAAGCTTTTTCTCTGCTGGAACCAGAACCCAAAAGAGGCAGACCCTCTGGGAGTCCTTGCTTTTAACCCCTTGTGTTCTCAGAGTTGAGCCCAAACCTCCCAGTGGCTACTCCAAGTGCCAGCATAAAACCTGACCACTGATTGGTTTACCCACAACTTCCTGGAAAATTCACCTCCCCCTCAACCACAACATGCATACATATTGTTTTAAAAGATGAAATTAAAAAAAAAATTGGTATGTTTTTGTTTACTTTTATTTTGCTTCTTGAAGACATTTGGCATTTGTTTATACTTTCCTTTGTATCCTCCCACTTGAATTTATGGTTGAAAATTTCCAAACATGCAGAACTCCCAGGAGAATGAGTTCATCTGAAGAAATAAGGCCCATTCTGCAAATAATATGAACTATAATCACTCCTTCCCACACAGGAGCAAATTCAGCAGTTCCGACTACAACTCGGTGACAATTCATGGTGCCAAGGTCATACACTGTTTCACAGAGGAATCATACTTATTGAAGCAGCAGTTCCCTGCCACTAAGTTGGTTTGTCTGTTGGGAGTAACATTAGAAACTGAACTCTTTCCTGAAAATGCCTGTGCTTAGCAACTAACTCTATTAAACTCTTCATGGCCTGCATTTTCCACATACCTTTCATATTTTTCCTTTTCAATATGTTCCACAGCTAAGAAAAGTCTCATCCACTCAGCCCACAGCTACAAGCTACTAGTCTGGAACCAAGATCAAATCTAAAAAATGTCAAATATAATGAAAAAGAGCAGAGGATAAGACTGGATAGCTTAGTGGAATGGAAATGGTTTATGAAGTCTCTCACCTCTAACTCACTGCTCTGAATCTTCTGCTGTCAATAGTTACTGGAACTTTTGAGTATTTTACAATTGTTCAGTGACCTATGCTAAAGAAGTTGTTAGTCTCGGCTGAGCTCCTTGTGACTGCTGTCCACATCCCAGAAAAAACAAAGCATCTGATACTGAGAGAATTTTACAGTGTCATTGGTGATATTAGTAAAGAACTAGAAGAAAATGATGCATATTTGTCCAAAAGGAGTTTGTACATCCATTTCATTAGGATGTTATTAGCAAATGCTGAACATTATTGATATTAGTTAGACACACTTTTCTGCTCTGAGCAAATTATCTTTAAAAAGAGCCAGTAGCCATTTAGTTTAATAAGAATTCAAGAATTAGAAAAGATTGTGAAACTATTTTTTTTCCTCTGTCTTTGTAGTCTCAAACAAGACACAAAGATAGAGGTGGCCATTATCCTGAATTTCTGCAATCCTAAGTTCAATTTGTGTAAAAAGATTTATACTATGGAAATGAAAATAATTGTCATAATTTACCATTTACCAGCCATTAAAATTGTTTACACCATTTGCTTCAGATTAGGATGCAACATTCTGAAAAATTCCCTGACTCTATCTTTCCTATTTCATCTTTTATCAGTTAATAAGGATTGTTGTTGTGAATGGGAGAATAGATTCTTCAGCTTTAAAAGTAACACATTGGAAAGTTTGCATAAACAGAAGTTTTAAAGCCTCTCAGTTTTAAGATCTGAGAAGATGGATTTCAATCAAAAGAAAAGTATTTTTATACTAACTTTTATGAAATACTAGAAATATCCTTTGCTTCTACAGAAATTTGAGCTTCATTTGGTTAGATTAAGGAACAGTATAGAAGAGCAATATAATCATAACTTTTTTTATATTTTCAGAAACTTTCCAAATACACAAGGTATTCAAATATTACATATCTTTTTACATACTAGTCCCAGTTCTGCCTATTATACTCCTCCTAGTGTTCTCTTTCCTTTTTTTGTTGCTCTCTAAAAATGTGAAAACGGATCACTTTTAAAGATTTATAGCTCAGTTTAAGATATGCAAGTTCTTCTAATTCTCTGCCATAGGCTCAGGTAAATTTCTTTATTTACTCTGCACGTTTTAGAGGAAGTGTATAGCAAGTGTGCAGCATACAAACAGGAAACATTTAATCAGCCAGTAAGGAGAGTACTTTCATTAAAAAGATAATGGAAAGAATTTTTTCACTTATATTTTAACAAAAATATTCTGTGTGCATTCATCCGCTGTAAAGACTCTATTTTCAGTAATTGAAATAGATGTCTGGATGTTATGATAAGTACAGAGACCCCTTAAGGAAATTAGACTTTAAGTTGCAATTCTATCATGTTTTGCTGTCACATCTGGTGTGTCAAAGAAAGCAGGGAAATAAATGCAATTTTCTTACTTGTTGATGGTTTTATTTTCATTTAGTTTCTTTGTGAGAGATTTAGTTCGTGTAGATGAGAAATACCTGAAGGTCAGGAACCCAAAAGTACAAGCAACTACAAAAAAATTAATTAATTAATTAAATTTAATAGAATTCAATTAAATATATTATTTAATTATTTAATGATTATTTAATTATTTCAAGATTTATATTTGTATACATTTTACTAGGATGTGTTGTAGCATAACAGCTTATAATGTCAGCAAAAATGCAAAGCATTGAATTATGCTAACATGCCTAATTGGTCTCCAGAGGGAAGGATTTTATATAAAAGGATTTTTCCTGGGGAAAATCCACAAACATAGGCTATCAATTACACCTATGAAGACAACACTTTTTTAAAAACATCATGTCCCAAATCTAACAAAAATTCACAGACACTAATAAAATATATAATGTTTCTATCACATAAGATAGCTTGCTTAGTTGTCATTTCAAGTTTGCTGAAGAAACACTGATATCTGAATTATGTATAATCTTCAGGTCTATAAAAGCGGTAAATGTGGTTAGCACAGGTTATGCGCCACTTCAGAATTAAAAAAGTCTGGCTTTTAATCCACAATCCCCTTTTTCTTTTTCCACTTTTTCAGTTGACACTGGACGCAGCAGTGTTTCTCTTACTTGGCAATGGCCCAGCTGAAAGGAAAGATGCCCCCTCAGCAACACACTGATGCCACAAATCTGTGAGGAGTAGACCCTGAGTGCTGTGCAACCCTCCAGAAGAGCCTCAACAGGTTGGAAAGGCAGGCAGAGAAAAAAATCTGAAATTCAACACAGGCAAATCAGGGTCCTGCACCTGGGGAGGACCAGCCCCCTGCACCAGCACAGGGACTGGCCTGCTGGAAAGCAGCTCTGCTGAGAAGAACCTGAGGGTCCTGGTGGACAGCAAGCTGTCCATGGGTCAGCAGAGTGCCCTTGTGGCCAAGAATGCCAATGGGATCCTGTGAGGCTTTAGGAAGAGCATGGCCAGCAGGCTGAGGGAGTGATCCTGCCCCTCTGCTCAGCCCTGGTGAGGCCACATCAGCAGTGCTGTGTCCAGCTCTGGGCTCCTCAGGACAAGAGAGGCATAAAGCTCCTGGAGCAGGTCCAGAGGAGAAAGAACTACGAAGATGATTAAGGAACTGGGGCATCTCTCTTGTAAGGAAAGGTGTGGGAGAAATGCTGCTACCATCTCGAAGTGTCTCCTTCAGAAACAGCTCAGAGCAGGCCATAGGAGCAGCCATTCCAAGTCCATGCACACACACAGGCCTCAGCAGAGAAAGACAGGAAGGGCCTCCTGTATGATGTAGTTCCAGCAAGGTTTATTTCACCGCACTGAAGGGATCAGGAACAAAGGACAAGACCTTGTGGTCTGCACAGGGATTAAGTATGGAGTCAGGAGCCAATGGTCTGAGGGCACAGGGGCAGTATAAAGGCAGGTCAAGGGGCAGCAAACCTATGGGGGATGAGGGATAAACATTTGGGGAGCACAGAGTCAAGTGGCCAATGGGGGAAGCAATCCAGAATAGACTGGCAGTAGTTTTGCAGGACACCTGGGGGGAAGTCCTCTCTCCTTGCCTAGGCAAGGAAACTGTGGTACATTCTTCCAGGGCAAAGCCTGGAAATTTCCCTGAGAGGATTTTTAGTGTTCCCACAGAAAGGCTGAGGGAGCTGGGTCTGTTTAGACTCTAGAAAGCTGAGGAGGGATCTTATGAATTCCTCTAAGTATTTAAAAGGAAGTTGCCGTGAGGATAAAGCCAGACTCTTGGTGGTGGTGACAAACAATGGGACAAGAGGCAACAGACATAAACAGGAACACCTGAACATTAGGGAGAACTTCTTTACTGAGAGGATGACTGAGCATGGAAATACATTTCCTGGAGAGGTTGTGGAGTCTCCTTCTCTGGAGATATTCAAAAGCTACCAGGATAATCTTAAGTAGCGTCCATAGGGCACTCTGCTTGTGCCGTGAGGTGGAACTAGATGACCTCCAGTGCTCCCTTCCAATTTGTGACCCATTTGGGGATTTTCCTTCTCTCTTCCATTCTGGCTTTCCTTTCCATTTTCCCTTCTCTTCTGTTGATGCATTCAAGTCCACATTTCACCACAAATTGGCAATGGAGAACATCTCCCTGTATCCTGCAAATCTCTCCTAAGATTATCACCCTTGCTGACTTCTGCTGAAACTTTGAGTTACATTCTGTTAATACTTTGTGGGATTTCTTTGTTTTGATTTATTTATTTGCTTTTCTTTCCTTATTTCCCCCCTTCAATTTTTCCCTTTTTTTTTCTTTCTGAAGAGCTGCAGTTTCATATCTGCACTACTACCATGTGCATCATGTTATTTTATGGTCTATAAAAAAAAAAAAAAAAGGATTTGACCCTTGAAGAAGTAGAAAAATGGAAAACATCCATCAAAGAACAACTCTGGAGAACCTAGTCCAGTAGCAGTAGGAAATACAAGATATAATGATTATGAAATACTGAAAAACAGCCAGGACTTTTTTCTCACCATTAAGAATATTGTGTAGGTAAGTCCAAGCCTTGAGACACCAAACAAAATTCATTGCACAGTTGGTGTTACTGATGTGCTTTTTCTTTTCTTGATGATCTGCAGTTTTGTATTTTTTGCATGTTGTATTCTATTTCCTATTATAATGTTTATATGTATAATTATGTATTATATACACTAATCAGATCCTTAAAAATATAAATCATCTGACCTGAAAAATCTCTGGTTTACACATAACTCTGTTTAGGACATGGAATAGAAAGGATGAGGTACCATCAGTCATAAATCCAGATACATATGTTCACATGTGTGAATGTGTGATATTTTTAGAGCAGTAAATGATCTTTAAATCATACCTTATGTCATTCTTTTCTGTGTCTCTTCACTCAAACTTATCATTTGTAGAAAATATTTGACTAAGCTTCACTAGGTAGAATATTCAAAAGTCAACATGACAGCTTTGGATACTATTTATGAAATGAAGCAAAACCTTCCTTTTTGAAAGAAAAATAAGATCAACACTAAAATCAACTCACTATTTCCTACTCCTTGATCTCTGCACTGTCTCATCACTCCTCTGTGCCATCAAAAGGTTTGGAGGTTATCTCAGTCTTGTGATCTGGAACATTCAAAGAAAATACAGGATGTTTTGCATGCAGTAAACAGAATATTATTGACATGACAGGAGTGTTGTATCCATGCTAGCCTGCACTAGAGCTTGCATTCATCATCCAGCTAGAAGCAAAATAAACCCTGGACCCAGAGAACTCATACTAACCAGTTCAACTTTGTAATGCCTCGTTATATAGGAGTGGAGTGTTGCATGTTTAGGTTGTTTTATATGCATCTAATAGTCAAGCTTCAAATCATGGATTTAAAGCGGATATATCAGAACCATCCATGCTACAGCACCTAAGAGAAGGAAAAAATTGACATTCTAGTTCAGTGCTGGGTAAACTCTTCCGTGTGGCCTGACTCCAATATCAGCACTTCATTTTAATGATAACGACAGCTCTGGTGTTCATTCTAAAATCCTTAAATGTACTTAACAACCTGTTTATGCTTTGAGAGCAGTGAGTTTATGAGGACAGCCAAATGAAACAGATAAGAGTATTATGTAAAACCATATTCTGAAATGTTTATTCTAGCAGTTAGTATGCATCTGGAGTAAATCTGTTGACTGTTATCCTCAGGTTTCATGCATTTTAAATAAAGCGTATTTATTTTAATTCAGAAGCAGACAATTACGTGGGAAATAGAAAGGTTTTGACAGCACAACCACAAATTAGGCATTGTTTGAAAAACTGTAGTCATCTTAGAATTATCATTAATATTTCATGGATCTGAATTTCTCCCACATGCAGGTTGTATGCTGTTTCAGCCATGGATCAGAAGCTGCAGCTATTAAAGCTCTATTTTCATTCCAATATTAAAACTGGTTTTTTAACAAAATGGCACCATTTTCCGCTGTCTCTAAAAAAAATGCTTTCTGCAACGACATCAAGGAATCAGAGTCTGACTAATATTGAATGTGCATGTATGTAGCAAGGAATTAATCTTTTTGCCACCATTAGCACTTACAAAATGTCTATCATCATTCCACTTGAAAATAATTTTTCTGAAGTGGCTAGCCACTGCTAAAAGCACTGTTAGTTTGATTTTTATAGCTGTGAAATTATTTTTACACAATTTCTAATAAACTTTTGCAACCTCATAAACAAAATTACTTTTCTCTGCAAATGTTTTCTCCATACAACATATTTACTACATGTGGATTTAGTAGATATGAGAACTATGCGCCTCTTAATACCATTGAAATTCTAAAACGCAGCTAGATTTTTACCTAAGAGCTTTATAAAGAAAGATAAGGACCTAAGGTTTTATAAAGAGATTGAGGGGTAGCATTTGTAATACTTTTTCCCTAGATTTAAATAATTTATTTGAGGAAAAATAATAAAGTTTAATTAACTAAGTTCTTTGAAACTTTTTTATTAAATCAGGAAATTTCAAGCTATGTTTTAAGATGAGTAAGACTGATCTGTACATTTTGACACAAATAGTAGATTAAAACCCAGAAGTGTTCATAGGTTAAAAAAAAAGTTTCATTTTTCTCACTTCTATCACATTCTCTCCACACTACTCTTATGTCTATAAATGTCCTTATACAATAAGCTAATGCTAGCAGTGTTTTAAAGCTGTGTTAGAATATTAAGCTTTTTATACACCATTATAAAACCGCTAATCTTTTATCAATATATGCTGTCCTGAAGCAAGCAGAAGGAATTTTATTGACTAGATATTTTTTCTAAAGAAGACAGATTCATGACCTTCAATGAGGGCTTTGAGACATCTAAAGAAAGCATAAATGCAATATGCTACCTGGGGCATATATTTTGCATGGTAAATATCATCGGGAAAACACCCATATCTACTACACAAGCAGCCAGTAGAGATGACCACGAGAACAGAACTTTTGCTTCAAAACTTTTGTTTCCCTATCACGAGAATATTGTTTCAGGGCAAGAGAACTCAAGTTCTCTCTAACACTTTCTCTGAAGAACACAGCTTGATTTTATGCTACAGAAGCTGTGACTTTTACCCCCAAGGCACAAAGCAACTTTGATAAACAAGAGAAAATATGAATACTTAAGGGACAGAACAACTAGTTCCCTTTCATTAAGAAACTGGCGTGCATATAATGGAAATCTCCTGTGGGTTTGCATCTTGTTCTCAATGTGAAAGTAGTGTGCAAGCCTCTTTAAATGAGGAAAAGAATCAGAAAATAGCAGCTGAGGGCAATATGTAGCAGCTATGGCTCATCAGCCGTCATAAATGACAAGACAGATTCAGACATTTGTATCAGCCTGATTTTCTCTTCCATCTGTCAGTACAGGATTGATGCTACTCACCACCCAATTCTACAGTACTGAAAGGAAGGAAAGAAAAGAGAGATTTAAAGTCCTGCTTATATACCTTTAGCCTCCATTTGAAAATCAACCATAGATTTCACTAAGATCAAATAATATTAAAATAAGATAGCACCATGTGGGATACAGAGCAGCTTAAACTCTCCCAAGGCTAAAAGCAAAACCCTAGCCACCTCAAAATAAAAAATTCTTAGTGAATATGAAGTAGATTTGTATTTCAGTTACAAGTGTATAAAATAATTTAAGAGTACTAATTTAAGAATTTGAATCACAAATCAACATCTAACCTTAAAGAAAATCATAGATTGGAATTTTTGAGTCTGTATCAACAGATATTCACATGGGGGTTTTAATAAGTAAAATTCAGGTCTTCTGTTTAACAGTTGCAGAGGGGTGATGTCAGCTAAGCATAAAAGTTTCAAAAAGGTCTAGAAACAAAAGTGCTTTAATGTTCACTGCTTTCCAAATGCCACAGATTTTAGAACATCTTTTATGAACTCACAAGATGCGTTCAAATTCAGCAAATACTTTCCTCTATGAATAATTCCCTCATTGCTTTCCGGAGACTGTGAATTACAAAACATGGTTGTCTACCTGGGGAAGTTATGAAAATGATGAAGAATAGCAAGAAAAAGCTTTGTATGCTGTTGTTCTTTCCAGAAACATAAAAATCCCCAGCTATTCACCAGTTACCTTAGAAATAAACTAGCCACTAAACCATGAGGGAAATTAATTATCCACTTGTAGGAATAAAGTTCTGGGGGAAAATGCACTACAGTATTTCCAGTGGTGAGACAAATCTACCTGCTTCATTAAAGGCAAACTAAACTATTTTCTAGGTATTACAGTGTTACTATAAGATGGGATATTATCTTTCTACAATAAGGCTAGGGGAAAAATCCTGGTTTTACCCAGATTTTTACTGTGATTTCCTCCTACCAGCTATCTATAGTGGGGCGACAGTTCAACCTCAACCTGGTTTCTTATGTGAACTAAAAGTAGAGTCCCAAAGAACAAGGGACCATCATATTGGTCCAGGGTATATTTAACTACCCTGATGTTGAGAAAAACTCACTTGAGCACTCAAGGCACAGAAGAATTACTTGACAATTTAACAGTGACTAAGAAAGCAAAACACCTACGATGGAGAAACTAAGCCTGGTGGAAATTACTGACATGAATCAAACATGATTAGCAGGTACTTCTGTGACTTTAATCAAATGCTAGGAAATGAAACTAGTCCAGAGTTATTTCTCTAATTTTAATTTTCCTGGAACTGGCTTTGAATTCTTGAAAGTAGGGCACACCTGAGGCAAAGAAGGTCAAAATTGAAGATAAGTGTATTTGTGCAGCATTACAGTTTTAAAAGACCTACCTTTGCCTACATTTTTTTTAGGATCAGAAGTTAGTAGGCTATACTTAAACTATATTAAAAAAAAAGCTTTCTATATTTTTGCTGTTCCTCCTAAGATTTTTTCCTGCAGTCCTTAGACTTTGTTTTGAACTACTCAGAGAAAACCAACTGATTTAAATTATGAAAAAAGGGAGCCACAAGACTGACTTTTCCATTAAAAATCTCAACTTGCTCACTGAGCTAGGAGTAACACTTTAAGAGTGTAATTGCTTGAGCCCTTGACTGTATTTGTAATTTCTTGTGCAAGCTTTTCAATGTTTCTAAAAAGTTGTGAACAACTTCAGCACCTGGCAATGTTCCTGCCCTTGGACACCAAAAAATAGGTGTTTGCTTAGAACAACATCCCATGGGGGAGCTGTCCTGTACTCCCACTCCCTTATTTTTGTCATGCAAGAAGTAGTATAGACTACGTAATTTGAAAACAAACAGTTTGAATGGTGGGGGGAGGGGGCAAGGGGGGTTGGTGTAGAAAGAATTTATAGCCTAAAGTTTTCTTCAGGGCCTTGTTTTTTGGGCTTTTTTTCAGTAGAAATTACTGCTGTTCCTCTCATCTTTCCAGGAACAGTCTGATTCTCCCGCATGATCTCCAGCTTTGTAGTGCTAGGAAGGCCTTCAGGGAAGGGGACCTGTACTTAAAGATCAGACCAGTTTAGCAAGGGGGAAGTAGGGTGGACCTTCAGTTCCTCAAAATGCAGACCTCCCACTGTCTCTCTCTCAGTTTTCAAATCCTGGCATTTCTTTTCCCCCTCATCACGGTTTAAAGTCTTATTGAGTTCTCTCAGTCCTTGTCGTAGTATCCCCAAACTAATCCAACTTTTCTGAGTCTGCCTAAAGTCACTCTCCCATCTCAACTCCATTTTCCATTTCAGATCACTTACTTTCATAAATATAATTCTTGCCAATCCATGGCCAAATAATTTTTTCTTGACTTCTGGGATAATTGAATTCAAATTTGGTTACTTGGGCCAAGCTCGAGGCCCACTGTAGTTAGAAAATACAAAATGACATACTGCACTTGGCAGCAAAATGGACACAGTTAACTCAACCTGAGTAGGGATGCCCCATGAGTAAACTGGAATTTACACAGTTTAAATTTAATTTAATTTTTAAACAGAATTTAGAAGCATTTAAACAGAAAAGATGGGCCCTCTTCTTTGTGAATATCAGAGAAGGTGATCTTACCAGGGGAGAGTTTGTGAAAGTGAGCTGTAAAGAAGTGAGATTTCATATCTTTGTCCAACAAAGTCAATTTATATCAAGTGGTATTAGACCTTACTGCTAGTGGATCAGACTATAAATCTTTATTTTAAATGTGTTAGCTGCTTCTGAATACAGGGCTATTTGCACCTCAACAAAATAAACCAAAGGCATGCTGAGCTTAATGAGCTCTTAACATTCTATTATTATTTCTATGATTCATGACTGATACCACTACGGGTAATGAATACACAAACTCTTCCTAATACACCTACTTAAGCTTTATAAACAGACTATCCCCATTTTATGTCAGAGGTAACTGAGACACAAGAGCTGAATCACAGCCAGAGGATTCATGTTATGGTCTATGAATTTGTCTGCACGAATTTGTCTATCAATCTGGTCTATCAAGTTCAGAGTTCTATATCCAAAACCCTGGACTAGTTGGCAAGCGAGATATCTGCACACGATTGTGTTAAAGTAGCTGAGCCAAGACAGAGTGAATAGGAGCTGACAGTCTGAAGCTAGCTAGTAGCAGTCTTATTCAGCTAAGTTTTTCTGAAATTCTTTAGGTAAACTCTCATGGATTTTCTCATTTGCCTGATACATTCTTTTTTAAATATTCTAAGTACAAATGTTGTGTGTTCTGCAAACTAATCTCTCTTTTGTCTTATATCACCATGAAAAGTAAAGTGCATAGTCTTGAACTTGAAGGATGATTTTGCCTTTTCAATAGGAACATGAAACAGGCCAAATTCTTTGCTGGTTTAGATTTCTTCAGAGAGAGAGAAAAAAAAGGAATTAATAAAAAGAGAATCTAGTGTTCCAAATAAAATATTGTAAAACAAACTTCAGTCTTTGAGTCATTGGAAAACACTGATTACAGTACAGAACACAAAACATCCTGAAGTGACCATCTATCATTGCTCCAGATTGCTGGAGAAAATAGAAATAAAATGAGAAAACAGCATGATTTCATATTAATTGCAACTCCAAGATGGTCTTACCACAATCAAAATAAGGCCAGCGTGATGGATTTTATAGATAGGTAATATTGAAAACATATTTTGAGCCTCATTTGATGTCAAGGTACAAAAATCAGATTTCAGTTCAATGGTGTAATAAAATGATACAAAGTAGCTGATGAAAGCTAACTTGGTTCCAACACAGGAATTCATCATGATAAACATATTTCTCATTTCCACATCTGTCATCCATTTTTAACACCAATAAATCATTTAAATATGGATTTAAATGTTCCTACAAGTTGTTACAGTGTTATGCACTGCACTGAAGGAGAACTTTAACAACAATTCTCTTTACTGAATTCAGAAGTTTAAAAAATGAATTTGAAGGTTAAGTTTTGTTCACATAATTATTGTGCCCAAACACAACATAAAGCAAAATAACTGGGCTTTTTCTGGCTTGCATGTCTATCTTCCCTGGGCTTAAATTCATCTAATAGGCCCTTCTTTTGCACTGTAGTCAGTGAATAGTTCAGATTTAAACCTGTCCAAGCGAGCAAAATGATGGAATCTGAGGATAGAATGTAGATATCTATGAGATGGATTGGACTGCCGCTAAAACGCTAAGGGCAAGGCTGAGACTTGTTTCATCCTAAGCACAGCTTGAGCCCTGCAGGGCATGGAAGGAATGTTGGCTGCAAGGCCTTTAATGAGAGCTAAAAAATGCCTGGTAGAATGGTCTTAAAGGCCTGTCCAAACCCCCAATGCGAAAACATCGACAAATGTTGGACTGATCTGCTGATTTTTTTCTGTCTTTTTGTGATAAAAGGTTTTGGGTGAAAAAGAAAGGGCTTTGGAGGAGAGCAAAAAGAGGGAGTAATGTTAAAAGTCTCAAATAATTTTCAGCCTTGATCATACTGAAGGAGGGGCTGGCAAAGTCTAAAGGATCACTAGTCCCAGAAAACATAGTCAAATTCTGATTTCATTGCTAAGCTTTGCACAACCTTGATATAAGAGATGATTAGAGTCTCAGTACTAAACTCACTTTATGGATCTTTATTTCAGAATTTTAATTCATTTGCTGTAGTAAACATTAACCTTTTGCTTCAATATATGTATATCTAAGGGGAATTTCTAAGAAATTCTACAAAATCTCATTCAGAATTATGATAAAATTTTAAAATATTGTTTTTATAATTATAGAAGTCCTTGTATATAGGCTTTAACATACATACATAATTTGGCAATACACTAGTTGTAATCAAATTATTTTTAATTTTGGAATTATTGCATTTTTAACTGTTTAATGTGCTATTCTTACGTTGGAATCATGAAGTCAGTCTAACACTGCAGACACTATTCATCACTGTAAGAGTTAGTGGAAAAAATCCTACAATCTCTCTAGTTGTTACAATAATGACGTTGGTTTCCTGTTCACTACAAGGGTGATTAATTATGAATTTGGCTGAACTGCACATACCAGGCAGCTAAGGTAATACTGTATGTACACACTTCACTACAGCGTAACACATAATGCGGGGCTTGTTTTCTTATTTTTTATTTTTAAAATCGATTAGGTCACTAGATAACTAAAATTTCAAACTATAACTGTTAGCACTTTGCTGAAGCTGTGTGCAACTTCTTTATTTCTTCTGCTAGTGCTGTCCATCTGACATAGTAAAAATTTCATTAGTCACTGAATACACTTTATCCATAACAAATGAACAATCAATTAACATGATTTTTTAAATTCTTTTTCATCTAATTTTCCCCTAAACTTTATTAGAATTCTACATGACATTTACTCTTCCCTTCAGATTCTAATTGTTGGTCTTTTATTAAAATTCACCTTTTCCTAGCCTAGAACAAGTTGACAAACTAAAAATTCAAATATTACCAGTTATTCTCACAGTATTCTGCATTATGCTTTGTGATAAGCTTAGAGATTTAAGCATCTAGGTTTTGGGTTGTTTCTTGTATCTGGTTGCACAGTTACCAAAAACATGTATTCTAAATGCTAACACTGAGTTATAGTTGAAACAAAGCATTAAAAAGGAGACAGGTAAAAATTTTGACTGACTGGTTGAGAGCTAACATGAGTCACTTTGGATCTTTCTTTTCACATGGGCCTGATTTTTCTCTTGTGTGGTACATTTCCATTTCTGCTGTGCAGCAGCAAGGGTCCTCCTTACCCACTCCCAGCTCTTACCATGCCAGTGCATCTCCAGCCAAGAGAAGAGCTCCAGGAAGGATACTTTTTTTTTCTACACACTTGCAGATTGCTTGATATGGTTAAAAGATCTTTCACACTTCAGCCTTCTACAGTGCAATACCAGAGACAGGAAAACACTGAGACTGGCTAATCTGGAAATTAACTTCACTTAACAGACTAATAGGTGACATTGTATTGTTCACATATTTATAAGGAGACTGAAAAAGATGGAATGGAATACAGAGATAGGAGATTCGTGTTCAGCCTTCTGAAATGCTTTGAGGTTTTTTTTTAATAAGTACACTATTAACAAGCAAAGTCTCCAATTATTTTCAGTATCTGGCACCACATGGATTTACAACAAATTTACCAGTCTCTAAAAGCTTTCACCCATGGGATCCAATCAACCATCTTCTCAGAATGCAGAACAAACAAGGATGTACTAAGGGAAGGAAGATCCACTTACTAAGGACTTATAAGTATTTACACTTATTTAGAAACATTTCAAAAGACACCTGCTGGTGTGCAGAACAAATCAAATAGATCTAATGCAGATGAGCCTGAACAGTCTATCAGCAGAATTCACTCAAAATATTGAAATAATACCTAAGGCTACATAATGTATGAGTTCAATCATGCATATACATTTGCAGTACAACCAATATAAAATATGTGCATCTAGAGGAGAGTGAAAGATATAAGCAAATTTTTTCAGTGCAAAACATCATTAAACTCTTTCCATGTAAATTTTTTGTTTGTCCTATGTGCACTCTGGTTAAAGACCAGAGTCTTTAACTGTAAACCTGGTCTTCATGAGCTACTTGTCATTAATGTCCCGCTTCTCACATTGTTTTAGGATGGGTGAAATACAAAATGTGCCTTGAATGAAAAAAATTATGCTCTCTTCATTTTACATCTTTGTTTTACATCCCAGTTAAAACACACAGGAAAAACACCATATAAGGTTCTTCAATGTCATAAAATAAAGTTAATTTTAAGGAGTTGTTGATTATAAGATTGCTCTGTGTATACATATATTCTGCCATTTTGTTGAAACTAGCAGCTCATTTCATTTTCAACTCTTAAGAACTGGAAATGTACAGATTTACAAGAACAGCTTAGGGGTCTATGAACGATCCATCCAAAATCAAGCAACCCCACTTCACATAAAATGATTCTGTTCATGTGTAATAGAATGCACATCTTGCTCAGGCACAAAGAAGCTTCCTCCTTGCTTCACTTTACAAAATCTGGTCCTTCCACCCTCTCGGAGGAAGATTTTGCCCAGGGCAAATAGAACAATTGCCACACAGCAAGGTAGGTGTTTGAGACAACATCTGGCAGATGTACCCTGCCCCTTGCTGCTACTCAGCAAAGGTAACAGAGGCTCCTCAGCTAGGGAGCAAGGATTCTTTATGCAGAAAGACTTTTCTAGGTGGAGAAATGAGGGATGCAGTGTTGCAAGAGGCGTTCAAAGGTCTGAAGGGAGGTAGTGTTGCTAGAGCAGGTGCTTCTAGAAATTTAGCCTACCTGCTTTAGTCTGCCACTTGCTCAGATCCGTCCTTGTTCCATAAAATAGCAGGCAGAATACCTTTAAATCCCAGTTCATCAAAATTATTTATATATAATTGTACCAGCTATATTATAAAAACTACAAAGAAGAGGAGTCATCGTCAACCTTCAGACCAAATATTTTCTGAGGGGTATTGAGTCCTTTGACTGTGATTGTCAAAAGGGATGCAAATAATGCAGCAATTGTTTCACCTCTTAGTGTTTGTTCTTAATCAAGGGGACCTAATGTTAGTTTGGAATTTTCTTTCAGAAATTGTTGGGGCNTCTTGGGAGCTTTGAGGTTCCCCTGCTACTCTGTAGCCCAGCACTGCCCAGCCCTGCAGGGACACGCCTGCCGCTCCAGCCCCCAGTGCAGAGCTGCTCATCTCACCCACCAGCCCGGGACTTTCCTCCCTTCCAGCTCAGCCTCTCGGAGTCCTGCAGGGGCACTGAGATCAAACTGCCCTGGACTTTTGTGAAAGAAAGATTCTTGGTTCTGTTTATTATTAATGCTGTAGTTGTTGTTTGGTTGTTGTTTTGTCATATATACTAGTAAAGAACTGTTATTCCTATCCCCATACCTCTGTCTGAAAGCTCCTTTAATTTTTTTCTTAAATTGGAATAATTTTGAGGGAGGGGATTCGAATTCTTTATCTCTAGGGAGGTCCTGCCCCTTCCTAGCAGATACCTGTCTCTCAAACCAAGACAGATATTAACTAGGGTTCCCTGTAAGCTGCTGCTAAGCACAGTTTCTACCACCACTGTTACTTTCTGGTAAGCTCCTTCAGTCGGTGTCTAAAGAAAGAAAAGACAGCATGTTTTCATCCTATTCTAGTCTGATTAAAGATAACATGAAACACTTTCTTGTAGCAGTAATTTATTTAAGGAAATGAAGAAGAGGGAGTTAATCTACTGTATTTTACTTTTCTGCTGAAGTGAGGATGGGAAGAAAATGCTGTCTCTTTGAACACATTTCACATTTAAGGGAGATGAAAAGTTCATTATGTTTATGAAATAAAATGGTAAAAGTGGAACACTGCAACAGGAAAAGCCTGACAACTGACAGCCCTGAACTATGCTGTCTGTTCTACATTAGTTTAAACATACAGCTGATAGATGGGATCAGGGAAAAGGAACACAGACCACATAGGTGATATAAAGGGTAACAATTCCTCATCACAAGAAAATTAATACAGCTAAGGAAATTTTGTTGTTCATCTTTGGGAATAGTGGGAAGGGAGGTTTGGAACATTTAATTAGGAAACTTCATGTAGTTAAAGATGTAAGCTACTCTCCACATGTTCAAAATTCTCACTGACTTTGACAGGAACTTCACATGCGCAAGTGGTGCAAGTCAAGACATGAATTTACATGCTTAGGGTAAACACAAGAGTGTGGGAAAGCTTTTGTTGTTCTTTGCAAGGCAAAGCTGACAGTGAGTAACAGTTCCCATATTTACTGTGAGCCTCCTCCCTATCACTAAGCATCAACTTACTCTGAAAGAAATGTTTGCACATAGTTGCATTTCCCCTGTCTCAGACCACCATCAATTTGTCCCAGTGAGGAAGGACACCACATCTATGTCTCTTTCAATTACTTTGTAATATGTGGGGAAATGTGTGCAAGATTCAGTGGGTAATATAACTTCTCATGACTCCTTTTTATTCCACACTATTTTGCATGATGTAAATACAAATTTAAAGTTATGGTGTCTAATATGCAATTTTAATCAACCCATAATCACTTTTATAAAATGTGGGGTTAGTAAAGTTTTAGCTGCATATATTACATCAGTTCTAAGACCCAGCATAAAACACAGTATCATTACTTCTTTCAGGTTTAACATTTTGGATAAAATAAAACATCACATACTGGGATAAAGTATTCATTTTTTTTTCATCTAGATTCCTACCCCAAAGGTACTTGACGGTTGTTATTTTTCTTGTATTCCTCCAAAATCTAAACTAAGGGCGTTCCAAACAGATCAAATGCAAATAATACAGGTGTATATGTGATATTCAATTGTCTACTATGGGGAATTAAAATAGTTTTATTTTTCCAGAGGGAAGAAATCCTATGCCTTCCATTTTATACTGTGCCATTTGCTATAAAAGGTATTCTAGGATCCACAGACTATAGTGACAATAATTCCTTTGTACTTGCTAATCTTGCTTTTAAACCTTTTGGCAATAAATTTTATACATTTTATACATATACATTTTATACATTTAAGCTCTACATTACTCATGGGAGGATAAACATACCAATGTATTTGTAATTAGTTCCTTTTTTTTCTATTCCCTTACTGATGCAAATCCTTTGTTTTGTTTGTGACTCTGCTGTTAAAATATTCTTGTAGTATGATTCCCTAGCTTTACAACTCTAGTTGACCTAATTTCCTCAGTAATTTTTCACACAGTTCACATATATTTCAGTCCAGTTGAAAACATCTACCACTTAGGGTTGGAGCCAACTTGCTCAGTTATCCACCAAGCATTTTCCAGAAGATTATGCTAATTTTTTTAACATAGAAAACTGGTGTGAAAGTGTTGTGATATAATTAATTAATTAGTAGTAATGTGATAAGTTATTAAATGTTCTTAAGGACAAACCAACCTGCTCCCCATCCTTTAAAGGTAGTTTTGTCCAGAGAGAGACTGAAGTTTTAAATGCAAAGAGGACCTCTGGGTAGCAGTTACTGAGTCATATTAAGTGTATATCAAAGTTAAGAATAAATTGCTTTTTTATAAATGATGCAAAGGACTAATAAAAAAGGTGAAAGCAAACACTTTTTGCAAGATTCTGGTTGTAGACCTGTAGGCTAGAGCTTGGTTTGATGCTACCTCAGGGTAGAAAATCTTGAAGTGATAATATTCTGCATGAGCCTCTAAAAGATTCCCACAAATAAGGTCACAAAATACAGCAAAAAAACACAGCTAGGCCAGCAGCATGTTGCCTGTGAGAGGTAAAGCCTCTGAGCCAACTGCTTCTAACAGGGACTTTATGCTATTTAGCTAGAGCTGCAGAAACCAGTGAAGGCCAAAAATGGGCTGGTAGGTATGCTCATTAATGTTCCCTGACACTTTCCATAATAAGATGCTGATTTTAGTATTTTTCAATTTGCCAATTGGTAGACATTTGGTCTTAAATGTTCCTTAGTGTCTGCCCTGAGGTTGTTAAAATATGTGTTAGAATGCCTTTTTTGCCAAAACAATCCAGTCATTTCTGAGAATGAGGCAAGAGATATGTTGTTTCACTCATGATAGCAAATCAAAAAGGAGGGGGGAGGGTGGAAGAAGATGATAAGGAAAGAAGTTATTTAAATAGTTTAAATATAATTTAAAGCTGCAGACTGATGTTTGGCAGCTGGGGATAATGTGGGATGAAAACTGAAATTTGGCTTTCATTGCCACTTTAAATTAAAGGCTTGGAAAAAATATTCAGGCTCAGCAACGATTTCTTATGTCTTATGCAAAGAATATTAGGCAGTGAGTTGAGGGGTTCAGTTTATGGCTGTGTAACATTTTTCTGATATATGCAGCTCTGTGATATTTTAAAGACAGAGGCACAAGTAGATAAAGTGAACAGGGTCTGCTGAGCTCAGTAGTATTAACACCTACTTCAGCCATGAAGTGGCAAAGGAGGAGCTGCAGGGAACAGCTGTGGTGAGAAACAACGTCAAAGGGATCAGGCACTGGGAGACTAGGACCCTATAATGTAAAAAGAGGATAAAATGTAGGATTTTTATTGTGGAATGTGTCAGGAATTTAAGGAATAAAGATCGTACTTGATGTGAAGTAGAGGTGGAACTTCAGTGAGAACCTAAATATTTGCAAGATGGTAAGGCCAGCAAGTCTTTGAAGAATTGGCAGGACAATCTGTGACAACAAAAATATACTGTCTCATTGGAACTTAGAAAAGATCCCAGCATTCCTGAACTGCTCCATTACTATATTACCTGAAATTATTAGTAGTCTGTAAAATGATTCGGTATTTTTATTCATAGATATCAGTATTTTTAATAAATGCGTAGGACACTTTTCTGGTGGCATATTGCAATTAGTTACAGTGGAAATCCAAATTTGGTAATACTTGAGTAAGAGATGCTTGAGCAATCTTAGTTGTACAATCCCTGCCCTAAGGGAAAAAAAGATATTACATAACAATATGCTCTTTTTCTTCCAGGAAACATACCTCATGGTTGTTTCAACGGATTCTCAACGGACCAAAACAAGATTCTACGGTACAGACACTTACTGTGGCCTGGATCCCCCCATTCACAGCAGAAATTGAAGCAAGAGTGGTTGAAGAAAAGATGGAGGGGAGTAGGAAAAGATGGGAAGAATGATTTAATTAGTTCAGTCAAGGCCACCTTGGACAGCAGAGTAACCTCTGCTAACTTTTTATAGGTGTTCACCAGTTTCCCAATGCCTGAATTGAGACTGTGGTCAGCTTTGCAGAAGTACTTTTAAAATCATCCAGTGGGAGCCCAAGGTAAGAGTAGAAGATGTTTAAATATAATATAGCAATATAGCTGGAACTGAACAATGACAGTTTTTCTAGAGAAAAAAAAAAATAAAAAGCCTTACTTGTCTTAGAAAAGCATAGTTGAAACTTCAACCTCAAAGAAAACTCAGTCCCATCAGTCCTTTTCCTATTTGTTCTGTGGCCAGACAAGGTTATTGGAGTAACTTAATTTATAGCTGTGAAGAACTCAGAAGTCAATTTTATAGCCTCTAGATTTTCCATACTATGATTACCCACAGAACACCAAGCAAAGTGACTAAGATACATCGTTTTCTTCCTACTCCTTCCTAGAAGAAAGATCTGAGGTGTTTTATTTTAAATTCTTAAATATGATTGATTCTTAATGTGTGAGGTTGTTTGCTTTAGAGAAGAAAAATTTGAATAAAGATAAAAGAGAGCTTGAGATTTCTTCAGGTTGTACACAGACTTACACAAAGCTTAGACAAGTCTGCCCTACTTTAAAGACATTTCTGTTCTCTACAAAGAATAGACTGAATCTGAAGCATCAGTATTTTGCATCCTGTCCGTATCTTCACCTAGAACTTCATGGTGTATTTTATCAGTACACTGTTGTTGCAGTAGCCATCTTAGAGGGTAGAAATGAGCCAAGACAGACTTCTTGTTTATCAAAGCATGAAAAAAGTCCTGGTTTATTCCTCTTTACAGCTCAGTCATCCTGACTCCAACTATTCACTGACTCTGGCTGCAGCAAGCTCCTACTGCAGGTTTCCCTTGCAGCCTCTGAGTGCTGGTTATTTCCTGCTAAACCATGACTGCAGGTATCAACTTGCAGCCTCTGACTGCAGCTTTTACCCAGCTAGACTGGGACTGCAGGTTCCAACAACAGGCTCTAACTCAGATTCAGACTGAGCTCACAGCAGGGAGTTTCTCTACCCAGCATCTTCAAGATTCCATGTTTCCTTCTTCTTCAAGGTTCCTCCTTGTCATGGGTTGATGCTGGACCAAATGCCAGTGCACCCATGAGTGTGTAATTTTACCCAATGAGCGACTGTGAGATGTGACAAAGAACAGAGCAGAGAAGGCCTAAAACTTGAAATAGAAAAAAAACTTTATTAAACTACATAACAGAAAATAGAAAAAGAAAACCCAACCACCTAAAAGCAGAGATGAAAACATCCCAGAACACTTCTTCTCCTCCCCCCAGTTTCCAGTCCATGCATGCTCACACAGTTGACACCAGCACATTACCCTCATCCACTTGCTTAAACCTTCTATGACCCTGGGTTCC
>VXBR01002157.1:79229-236236 GCA_013400215.1 Cisticola juncidis | reverse complement strand
AAAGAAAAAAAAAAAAAAAAAAAAAAAAAAAAAAAAAAAAAAAAAAAAAAAAAAAAAAGACCCCACAAAGTAAGAGAGATAAATAAAAGCTGGTGTTAAAAGCAAAGTTTGGATAAATTTGTCATTTGGAAAATATTCTACTATTGAATTGTTTTTTATGTTGGTATAAATTTTCTTTGGTTATTGCCAATACAAGGGATATCAGAATTGTGAGATTAAAAAACATTGAGAATTTTGGAGCAACTCAGAATAACATCCATAATTTTTCATGATAGAATTTTAAATNATTTGAACAAATGTCAAGATGGTTCAAAAATTTGATTAGATTTTAAATAGTATATAATAGTGTATAAGTAACTGTAGCTGAGGTGACTCACCTGGTTTATTTATATATTGTTTTAATATGGCACAGCATCTATAGAAAATGCTTGAGCATTTCTGTGATTTATCAATCGCAGTCCAAGCAACTTTTTCAAATTAAAGGCTACTGTCTGAATATTTATGAGATGGTTAAACAGTATATAGATAAATTTAGATAAAGATGCTAATATAGTTATAAACAAGGACATCACAGACTTCTTGCTGTAGAAAAAATTATAACTTATCAGGTAATCTATGGAATCAATTATTTGTTTAATACAAATGAATACATTGTTCGATACAAATACAATACAAATACAAAGTGATCTAGTCCACATTACAAATAAATTCCAGATATCGAAGAATATTCCTTAAAAAATAAACCAAAAATTGTTAGGTGGGTAAAAAAGCCATTGTATTAATCAGTTTTGCTAAATTCTATGATAATTTTTTTGTATATTTGTCTCTCTTTTAAAACTAAAGAATATTTTTCAGGAGGAAAATGGCCTTTATCACACAATAAAATCTAAAAACGTGTCTTTGATATGGAAGATAAGACACATGCATATGGATTCATGGAGGTGTAATGTAACTGACTGTCATAAACAGGTCACTCGTTTATACACACTGTAGTAGAGACTTCCAAAGCTCCCTAGAAAAGCTAGATGCCCAGTTAATTTTAATGAGTATTAGGCTTCCAGATCCCTTAGGCAGCTTTTGAAATGTCAGCCTATAATTACAAACAGCTTGGATGAAAGCCCAGTGAATTTAATGGAAAGTCTCCCATTGATTTCAATGAGCTTTTGGATCATTGACTTTCTTCCTTCCACAGATATTTCTAAAGGCTTTGGGTAGTAAATACTACATACTTTGGAAACACTACAATGCATACAATATCTTCAGCTTTCTGTATATTGAACGATTTGCAAAGTAAAAAATAAAAAAACAACAAAAAACAAAGTAAAACAAAACCCAAAACAAACCAAAGCAAAACAACTAAATAAAACAAAAACCAAACTANACAAACAAAAAAACCCTGATCAAGCATTTGCCAGTTAATTATTGAGTTAATTAATTGTGATAACTAGAAATTAAAGCAGTTTTAAAATACTTAAAATTAAATTCTTTACAAATAAATTAATGGGTATCTCTACTAAAAAAGTGTAATATCTAAATTCCAGGATAAGAAATGCAGACATGAAGAACTTCAAATAGTGATGTAGATTATCAGCCTGGATAGAAAAAGGGTAAATGAAAATGCTGAGAAAAGGGAAACAGAAGACACATATAAGTTCTCTAGATCAGGCAGTTTTGTCACATAGAAGAGTAAGGCTGTGAGAGTAATGCCATAACTTTAGAATATGATAGCCTTAAAGATGGAAGCAGGAATTGCATATGAACTGTCACACTGATCTTTTAAAAAGATGGAAAATATTACATGTATTAGAGGGGAAAGGGTAAAAAAATAATGGGGTCCGCTATAGAATCACAAGGTCATGTTTGCGTATAATAAGACATCTGGAAATACTACCAAAACACTGTCACTAAGAGTAATTGGAACTTCCCAGAGATATACTGCAGAACAAATGCTAAAATGATATTAAGGTTTGTATTGTGTTGGACTCAGTAACCAACAAATTTATATACCAGAAAGAAACATACTTTGTTATTGCAGACTTTAGTGACTAACAAGCACATTGCATAAAAACATAGCTGTAGAAAAGAACCTTGGGTAGAAAAATAATGAGATAATTCACTTTAAATTAAATAGAAAGAAAACCACAAACTAGTCTTTTAAGCCTCTGGTTCAATGTGAAGACTTCAATAAAATAATCTTCTCTGAAGCTAAGCAGAATGTGAAACTGTGTTTTTCATTCACATAGAAGGAACCTTAATACTTGAAAAATGTCAATCAACAAAAACCTTGAAATGATAAAATTGTAGAAACCATAAGGAACAAAGTAAAATAAAAATGAATGAATGTATAGAAAAATAATGAATGAATGGGAATAATCAAAGAATGGAAAGTCTAACGGAATTTAAAATGGACCTGATTAGAAAATTGTCATTTAAAGCTTAGTACTTTTAAGATAAGAAGGGATGTTCTAAAATCAAAGTGATCTAGNAAAAAACCCACCCAAAACAAAACCTATAAGAAGCCATGAAACTTTAGAACAACTATAAAATTTGGTGGGAAATGTAAGGAAATGCAACATTAAAAAGAAAAGCAGCTCCCCTTCTGAGCTTCTCAGGACTGTTTTACAGAACTGTGTAAGCTGACAAAAGCAAATGAACCAAAACAGAGACTTTTGCAAGGAATGACTGACTTTGAGGAATGTAACCACTGGTAAGGAATGTTTCTTAGGGTTCTGAAATTTTAAGACTTGTTCAACATTTTCTAAGTAATGAATATTTGCAAGTTTCTTCTACTTGGGACTTTATTCTAATTGTAGAAACATGGATTATTTAAAAGAACACTTTTTTTAAAATTATTGAAAGAAAAGTGATCAGAAACTGTAAAGTTTAACTTAGCATGAGAGGGGAACAGTTTCCTTACATAGCACTCATCAAATGTTTATCTGTCTCTATCACTACGCTGTATTTTAAGTGTTTACACATCTAACTTTCCATATCTAGATATTCACGAGTCATTTTGCTACAGACACACTAAAATCCTTAGGCATGAATTGTTGGTAAAGTCACAAACAAAGGTTATTATACTGTGGAGGTCCTTGTGAGACAGCAATCCAAGCAGGTGGCTCAGCCCTAGGAACAAAAAATGAGACCACGACACCTGGTTTCTGGCCATACTATAATAAAATGCTGATAGCCAAAAGCAGAGTCCCAAACAGAGGGTTCACAAGTGGGAGCAGAGGGTCTCACCTACTCTGGGGAAAGAAAAAGGAGTCAAAAAAAGCAGGACATAGAGTGAAAGCAAATAATAGTTAAAGACAATTAATATAGAAATAAGCTACATGAGAAGAGTCATAAATTTCATATAGTCACTGTAAGAAATCACTCATTTGGAAATTAGCTATATGAGAGAACAGAGTATGTAGTAGTGGGAGGGAGGTAAAAGACAATCTTTTGAGTCTATTCCCTTGACACTGGTAATTCTGAGAGCAGATAATAATTTAAGTCATGTAACAGAGAAATCTAAACACTGTTTCTAAAACTTAGCCTTGTAATTACCTTTGCCTTACAATTAGCTCATGCAAATACACACACACATGCACACTAACACACACAAACAGATGAAACTGCTTCAAAATACAATTGCAATGACACAAGTTGAGCTGCCAAACCTCAAGGATTTAACCAGTGACTGTCATTTATCATAGCTATGAGAGGCCCTGAAGCTGTAGTTCTACCCTACACAAAGTGAAATGCAGGTCTATTAAGAAACTGGAACTCTAGACTAGAAGTTGCCATGCAGCATGAAGCATTCCAGGAATGCAGGAGCAGATAAGGCTGAACCACAACTTCTCCCTGGGGTGTGCACAATGAGTTTGAACTGCAAGGTCTTTAGTCCTGGTGACCAGGAGGAGAGCCAGTGCAAAATCTGGAAAATCACAGGCAACTGGATGACTGTTTCTCCATACCAGCTCTTTCAGTCTCTAGACTAGCTCCTGTCATGTCACCCCACTTGCTAGTGTAGGCATGCCCTTGGAAATCCATCCATACAGCTCTTATCTGATTGGCAAATAATAAATGTTGTTGCACAATGTTCTGTATGAACGTCAATGAAATACTTTCTCTCTTGGACAGAGGTGCTGGAATTGTCTTTCAGCTTAATGTTTTCACAATGTGTTCATAATGGCTTTACATCAAGAACAAGAAAATGAAAAGAAATAATCTACTTTTACATTGTTGCATTTTACTGTTCACTTACATGAATGAGAGATTAATTCTGAACATTTAGACAGTGCAAATAAAAATTAATTGAATTTTTAGTATTTCTCTTATTTAATCATCTAGGCATTGGTTCTGATGTTTGCCTCTTCCAGCTGTAAAACAAAAAAGTTGCTTTGTCTAAAATGTGTGTGTTTATGAGTGAGAAAGATAAGTTTTCCANGTTTTTTTGTTTTTTTTGTTTTTTAATTAAACATAATGATACTTCTATATATAAAGGAGAATTCAGATGAAGTAAAAACACTGCCTAGGGAAGAGGAGATAAGGATTAAGAAATGTCTGTGCTGAAGTTCAGTTTTCAGTGAAGCTACAGGGATGATATGGGACACAAACGACCATTTGATATGGAGAAAAACACACTTACTACTTCATGTATAGAAACTGAGATGGACTGCTGCTGTCCCAGAATCACGAGAATACTGGCACAATGTTGCAGGCCCTCTAGCAGAGGAGCAAAATCCATCAAGTTACAGTAAACACTAAAATTGAGGGAAAAAAAATTAAATAATACACATATTTAAGGCACTCAAATAGGGTTATCCTTACAACCCTGGCTCTGTCTGGGCCATGTTTTACAACAGGAAAGAATGTAGGCAGAGAGCTACAGCGAAAATGTTACAAAATGCAGCCTTGACAAAGACAAATTGTGCCAGACTAATCTGATAGCCTTCATTGGGGAGATAATTGCTTTTCTAGACAAGGGAAATAGTTCTAATCTAGATATAATCTACTTGGAAGCTGGAAAAATATTTGATGCTTAATTGGAAATTATTAGTTAAACTAGAGCAGATGATTATTAGGATAGGAACTGAGAAGTGGATAAATAGGAAGCTGACAGATCACTGACAACAGTGTAGCACAGAGAAGTTACTGAGACATGAATGATCAGTCCTTAGACTGATATTAGTATTTTCAGCTGTGACCTTCACTTTAAAATGAAAAAAAAGCTGATGAATTCCTCCAAAAGCACGAGTCTGAGAAGCTTCACAAGTTCTAAAGAAGAAATGGTCTCAGGTACAGGAGGGTTAGACATAGCCTGTTGTATTTCCAGAGGAATTTCAGAAAGAGATTCAGAGATCTAAACGATTATCTGTGTTTTATTATCTCTGTATGCGCTGAAACCTACAATGGTTTTGGTGTTGTATCTCCATGAATATGTACATTTTCCATCAGTCACCCCCATTAACACTGGAAAAAATTGCACCTATAGAAACTAATTACAGATTAGCAGAAGTGGAATTCTAATTACAAAAAATGTCATAAAATAGTTCAGTAGACACGTTAGCAATTGCATTTCATTCCAGTTCAGTTTAATTACGTGTTTTCTGCATTTTTATACTGCTTTTACTCTAAGATATTTTCTGCCCTGTTTTGGGCTTTTTGAAAAATAGCTTCCCTTTCCCTTTTTCTTTTAACCTATATTTGAATATACACCAGTTCTTAAACCAGGAGGGCAGGCCAGTGGCTAACTGAAAAGCAGAAAACAATTAATGATGTATAGGAAACATAACATGATGCTAGTAAAAAAAATGCAATAGGTAGTCATACACTTGCAATCTGATTTTATCATCATTCATTTGGCAGTACACAAAATCTCCCTCAAGGAGTGAAGCAGAAAGCTGCTGTTTGCTTGAAATAGGACAGTAATTGCACCTGAATAAACTTCACAGTTCCAGGAGCCATCTGACTAGTTTCAACTGGACAGCTGTTTATGCACACTATTTAATTTTAGCCCAAATATAATTTTAAAGGGTTTCTATTTAATATTACTTGAGATGAGTTTAAATATTTGATCTGCTTGTATCTGTCCACTTTGTATATTTTCTTTTTGCTAGCAACACTATTCCTTATACAGTTCTGTTGACTGTGTGATCATTTCACAGCAACAATACTGTCATTATAAAGTCATAATCCGTAATAATTCATTTTGGGAAATAATGTTATGATTCATGATGTTTTTAAATAAAATCAAGCTTACTACTGAATGACATATCAAGTGTATATAAGTATTTTAAACAGGTGTTACATTTATTTTTGATCCATCTCATAATTCAGATCCCGTAAGAATGAAAATATTGTCCTTTTATTTCCAAATTTTAAATTTTTGTAGATTTAGCTTCCAAAGACTTTTAATATTTCTAATACTTATGGTTAGCAGTCTTTTTTTGTTTTGTTTTTGTTTTTGTTTTTGTTTTTGTTTTGTTATAAACATATAAATGAGACTATTGGTCAGATGAAAATCAAAGGTTAGCTTGAAAGCATTACAATGAAACCCCACACTACTCTAACAAGAGACATTTGAACAAATGTCAAGATGGTGATTATTTCCCATTGTTTAGACAAAGGCAAGGGAAACACTACACTCAGATTTGTTTTGCGGTATCTTCACTTCTGTTATTCAGTCAAGATTATTTTCCCAAAATACAGCAGACTTCTACCTAATAAAAAATTGCTAAGGAAAACAAGTATAAAATCACCATGACAGATTTGAAAATCTTCCATCTAGTCACAATAAACCACAAGGAGAGAAGTGAAGGCAGTTTACTAGACATTATTTTTCTTCCAAGATAGAAAGTTGTATGTTCACATAATTACATCTTTGCAGTAAACTGTCTATTTTGACATATTGTTGTTAAGAAAATCAGACAAGTATAAAATCAGGAGTTCCAAACATCATAGAATAATATTGTTATATTTTTATTAAAAGGTTGTTTCAAAATTTATAACAGATATTAATAATAAAAGTAAAATATGCAAGTCAGTGATGAAACTTTAATTTACATAGAAATGTAACATATGGTTGCTTAAGATATTTTCCCCTAAATAATTCATTAGTTGAAATTGTTCTATTTCTAGCCAGATCAGAATGAAATTATATATGACAGAATTTTCTACAATATAGAAGTTCCAGATTCCTTCAGGCATATATTTTAATTGCTTTCCTTTTAAAAATGAGTTGTTTTAAAACACCTATATGAGAATTTTATTTTGTGTGCATCACAATTATTTAAAGTTTATGTATCAATGTATTAGTTCCAGATGCAAAATGACAGCCGCTGATCATGGCTTCTAATAAGTTCTTTTATTCTAATTTTTTTCTGTTCATTTTTTTCACAGGCCAGAGGGTTAGTGCCTAGTGTCTTTTTGCAACAACTTCCTTGACACTAAATTGCTTTCTACCTGCTCTTCCCAGTTTAATCATTAATGTTTTCATGAAGTAAAAGTGATTACATTGGACACGCCATCCCACAAAAAACAGACACAGGCTATGGACTAGCTGTCCATAGAGATGAGACAATGGGAACAAGTGATTCAACATCACATCCTTCCTGGCTCTTGACATTATTATGTAAAATCAAGTGCAATCCCAATGTCACATATATTATTTTTGTCTAACAATTTATAGAATGTTAGTTGAATTGATATTATCATGCAAATCAAGTTATTCAGTTCATGCAGCCTTTTCTTTTCATTCTCAGTTATAGAATTGCATACTCATTTGGTCCTCACCTTGCTCCTTATTTTACATGTCATTCTCAAATGTGACTTTATTTTGGTGATTGTCTGATGACTTTTGGTGACTTTTTAATGCTTAATCTAGGTTTTATTTCTGTAAAGACACACAGAACATTTTCAAGTTTTCAACATGAGTGATTTCAATTAGCCATATCTCTTCTCAGTTCCATATCCTAAGTTCAAGAACTGGTTCCACTTTGTATCTGCAGCAGTTCCACACTGGGCAGCTCCAGTTACTCCAAAAATTTCTAATAAAAAGATTTAAGTTCCTACTCCCTTCAAAGGGTTTTCTTTCTTTTTAATATTAGGGACAGGAGGAAAACACCATGGCAATGTCCTCGGTAAGATTTAAATTCAGTCATTCAAATACCTGTTTATCATCCCTCTAAGCTGCTCTTCACTATTAACAGAGGCGTTATAATCTTGACATCTTTATCAGATATTATTGCTTGTGATATTTGTGATATAATCTACCAAGAGTCCAGAATTCTGTATGCATTCCAAATTTTGTGCAGGATTTCATAAAGTCTAGCTGTTAAATTAGTTAAATTATATCATGTGTAAGAAGTGCTGTTGGAGCTCTTGATTTCAATACTCATTTCAATACTTATCTGGAGCTGAATTCACTTTTTGAAAAACATTCCCTTGTTCTGTCGGTTTACATCCATTAAAACCTAATTTCTTTACTTAAATGACACTGGTTGTAATTTTTTACACTTTAGATCATTTGGTCTTCTTCTCCAGTTAGACTGATCCTTTCTGGAAAATGTATTACTGGTAAAAAAATAAAATGCAAAAACAATGCCTGAAGATTTTAAATAAGAAGTAAATCTTTTTTCCCCATCATATTTGCAGGTAGCATATTTTAATTGATTAAATATTGGAATGCCTGCCTCTGTGTTTTCTAGCTGGTGTTATATCTTAAAGCTTTAGTGTGTCATTTTATTTTTTTAGAATTTAAAAGATAAATTTTTGTCTTGCTGAAGAAAATTCTACATGCAGAAATTAGTGTCCTTACATGAATTACATTATATGTCATTACAATTCCTTATTCATAAAATCCATACTCTATCCCCCAAGATACCTAGACTGTATGTATTACCTTGTCTTACTAATGTCCAACTATTTAGAGTTAACAATTATTTCTTTCATATGAGTCCCTTCCCCCCAGTCTCCTAGGTCTTTTTAATTGCATGTCTTTATCTGTCAATCAACAATTCATAAATGAGGATAGGTATGTGCAATTTAGAGGAGGGAAAAAGAGCTCAGTGTCTTTAACTGTTTCCTTTTAGTGTTTAGAGTCAGAAAGGAAAAAATAATAATATAAGTGAAATAAATATCAGTAACAAGAGAAAGACAATTCTTCCTTGCTGCCATTTCATTGGTGGAAATCTACTCATTAATTACAATTCTCTTACATGAGAATTCAGGCAGAAGAGTGACATATTAAAAAAAGTGCCATAGTACAACGATGGACTATGTCATTAAAACATCAGTATATTGTGACTGAACAAGTCACTGAACTATTCTTCAAATCTAACATTTTATTTAGACCTGACTTTTACTCTACTTTTATATATTAGACAAACCTATACCATTTGTTTGATGATGACTATATCTATACAGTGTTGTCATTAATTTTGTGAATACTGTCTTCTATAAATGTTATCAGCAACACATAGGGCTGATTTTTCCACTAACTTGGTAAAAAAAAATAAGCACTTGTTTTAGTAATTAAGTTCCCAGTTCAAAATCCTTGAAAAGCAATGACAATCAAGCTCCAAGGCATGACATCTGCTAAAAATCTAGATTCTGCACCACTGAACCACAGAGAGACAAAGAGGAGAAGTAATTCTAGTAACACTGCATGATGACTGTGATGGCAAAGAGTATAAGCAAACTTTCAATGCTCTGTGCACATTCAGTTTAGTTTCTAGTCCTGTTAAATCATTCATTGTCTATAAGGAGAATAATGAAATTTTGTCACATAGTTGATGATTCTTCATTGCCATGTGATCTAAATGCTAGTAAGGATTTACAGATCCCATTCCACATTAAAAAAAAAATTGGGAAAACTGACCATTTAATCCAACTCACATTCAGAAGGAAGTGGTAACAAGGGAATATGGGAAGACACCATGGATCTCGTTCCACTCCCACCTTCCAGTCATGTAGTAATGTGACATATTTCCTAAGTGGGTAACCTATAATAATCCCATAATTCATAGATTTAGGTAAATCTAAATCTAAATTATCTGGGATATCTTCAACCCTGGAGTAGTGGGGAGAAGGGAAAACTAGGTATGGCATAGATTTTTCCTCTGATGTGTCAGATATCTTGCTTGATTTTTCATCTGAGGTATCAGATATCTTGCTAGCTAAAATTGAATTCTGTCCTGAAGCCCACATAAATGCATGTCCTGAGCACATACCATTTAATATAGCCAGCTAATCTATCCATGGCAATTTAAGATCTTCTAACAGTGCATCTAGCAGTGCAGTCAGTCCTTCAGACAGAGCTTTGGAGACACTTCATCTCATCTCAAAGAGGTAGAAAAGGCAGGTTTGTAATTAAGATATAAGCTTTTTGCATTGAAGTTGTTTTCAGATTACATTGAGACCAGTTTGGCAATCCTTTCAAGCCTTACTGATATTTAGCAGTGGCCAAACTTGACATGGCAATTCTGGGTTGGATGACGTTTCAGAGACATTGTCTATCAAATCCTTTACATTAAACAATGAGACAACTGAACATCCCACACCTGAATGGAGCCAAAACAAGCCTCTGTACTGAGTACTGAGGGTTGGAGGGCAGCTATATTCTGCTCAGCTGTGAGAAGAGACTGTTTTCACTCCATAGGCTGCTGGAGAACCCAGCATGTGTGAGAGCTAGATTCCTCACCCTGCTTCAGGCAGACTGTGAGATCTCCAGGACAATTAGCTAAGCAGTGTTGTGAGACCCCTTTGTGCATGATTCAAGAAAGAAATGTAAAGGCATTTCCAGTTTTAAGGTTTCTTCTGTAGCTGCGAGTGAAATACATCATATCCTGAAATTGTACATTGTGTGGGCAAAACCCTTTTCAAAACTTGTCTTTACCCTTTTTCATTGAATGGCATCACTGATGAAAATACAAAACAATAAAGCACTGCTTTTAGTTTGTGAGCTATGTTGATTGGTACTACTCATCATTCACAGCTGTCTCAATTACACTTCCTGTATCATTTCAAAGTCTGGAGTATGTCTAGATCTAGATTTTCATCCACAATTTGATTTTACCTGTATTTTGCTTTCTAGGATGAAATATGCTTTAGACGTACACCTGGAAAATTGCTTCTTGACCAAATTCTTTAATAGTCTGATTTCCCCTCTGTAACTAAGGCAGTTTTCTGAAAAAGACCCTCACTTAAAGGAAGAGAGGGAAAAAGTAATATACTACAAAAATACATATAAGGAAGAGATTACAGAAAACAGCTTAGAATTCACTGGGAATCTAATCAATTTCTCTACTGGCAGATATTAAGAGTAGAATTTCCAGAACATTGTAAATAAGTTAGCATTTCAAATTAATTGAGAGTTATACCTGATTGCAGTTCTTTTGAAATCTCAACTATATGAATTAGTACTTATTAAAACCTGAGAAAAAATAATATACCATATTTATTGCAAATATGTCAAATAGACTCTGTCGATAAAGGCTTTAAAAAGCTTTAAAAATGGATAAAGTAGACTGTGCTGGCTAAGTTTAAGAAATCAAATATTCAAAATGTCAAAATGAAGTACAAAACAGTTTGAAAATGAGCAGAAACACTGACAACTCTTCATCATCTGTCAAAGATTCAGTCAGGTTGTGCAAAGGTCATGCCCATGGTTTGGATGCAGAAGTAATGGAGTGATTTATGGCTAATACAAATATAGATCTGGTCACTTTCCTAGGTCACGCACTGCTCTACACTGACAAACTACTTCTGACAGCAGCTGGATCCAAAAGTTGTTACTATCCCAAAGACTATGCACCTGATAACTACAGATTAGTGGAATTTCTTTCCATTTTCTCTGCATCTGGACTTTGATTGTACTGTTTTTACACTAGTTCTAAAGTAAAATTAGATTTACATGGAATATACTAATGAATCCTCCTCATTCCAAGCTCCTTTTGTTAAAGGTCACCTGGAAATTCCTGACAGCAGCCTTCTCACACCTTTTAGATACCTGATTATCTGATGTATCCATTGTCTGATTCATTCTAATTCCTCATTATCTTTAGTAAGTAGCAACCTGTATATGTGAATGCTGGGAGCAAAAAATCCTGAACTTGCATAACAGGACTGGGCTGAAGTACAAATAGTCTAATATGCAGTTTGTGCTCAAAGGGTGATAAGAAGTTCTTGAGAAATTAATTACGGGATAACAATAAAACTGCTTCTCATATTGTCACTGAAAAAAAAATCTGGTGTCCTCTGTAAATTAAATTCCAGAAGACAAACAGACTGATCTACTGATTTCAAAGAATGCAGGACAAACCCTAAGAATCTGAACAATCCAAATATATATAACAGAAAGTTAATAAATACTATAAGCTTCACGATCTCTTTTGACTGCAGCTGTATGCAATGCCCAATGCTAAAGAGAGGAAAAGACCCTCAGAAAAAACTATTACCCAGCTGATTACTGTTACCAACATGTTAGAATTCCAGAGTCTGCCTTGTAGCATGGAGCTAGAATTTTCTAAGATAAACATATTTATTTGTTGCTAAGGTTAATGCAACCATTCTTAATTCTTTCTTTTGTAAAATGATAAAGTAGCTTGGGTCTGAAATATCTGACAATAAAAGGAAAGAAGATGGAGAGTAACTGCTTAACCAGATAGAATACCATTTCATCATTTCTTACTCACAGGATCAGTCAGAAGCAAAAGAAAATAATGTCACTGAACAAACTGAACCCTGTATTCGTGTGCTCACAGCACTTACTCTTATATATGACAGGACAGGGGTCACTTCTTTTTAAAGTGCTTATTTCTGTTTCATAGTTGGAGATAAACTAGAATGTTTTTTGAGCTAAAATTACTAAACGGGAAAAATTTCAGACATACCAATCTTTTAAGTTCTCAGTCCTGCTATGTAGTTGCAGTTTTCATTTTATGAATGAATCATTTTGTTATCTAAGTGCCTGTTATCTACTGGATAAAATATCATTAGCATTTATTGAAGAATACTTCCTCAACCTGCTGAACATGACTTTGTTTTTCTCACAATCATACTGTTGTCTAGCACCTGCTGAAATGCTGTAGAGACTAGAGGTACTGTCCTGTTTTCATCTGCTTTCCCCAAACCCCCCATTTTTACAAAATGGACTTCAGACTCCAGGATGTGTAGCCTACAGGGAATTTTCAGATGTTTGTGAATGCACTCTATTCCTTTTGTCAGATACAGTGAGTGAATTAAAATGGTCTGGAAGGGAAAATCATACAAGAACAGATGGGCAACATTCTCATTGTTTTCTTACTTATAAAGAAACATGGGAAAACACTTAGAAAGCAAGAAAACTACTATATTAATAGGGATTTGAATAATGGTTATGATATAGGTTTTCAAATTTGCACGAGATGAAATTCACACATTGACAATTTAAATTGAAAATACAACCTTTTCCAGAGTGTATACGGCTCATGGAGAATAAACACAAACATTCAGCAATCTGTAACAGGTATTATTTACACTGGCAGCTTCTCAGAGAAAATATCATCTCTCCACTGGGACTTTTGCCGTTTTATTGCTCAGACTATTCTCATATCATAAACTTCTGTAAAAAGAAATAAGATTTTCTCTGGGCGACAGATATGCTAAGATGTTCACTTATTTTATACACAGTGTGTGTACATTTTGTCAATAGGAAACTGTGAGGCCTTTTTTTAATAAGATGTTGTTAAACTAGGAAGCATGTTGCATCTGCTGACAACTTTTCCTTTTTTCTTTAAACTGATTATTTACAGCTAGGACCTTTTTTACCTGAATGAACATTTTTCTAGAAATTTTTGTGTGCTTATTGTTTTGCTAACATAATCCTTGAAATTTCATGCTGCATACGTTGTAGAAACGGCATTATTTGAGAGAATAGAGAATTTTAATATACACTTTTAATACAGAATTATAGAATTTGTAAGATTTGTGAAAAAATCTCAATATATGATTGGGTAAAACTGACTTGATATTACAGGCACTCATGATTTCAATTTCATAACCAAGGAATACGAGAAGCTGAAATGTAATACATACTGCAATAATTAACAAGGCATAAATTTCATACTTTCTGTTTGGATGTTCCATATATAATGGAATCGTATACCTAAAGGTACTTTTAAGTAAATTTCATCCTCAGACAGTGGCATATTTTTAATATTTATGAATCTTAAAATCTTTCCTTCCTTTTATTTCCTCTATAGGTTTGTAGTGTAATGCTGCAATAATATAATGCAGTAAACCTCTTTCCTGTGAAGGACATCATTGACCTCAATGGTTCTACTAGCATAAGAACTTACCTACTGGGACCTCATTATGAAACTAGTACCATAAACTTCCTGAATAGATATCACTAACTGATTATTAACTACTCATTAACAAGCAAATGACATTAATAGATGTGATTAACTAGTTCCATTAACAGCCTGAATGATTCCATGAGGCACATTCTTCTATGACATTCTTATGTAGTAATGATAACCCATGGGACCTATAAATTAGAACTATTTTATAGTTATCCATTAAGGAATTATGGTGCTAATCAAAGTGACGGTCATTAGCAGACCTATAAAAAATGACCCAAGACCATCACTGGTAAAGAATTCTACTCCTTGCCCACAAAATTTGTACCTATACCTAAATTAATTCACTCATGAATGGAAGGATATAAAACTATTAGTGCCATCTGAAAAATTAATATGGAGAAGGTATGTCAATAGTCTAGAATGACAGTGCTTCAGAGACCTAGCAAATATTAGCTGATAAAGGCAGGGGGTAAACCTAACTTACAAAAGCGGGCAAGTGTTTGTTCTCAGTTACAATAAATTCTAGAATAAAACTAAAAAACATTCTCACTATTTCTGTAAAGATTTGATACAATTAAACAATACTTTGTGACACAGGTTTTAAAGGATCATGTTTGCCTGTGATTTTTGTTACTGTCTTGTTGCATAGTGAAATAGCACCCTTTTATACTTCTATTTTTGTAAAGGGGCAAGATTCACATGGTAATGAAATGTGAAGTATTTTAAAAAAGCAAATTCCTTGTAGGCAGAAACTACAGTGCAGTTTGAATAACAAAAAGTGTAACCAGAAATTGAAACATTTTTTAATTGTTTATTTATTATACAAATGTTAATTGCCTTGCACCTTACATGGCGTGTACAATAGGACAGGTTAATTAGGCTGAGAAATGGCTTGCTCTAAAGGTGCAAGCTCAGAATAATTAAAACTCTTGCATCATGTTAACACAACTCTCCTGTCATTTGGGCTCCAAGGATACTGCTTTGCATTTTCTTTTCTTTTTCTTTCTGTTAAATAGTATGTGATCTCTACAGCAAATGAAGAAATCCAAGGACAGAGTTTTGGCCGACTACCGATACCATGTGAGACAGATTTTCATGTGGATTTGACTGCATTGTGGGGAATGAAAGGACTACATCAGTCTGAATGACTTACAGTGATCCTTTCAAAGCCTTATTTGCAACTGCCAGTACTAAACCAAACAGCAGGAGCCCTTAATACTGCCAGGAAATAAAGTGGCCTCTAATTGCTTATATGTTGATTGCAAGCTCTTCAGAAACAAATCCATAACATAAAATGGCTCCTAGGTGCTGAGCAGAGCAATGGTCACATGCCTTCTTTAAAGAAGGTCAGACAAAGAGAAAGATGAGGGCCTACCAGGGCGAGACTAGGAAGAAAAGAAATTATTTCAAAAGTGGAATCTAATTCTCACTGATCCTTATTCATACCAAGGCTTCTCAGAACACCAGCAGCATAAAAACATATACAGCAGATGGAAATTACAGTTATAACTGTAGTATGACAATCCAGTGCTGTCAAAGCAGCATGAAAGAGCTTTTTTTGCAGACAAGAATTTGATGACTGCTGTTCTTGTAGCTGTACCTGAAGCTACCTGCTGAAAAATAGAGCTCAGGGAGGCTAACACTGCCACTTACCAGGCAGCCCTTTGCTGATGCTTTGTAATATCTCACCTTCTTCTAACTCTGGCAAGTTTGTTCAAAACCAAGAGAAGCTGCATTGCATAAGCTCTAGTAAATGTTTTTTTTCAGAAGTGGATTGCTCTCATTGTGCATCAAGACCAGGACCACTAAGCGACAAAAGATATTTGAGCTGAAGAGGCATGAAGAAGAAAATTGAGCAGAACATTGGTTTGGGACCAAAAATAAAAAAGGAATAAAAGGACTTTAAAGAAGTGAAATGCAATTCTCATGAGGAACTGGGGATAAGTCAACTGTTTCACAGGGGAATCTATCCCCTATGGGATACATTCACCTTTATGGGAGTGCCTGTGGGTCTCTGGACATAGCACTCAGAATGTGAATGGAAACACCGTCAAGAGATAAACTTCCATATGGAATTAAATTAGGAAATTTTAAACATTTCCTTCAATTTTTTTTATAAGACAGAGAACACTCTTCTGGTTTAACACAAATCAGAAATATCTTCTTTCTGGAATGGACAGGGATGGAAGCCAGATTTACGCTGGGCTGAGAAAACGACATTTTCTCTTGTCACATTAAGTGCAACATATTCTATTCACAAATTTTTATTCCTTCCTGGTACTGAATGATACAGTTACATATATTTTGTTAATTATCTTACTGTTTTCCATATTTCTTCTCAAAACATGAAACACTGAGGAACCACTCAGTCTAGTGTAAAGTTTCTAAAATAGTAATATCCCATACACAAAATTATAAAGTATGCATTTGCTGATTTGATTTCTTGATTGTATGCAGAATAATAATTTTCTTGGCTTTATGTTCACTTGTTTTACTGGGCATAAAAAGGAAGATAATGTTCCAAAATTTTCATTTACAACTTTTGATAAAAGCTGCTTTCTGGTAAATGTACAGAACTCTTTTTGGACCTTGTTCTTCTCAGTATGTATCATTTTGTGTTCATTTAAATCTTATCATTATTTAATGCAAATAGTTCCAAGTACACAATCAAAAGTTGTAAGAGTCGGTCTGAAAATCCCTCATCTGCCTCACGACTGTCAGAGGCTGAGACCCCCATGGACCCTGGGCTGCAGCACAGGAGTTCTGGCCTGATTGAGGTGGGACCAGGCTTTTCCCTGCAGCTGCACCCACTGGACCAAGACGCCCTCCTCAGATCCCCGTGCAGGAACAATGGACACTGTCACGGTTCCTGGCTGTGTTTGCTCTCACTGACTGTGCTGTACCTGCTGCAGAGCCCAGACCTGCTTGTCCCAAACCTGCCTGCCCAGAGCAACAGAGCTCCTCACAATGACTCTTGGGTGCTCCCCCCACACTGGCCGGGTGCNAAACCATCACGACCATTCTTTGGCTCATGACAAAAGTGTAACCCCCAGACCTCAGGGGTTCCAACCCTCAGGTTCCAATGCAGTAAAAATGGGGGATAAGGTACACATCATCACTTTATTTGGGCTGGTATGTCTCTTCTCCATTCATGTACAATTTTGCAGAATAACCATCTTCAGGTGTGTCTATTATGTGCTCATTTCTAAGACCATTTCAGACTTCCCTTTCTATCATCAGCCAGGTTAGAGAAGACCTTTTTCTGGTTAATTTTCTTAGTTCTGCAGAGAGGAGTTGTCTTCACATGAAAATAAAAATAAGGGAGAAAGAATGATGCTTGACTGCTTTTTTCCCCAGCATACCATTGTGATCAGGCTAGTATTTTTACTTTTGGAAACACTAATACTCTCTAGAGTTTGATCCTAAAAATAGACTCAGGTAACTCTGGCAAACTTAAGTACGAAATATCAATATTGAAGTTCTGGGACTTGTAGTGGCTCCTCTTATACTCAAGTTTCGAAGTCTTTTGGAAGAAAAACATCTTTTCCTGCACATGCTTGTGGTCACTGGGAGGTTTAAGTAGAAAGGCAGGTATTTTCTGTGCAGTTTCAATGTAGCATACAATTCCTTTCTGTTTATATCAGTCAATAAGACAAAGCCGAGACAAAGACTTCTTAGGCAAAGACTGCTGAGCATCACAGCAGTTACAAACTTTTGTCTCCGTAGTTAGAAAGTGTGAGATACTCATTTCCTCAGAAACTCTAGACCGTCTGTTAAAGAAATAGCATGGATAGTGACAAGAAATCATATTGCACACATAGATATTCCAGAAAGGCAGATTTTCTTGTGCGAATAGGTCTAATGCCAGGGGTAGAGAATTGCTTGCATGTGAAAAGACTAGCTGAAAAACTCATCTGCACATGTGGAGGAGGTACTGTTCTGATAAAAACATTATGCAGGGAGTTTTTCTACATTAATACGGGTTTTGCACTTCTAATCATTCTATAATCAAGTAGAACACCTCTTTGGTTCTTGTGTACATTTTTTTCCTGGATTCCTGTAACTTAGCTATTCCCTGCTCAGCCACTTTGAACCCCTATTTCCCAACATAGAGACAGTAACCTAGAGCAGAGAATGTTTCTCTTAGAAATCATGGGTATAAAAAGGAAAAAAAATTATGCCTCCATGAAAATATTCTCAAGAACAGAATTTAAATGAACAATACATTTTTGTCAGTTTTGAAATAATGATGAGGAGTTTTCCTCTTCATTTCATACCAGTAGCAATTTTTGAAATAAAATGTGAAATAAGTTAGTTAATACATCTTTGTAAAATGTTGAATTTAGAAATATCAAATTAGAACCATAACAGATCATTTCAAATTGATATAACCCTTGACTTTTAAAGTATTACTTGACCTCATTTTTTTGGTGAACTCCCACAGAAACAATACTACAGAGCTTAGAGAACTGAAAAGCAAGAACTTGATATCAAGAAAGCACCACTCCTTCAGCAGACATACTCTCTTACTAGGAAAATCCATGTTGTGTTTTGGATTTGTGAGGGAGTTGCTTAAATGTATCTGTCTGAGATTTCACTGGATTTACTACTTCTCATGCTTTAATGCAGCCAGGTGTGGAAATGAATCACACATTTCCTTCAAGAAAGTTAATATTTTGTTCCAGTGTATCTAAGTGAACAATCTGCATGGAAAGTCCCTGACTTCTGCTGTTACATCACTGTTCCATGGTTTTTCATATTGTGCAACAGACAGAAGAAGAAGAGCAGAAATAATTTCTGCGATTTCTCAGCCCTGGAAACACTTAATTAGCATTTCACAGTGTGAACTACGGTGCATCTGCATGCATGCAGCCATCTCATTATTTCCATTATCTAGCATTAATTTAGGCTTCACAACATAGTATACAAGCATTACAATGCTAATTTTTAAATTAAACCCAAAGGCAAGTTTAATTTCAAACAGTATTAATTTACACGGTGAAAAACTTGAGTGGTTTGTCTTACGCATGGATGTTGATATTAAATTTGCTGTTTAATAAAGACTGACAAACAAATGGAGGGAAGTTTGTCAATGAGGATTTGTCAGTTTTGCTCCCTTTCCTCACAAGTTAATGACATTTTTTTCACAGACTGTCCCTAATGATGCAAGGGAGATCTGGCATTACACAAGTTGCTGCTGCTGTCTTGGTTCAGCCGTATTAGTCAATCATACAAGTGTAGCACATTAGAAAGAGACGAGCAAGAGTTACTGAACTAAAATACGAAGTTGGAAATTTCTTAAATAAAATAAAATTAAACTATGCCTGTGTGATTTTTTTTAATGGAGAGTCACACTTCAGGGAGAGCTTTGCATTACAGAGACAAAATGGGAAATTTTCCCAATGGGAAAAACACGAAGCAAAGCATTTCATGTCATCTGAATGTGAGAGACCATAAAGGGTGCCTATGTCAGTCATTTTCCAGCCATAATAGCCCCCAAAATGTAAATTTTATGTTAAAATCTAAAATCTCTTTGGCTTTTTTAGTTTAAGCCTTTGATGAGATCAATGATACAAAGACTATGCTGAGGTGAGTTTGCTTTATCTGGACCTAAAAATACCCCTCCAACCATATTTAGGTCCTACACCAAAAAGGAAAAATAAGGTGTGTACTTGATTTCTCTTACTGTTTATTCCTCCAAATCAACCATCTGTGGGGAAAAAAAAACCAACTGTTCCCACATGAACTTAATCCTAGACAGCTGTCATCTCATAAAAATGTATTCATTGATTATATCCAGTTTTAGCCATCATTTCATAAAGAATAATTGTGAGTCTCTGATACTCTCAAATACATTGTACAACCATATCCCTACTGTCTCTTGGGACAGACTGTAAACTAACTTTGGAAGTCATTTGAACTCATCTCCAATTAGGTTAATATACTTTTGTGAATGTGAGATAGATAGGTAGGGCTCATGAGCCTGAGATAAAGGCTGTGTGCTGGAAGTCTTGGAAGAGAGCAATGCTTTAAGCTGTTGGGTGGCAGAGATAATAACCAGACAGGTCTTATACATTGTACTGCTGTGGAGGTATAATGTCACAGGACTTTTGCACAACTTCTGAATTGAAGTATGCAGATACCTTGCATAAAGAAAAAGAAAGATGAATAGATGAAAGGAAGCTTAAAAATAGGAAACCCGACTTTTTTCCCCATTTCTGTATGAAAGGAAAGCTCCCTGATGCTGAGGTTATTCATTACACCAGGACAGAAGCAATTTATTCAACTATAGCTCAGGCAGTGTCAGCAGTTTCATTAAATCCACTTCTAAGAGGTCCAAAGCCTGACTGCAGTAATTTTTTTCAGGCCTGAAACATTTCCTTAAAGGTCTCTCCCTGTGCACCAGAAATATCATAGACTTATGTGCAACTATTTCTTTCATTTTCTGATTAAAATGATAGCACTTTGCAACATCTAGAAAGTTTTCTTCACCCATTCTTTTAAATTTGTTTTAGCTGACACAAGTTTTTCCTTACTGGCTTTCCCAGTGGCTTTATCTTTTCAAGAAAAGAAATCTTAGAAGCAGAAAGCTGCACTTGAACTATTCTCTATCCTGCTTTCCTCTTTTCCTCCTTCACCACACAAGCGTAGCTTCTTGCAAGCAGGTAGCTTACAATGACCTTTTACCTCTATGATGTGAGTGGTCACTCAACATCTGCTTCTAACAGTTCATAAACATCTAAGTTTGCTTTTGGTAATAGCCTGTAGTTTCCTGATGTTAATAATCGAAATTATATTTGTAAAACTTTCATTATATTTTGTTCTGTCTTCCATGCCACTCCATCTAAAAGATAGTAGAGTCTTGAAATTTTATCCCACATGTTAACATTTCAAGCTTCTAATACTTTTATTTTTTTACTATCTTTGCAGACTAGAGTAATCCAGAATTCTGCACATGTAGAAAAACTGACAGATATTGTTCCTAAATTTATATTGCACTTTTCTTCATTCTACAGCTTTTTTCTAAAATCTTCCCCACACAATTTTGAAATTTGAGCTTGTCACATACATTTAAAGGAACATTACACACAGTTTTAACATCCTCTCAGGTAATTGTGTGATCCATGGATAGTAGCAGATAACTTGCTGTTAAACTGAGGGAGATTTATGCATATATTTTGTTTTCCATTGGTTTGCTGAAAAGCAGACATAATACACTATGAAATTTCGCAGCATAACAGAATACTAACCAGAAGGATGCAGCAAGGTAAAGAGTAGTCTTAAAAATGTTCTGTCAGTATAGCAGCTTAGTGGACTATTGCTTTATCTTGCTATAGCTCCTGTGACAGCTGAGTCTTACATTATGGCATTGTCACTTAAATTCTCTGCAGTATATATCCCATTTCTAGTGAGTTCTTCCTCTATTTGTGCCTTACATGCTTTCTTTGTAGTTTCATGGTTATGTCAGCTAATGGAAATTGAGATTATGTGCATTAATGGGATACATATTTGATGATGTTAAAAATGTAGGTATTGCTTTCTGGAATGTCAAAATAAATTTTTTTCTGCTGCAATTACTTTCAACAGATTATTACTTTAACTTGTCTAGCAATTAAACAGATTTATACTTAATTAGTTCCCAAGAAACTTCGAAATTAGGGATTTTTCAGTTAATGAAGTAAAATGGCACAGAAACATCATCTATTTAAGCAAAGACAATCTAGCTAAAGTTATTTAAATTGTGGAACCACTCAGTATCATTTGATGATATACTACAGCAGAATACATTGTGCACTCTTTCACAGAGATGTTAACATCAAATACATTTCATCTCTATAAATATCCCATGTAGAAGTAATTGGTCATTAACATCTATTCATAGCATTGGACAGAGCAGAATAGTAGAGGAAAAGTTCAGATTATTTACTACAGGAATTCTAGTTGAAATCAGTATGAGATGCCTGATGTAATTAAGAGCCACAAACCAGCAGCAACCTGGGCCATCACACCAGGCATACTGAGAGATAGAGAGTGCACAGCAGTATCTTCTGGAAATGTTGACTTTTTCAATGAATTACATTTCTCTTCTTGTTTCAAACTCCCTGAGGCTCACACACCTCTCAAAAATCAGTTTCTTTGCTTTGCAAACTGATTTTCTTCTGAAAGGTCATTAAAAATCAGTGTTGTGCCTCCTTCCACAGTTCATAAAAATCTTACTCTGTGCCTCAGAAGCAAGGAAAACATCTGAGTAATTAGGTCCCCCCTCCCTGTTTTTAATTGGTGGTACTTTAAAATTAAACTCCAGAGGCATGAACTGTGTCAGTTGCTGATACATTGAAGGATTTGGCTGGTGTGCAGATTACCTCCACTACATTAAAATCCTTTAGCACTGCCAAGTATAGCATTAGAAAATTCCAGCGTGGGATCAGATTGGGATTCCTGACTTCTCCCGTCTGGGAACTGAAGGCCAGGTGCCTTTTTTTTGTTTGCTTGTCTTCATAAAAGACAGCTCTTATGGGCTGTTACAAAATCATGGGTAACATATTTCTGTGATTTTCCAGGTGCTTTTAAGAAGCTACCCAGTTAATAGTAGAAAAGTGGTGTAGCTGGTACAAATGATTTTGTGAATTTCAGAAAATTCTGTGGATTCTGCTGACTTTCACTTCCCTACTGAACCATGCCTGTTCTGCAGTCTCCATTCATGGAAGGACTTTCCCTTGGATTTAGTTGGTTTTAGTGACACAAAACACACAATTGAAGTGACTGTCTCTCACCTGCTCTTTATATCGAAAACTTGCAAAGCTGTGAATGTCTGGTGATTTTTTTGAGTCAGCGTGATCTGGGATTGAAGCTTACCAGAGAGCACAGAGGAGTCTGATTACTTCAACTCTGTGTACAACTACTGCTCTGTCTGCAGATACTGAACTAAATTCTCTGTCAGGTATTTCTGTCAGTGAGTCCTGGTGATAACTATGTGCTGTGTTCCTTTAGGTTACCTAATTCCTGTTGGAAAAAGTTTAACTCCTTGAGCTCCTTGCTCATAGGCAGTTGTACTTGCTTTAACACATTCTCGTGAAACCAATAGCAAATGTTTAGCTTGTTAGGGTGTTGGCTTTTTTGGTACAAGGCAGAAGAGAGACTAGAGATTGCTGATCACTGTGCTTGGAGGAAGGGAAAATTGTGAGTGCTGCCAAATTTTTATCAGGTCAGAACATTTTATCACACTGGAACATTTCATCATTTTATCCATGACAAACTTTCCATTGCCATACAAAGACAATCCTGATCTACTGAATACATGAGTAACAAAGGTCTTTTGAAATACTTTTCAGATTACTCTTTTTCTCCTCCTGTGACAGTCATCTCAGTGTCTGAGTTTATTATAGTAAATAGTATTAAATAAATAATATAAATTAATTAAATAAATAATATAAAAATATTTGTGTCTCTACAACACATTAGTTTTCACATTAAAAGTTTAATTACTTGTTTAGTTGTATGATTTTTAAAGTTTTGATAAAAATTCAGCTTATGCATAAGATAGAGAAGAAAAAGGTCTGTGTCATCATCTGTTAACATAGAAGAAGGGACTTCTGCTATTTATACTCCTACATACTCAGACTAATAGTAATTCAGAGAATGGGAAAGGTCAGTTGAAAGTCACTGTCCTCGTTTGTACCTCTTACAGCATTTTACAGCTGTAAATAATCCCCAGTTTTAACATTCCTTCAGTTATTTCTCTTTCTCATTCCCATTGTCCCTTTTTAGCCTGCCATTCTGTCAATACATTTACTTAACAAACTCTAGATAAAGAGTGTATTAATTTTAACTGGGCTACAGCTGAGTTAAGTAGCAATAGGTAACAATATTGCAGAGGCAGACTAGAAAATGAAGAAGACATACAATGTGTCTTGGTGTGTGCATGTATCAAAAATTGCCTTCATATGTGAATAATACCATCTTACTGATTTATATGAACTTAAAACTTACAGACTACTCCTCTTCCTCAACATGGGGAAGACTGATAGATGTCTACCTTGAGGTGTTGCAAGGAGGCAAGAGGCCAGCAAATGCTTGGGAAACCTGACATACATGAACAACAATCTTTTTAAAAGGGTCTTAATTAGTCCAAGGGGACAAAGGGTAGCAAACTTTGAATACTTAAAAGACTACTGCTGATCAACCATCTCATCTACCCATCTGTGACGGGGGTGGGGGGGACAAGAACAGCTTTAAATCCCTACTTAGGGATGGTCTTTGCAGATTTTTTCAACACAAAGGTGATGGACATTCAATTTCATTGCCCGGGAGAATTGCAGAGTCAATATTATTAAGTACAAAAAAGCTTGAAGAAGATAGGAATCTATCGGGAAGCAGAGGAGAATGGTTGCTCTCCACAGGCAGATCAACCAAACAATCTTGGGCCTTCCTTCCCCTCTGCTCTCTGCCAGCACTGTTATTCTTGTATTTCCACTGGCTGTTATAAAAGCATGTTCAAAATCCTGCTTAATGTGTAAAGTACTTTGGGGCCTTTGCTAGCTTCTCAGCATGTGAGAACAAGTGCTTTGCATTTTCATGCCTCGTGACTGAGGAGTTCCCAGGTGGCCACTGGTCAAGGGACTCCTGTCAGTCACTTGGTACTTCCTGCTTCTTTCAAAAGCATTCCCTTGTCTTACTATATTCTGTCTAGATCTCATCCTTCTCCTAGAAATGAGTTTGGGTTCTGGTTTTGTTTGTATTTTTTTTGTTTTGGTTTGTTGTTTTTGTGTTTGTTTGTTCTGTTTTGTTGGTTTCTTTTTTCTGTATGCTTCAGGGGAACCATTCTCTCTTTAAAAGGAGTGTCCTGCTTCTTGGACCTGGTGGTGGGCTAAAGCATGTAAGAAATATTGTCTCATTTACAGTATAACATTTATTAGCCATATGGTGGTGGTAGTAAAATAATTCAAACTAGTTCATTCTCAGTAATCAATGAAGGCTAAGAAAAATCAATCCAACCTAAATGAAACTAAATGACTGATAAATCAGAAATACAGGTTGTCTGGATAGGATGACATTTTCCTTATATCAGTTTTAATGAACACTCTGGGATAACAGAGAGGTTGCCATACATATGCACACTGTCATCTCTGTACATGTATTTTGCTAAATCTTCCCTATGGTGTTATTAAACCAGTCTTGTTATTTTGGCTTCTGCAACAAATAATGACAGTCTCCCTATCCTAGAGTAGTAGCAGTATTGAGAACCACAAGCCATTGATAATAATTAATTAGATCTTCATAAATCATTAGTTTGGTTTGTATTAGGTAAATTATTTTAGAACTACTCATGTTTAAGATTTTGTGATTTTTTTTGTTGTCATTCATGGGATCAGTTTAAAAACTTTGAGGATTTTTTATAACAAAAAATAGTACAAACTTGGTCAACTTGGCCTTTTTAATGAAGGCTGGGATTAATGCCTAATCCCAAGATTGTAGCAGCCTGAATTTTAAAAGAAATAACCCAAAACACATAGCTATCACAAAAGTTGGAACATTTATATCACGTTTTTTCCAATAAAAATAGTATGATACTGTAGAGAATTCCTCTAAACAGATTTTATGTTGGCTGAAGTCGGTATTTTTTTCCACATATTCAAGCCACATGAATCTGATTTTCATTTGTACTTAAGGCCCTTTTTAGATCTCTTGAGAGGAGGGTACAAAGGTCTATATGTGAACAGATAATTATTTTATGACCATTTTAATATTTCCTTTTTCTTTCGGGATGAGATAAAGGGTTTAAAAGGGGGATTTGAGTTCCCAAAGAAGGAAGTAAACTATTCTTAGCAGTATTATTATTTTTTAGCTATGTCGTTGGCTTCAGGAAAATGTGGAAAGGAATTTGTGGGACTTTCCTACTAGTTTTCCCTTCCAGTAATGGTTTGTCCTGAGTGGTTTTCTGAGATCTTTATTTCTTTTGTTTGTTTCTTNTTTTTTTTTTTTTTTTTTCCAAAAAAAAAAAAAAAAAAAAAAAAAAAAAAAAAAAAAAAAAGCAAATCAAGATTTATCCAAATATAACTGAGATGATTTTCCTGTTTCCTTAGATTCTCTTCATCTTTGTTGAATAGGGTTTTTGTGGTATTATTTTGTTTTGAAATATGGATTAATTCCTGCTCTTTATCAAAATTTTATTTTCTTTCATATTATTTTATAAATCCTATGTTGTAAGAAGCACTGTATCTTCTTTCTTATTTTTCACTTTTCCATGAGGAATGAAACAAAAATGCATGCTATATTAATAAGTAAATGTGACAGATGTGAAATTTAGGATGTTTTTTCTAAGTGCAAATGCTTTCATTTTAAGTTTTATTTAAATCTGATTCTATTTCTGGTTCCACAGCAGAATGATTAAAATCTTTATAACTGCTAGTTTAAAGTTAGTAATAATATCCAAAATATTTGCAGATATTAAGATAAAAGGATTTATTATTACTACATATTTTCTTTTAATTTCAGTTTAGATTGACAGAAGTTATTACGTGCAGGACTGGAAAATTAGAATTGATTACTTTTATCTCTTGGAAAGTGAATATTTTGAGTTTCCCAGCATTACCGAAGCACTTCAAACCACATTTTCCATTCCATTTTTAAATGTGTAAGTTCTAAAAAACAATGAAACACATCTCTGTTTTGGCTTTTGCTAAGGAGTTTAGAGCCCATGACACTGTGATGACTGCAGAGCTGCTGTGTCAAAGAGAGATGACAAATTGTGTTAATTATAACAAACGTCAGTGGCTGAAGTGATTTATAGCAAGAGCAAGGATTGGTTGGTTATACACAGTAGAGTAAAGGCCATGAAAGGCTTTTTGATATGTATGTGTATGTGTCAGCACACTCTAGTCACAATCCCAGAAACAGTGAGGTGTAGTAGCTTTGTAGACCAATTGATAAAGCAGTGTAGGTAACTAATTAAGGTACTGCAAATATAAGTATCATATTTAGGTAAAGTAAATGGGATTCAGAGTGACATATGACTGTGACCATAAATAATTTTCAGATTTTGAATACCTATGATTACTGTGCTTCATTCCAGTGCAAGAAACTGACACTTTACATGCTGGATGTGTTTTAAAAACTACATATGTGTATGATGTGTAAAAAAGTACTTAAAAATCAGTAAGCATGTATTTAATTCATTTTTCCTCAAACTGAGAATTTTTTTCAAATGAAAATGATTCAATAGTAGTTATATAGTATTAAAAAGATACTTAGGAATAGTATTAAAAATGTATTTTACTTAGAAAAGAGGAATAGATATTTAAGGTGTATTTGAAGTTATTGTCTCTACTATTGTTTGAGGTTAATCTTATTTTCTTGAAGACAAAACATGATAAAATTACATACATACATTAAGAACTAGGTGTAGGTCTGTTGTTTTGATTTGGGTTTTTTTGTGTATTTGGGTCTTGTTGATTTNTACAACTTCTTTTAGATCTGTTATGCACTCAACCAGGAGCAAACTGAATCTTGCTGGGTCTTTTTTATTTTTTTTTTTTTTTTTTTTTTAATTTAGCATACAGGCTTGCTAGTAAGGAAAAACAGAATTTAGACATTGCCAACTTTTCAAAGGCCTGTCACATTTATAGTAATATCAGAGTTTCTAAATTTTTTTTTCAATCTTTTCACTCTTAATCTCCCAGTGATGCTGTGAAAATGAAGTGTTAGCTGTGCAAGCAAGTTATTTCTAACAGAAGGCAAGGAAATTTAAGTTTGGGGGAAAAAATGAAAGGTGAAGAAGAGAAAGTAAAAGGGAAATTAGGAATAAGGACGTCAACAGAAGAAAATGTTCATTAGTGCCCAAAATTGTTTCTCAGAAAAGATGAAGAATTTTTCCTTCATTCTTTGCAGAACACCTGCAGAAAGGGAAGGACAAATGCCCAATTACATCCAGATGGATTTTAGTGCCCACATGATTAAGGGCATGACATCTATAAGAGGGAACTTACTGTTTCAATTCATTTGAATTTTCACTACCAATATCACATTATTTACCTCAAAATGTGAGATCTCTTCTGTTATGTTACCATCAGCCAAGTGTAATTCACAGCTTAGATAAACATCAGAATGCAGGACGTGTGATGCCAGGGAACATACATAAACATATCCATTTGCATCTCAAGAATGACACAGATGTTCTGCAGGCACTGTATCGAATCATGAGAGATGGAAATACCAGATAGCTCTAAAATGGCACTGTAGTCCTCTGGTTTGATATGTGAATGACTCCCATAATCTGCATTCCTTCAGGAACACAAGTGCTGTACTGTCTTTAAGCTGGATTAGTGGCAGATTTGATTCAGCAGAGTCAGGTTTTCCGTCTCCATCTTTCCTTTGATTTCTCTGAATAGCACTTTACAAGGTGAGTCAGGCCTTCTTTGGAGTGAAAAATGTTGCAAATTTTTTCTTTTTCTCTGAATTCTAGCACCACAGATTTTTAAACAAGCTCAGAATGACATGTTGGAGAGTATTTACTAAGTGTAAGCCTGTATGTATATGACCTTCACCTGCTGGGTATATTTTGGCTACATTTCATTCCTGGAACAGGCAACACAAGACCAGGATCTTTGTGAACTATTCTAGGAGCTCAAAAAGAGAGAAATATGATGAAAAAGCAAGGGATTTTATCCACAGACTTTAGTAAAATGAACCTGATTAATGTCTCTGTTCATACAAATGTAAAGGTACAGTTTCAATGGCTTTGGCTGACACTAAACATGACTTTCCCCCTTTTGTTAATATTACAAAAATCTCTTCAAACACTGTTTTGGGAGATGAACTTGAGAGAAAAGATACGGAAAAAAATCTGTCTATTGACACCCTTGAAGGTAGAAAATTGGTAGAAAATTTGTTTTAGTCTTATCAGCTATGCNTTTTTTTTTTTTGTGAAAATTGGAGTAGACAAAGAGAGCAGGCCACAAGATTTTGGGTTGCTACATGGGTTACTTAAAGTTCATATTCACACTCTGCTGAATATAGTTGAAGCAAAGGAAGTTTTGACCTTAAAACCACTTTTATTAACTATTCTCTGAATATTGATGGGAATGAAAACGATCCTTATTTTTGTAGGGCTCAAGATAACTCAGAGATGTGATCTAGTTTTTCACTTTGTTCCACAAAGCCAAGGTTGATACATGAAAAATCATTTACACCTAGTGAGTTAAGACAATGCCTAGTCTTAAAATAACTCACAGCCTATGGATGGAAGTGCTCAATACTTATTCAGTGGGAAGGAAAACAACCAGCCCAGCTGTGCCAGCTTTTACCAGTTCACCAGGTGGTCAGGTATGACTTTGGGGTTGACCACCCCCAGAAACCACCAAGGAGACCCACAGGACAGAAGATATAAAGAGGAGGGAACATATGTTAATGATTTTAGGAAAATTATTATCAGATGTATGTTTATTTTGTGAAAATTAATAAACATGCATCTAAAATATAATGTATACATCACCGTTAAGGACTTTTCATTTTAATAATTTTTGGTAATACCAAAAATCTATACAAATTATACAAAATACCAGAAATAGTTAGAACAAAGTAGCAGCAAAGGTTATTGCTCCAACACTCAAATTACCAGTCATCCTTTGTTTTACTAAATGGTTTAAATAGCCATTAGCATTTCACAAAACTCACCCTCTGTGCTGAGATTATTTATTTGTTGTTAGAATTGTAACTCACTCTAATTGAGATAAATTATTTCTAATTAATTGAAACCTGGCATTTTTAGACTGAATTCTAAATGTCTGCAAAGAGCACAGGAATCAGAGTCAGATAAGTGATATTGATTTTGCAAGTGTCTGATTTATTTTCCTGGATGTGCATTGCTCATATCCACATCTATGTAAAAAGGCTCCAGAAATCTAGCAGAAAGTGGAAAAAACCCACTTTCTAACTATTAGTGTAGCTGAAAACTAGGGATTAGTAGTACTACACATTAAAGAGGGCTATCAGTTATGTGAACCTCATTCAGCAAGAATAATTTTCAGTTGATGATTGTTATTTGACTGTAAAAGGACACAGCTATTGCCATATACAGAAAAAAGTCACAATAAGTGGATGGAGTTAATCTTAAAAAAGCTCTTACTATCTTCCCTTTGACCATTTGAAGCTTGATTGCTTGAAGTTGTATTGAAGTTGTATTTCAAGCTGAAGAATCCATTTAGTGTCTGCCAGGAAGGTTTATTATAACTCCAGTTTATCCAAGTAATATCTCATTAGAGCTCTCTGTCATGGAATTAAGATTCACAAACCCTGACCCCTAAAATCAACACTCTTCAGGGCAGGGCCTGGAGACTGAGGGTTTTGTTCAAAAAATAATGGTTAATCAGTATTTACCTTGCACATATCATTGTGACAATGAAAAGATATACACTCTCAAATTCTATAGCTGATCTATTTCAGACTGTGAGATGAAAGTAGGAAAGGAGGGTGTCTAACTCAGGGATACTGTTTTTCTCACCAGGCAAAGTAGAGACAGGAATTAATCAGCAACATGCCTGCTGACTCATTCACTTTCAAAAGTAGGAAAATAAACAACAAATGCTTAGCAACCAGTCATGCACAGTGACTCTGACTCATGAAAATATATACCACAGCTGTAGTCCTCACTATTTTCCTCCCACTATCAGTTTCAGTAACCCGTTCCATGGGTTTTTTTCAGGGATGACTTAATGACTCCAACACTGCCATCAAAAATGAGTCTAGAGCTATATTTTATATGATTATAGTAACCTTGATGACAAATGGTAGATTTAGTGATGTTTGTTAACATGAAACACCTTACAGTGGCACTCAACACATCTTTATCTGTATTTCTCATGACCCTTTCTCCTAGCTGACCTGGTGAGCTAAAACCATCAAGCCCTCCAAAGATTGATAGAGCTAAGAAAACACAAGGGAAAAACAAGCTTGGATTCAAAAAATCAGCCCAAATTTCATTTTCTGAAGTGAAGAGTTAAAGAAAAGCATTTGCCTGCTCGTGGTACAGTTCCCTCTCTGGATCTTTCCTGAGGCACATACAAGCAGCTGAATCCATGATGAAGTTCTCTGAACTTGGCCTCAAGTCCATAAATGCCATTTCTCTGCTGCAGTGCCTACTTTTACAACCTGTCAACAGTCTGTACCACCCCTAGAGAGAGGAGAGGTTGCCAAATTGACCCTGCAGGCACCAAGGTCCCAAATATGTTGTATGTTTGAGAATATCCCCGGGCTTGCATGCCTCAAACACAGGCAGCTCTCTAGTGGCATTGTCCAGGGTCACAGATCCTTCCCTGCTCTTCCTCCCTGCTGCTCCCTGGTAGATAACATGTCAAAAACTCCAACAAGGTTCTCACAGCACAAGGGTTGCACCGTGACTGAAAAACAATACATGCTGTGGGGGTGGCTTTTGAGTGGGTTTCATGTTGCAGCGTAGGTGAGAGAAATGTTACTCATGAGTGCAGCAATGATCTCAAGAAATGAAATGAAAAATTTTTACTCAGCCTATTTCCTAAGAAAATTATGGGTTTACTGATATAGTTCATAAAGTAATAGGAATTTATTCTTTTTGCAGAATAGCAGGACTGATGTTCTAGGTTTGAAGGAGCCACTAAACCCTGATGTTACAAGAGGCACTTTCTCCAGTTCCCTTTGTTATAGAGGTTTAAGGAAAGGATATAACCATAATCTACTTCATCCAGTTTAAATGAAGCTGAGCTCAGGATAGCACTTAGTCTGCTGAAGTCAGGACATAGCATATGGGTTTCTTATTTTTTCCTTCTCTAAAGTATTTCTTTTTCCAAGAATGTGCTGCAGGATCACTTGTTTGGTCGAGGTCAATTCTGCTCTTTCTCTCAGTAGAATAGTTTGATTTCTTTCAGAGGTACAAAGACATAGTTCTTTATAAGTTAGATAAGCATGAATGAAGAAGAAACCACAGAAATCCTTGAGTGAATAGAGAAGTATGTACAGTGTTTTAAGTTGTTAATACAAATAGATATGAGCTCAGTCATCCTGGTAGTTAATGTCTATTGAGATAACTATCTAGAAGAGATACACTTTTTAATAGAAATAGCCTTGTAATCCTTCTGTGAAAATACTGTTAAAGAAAGGTTGCCTGAATAGTGGCTCCAGCATGTAACCTCTTATTTAAATAGCAGAATCAAATTAAGCACCACAAAGACATGCAATGCACAGTGTTTCTTTAAACACATAACAGATAAATAAATAATCCAAAACATATATGAAGGCTTCTTGTACACATAGCTAGGGATTACAAATCAACCATGTGTACCAAAAGTTATTTATTACATGGAACAAATATACATTTGTTTCAGAACCAATTTACAAAGGAGATAAATATGGACAGAATCAACTTTCATTTTGCAAAGAAGCAATTCATCATGAATGAGGTCTTCAAAACCCAAAGCAAATTCCACTGAAGAAATAAAATATTTTCATTAATGTCTCACCCTGAATATACTGTNTTTTTTTTTTTTTTTTTTTTTTTCTGGACAAATTAAATATTTCTTCCGTGGTTTGTTTATTTGCTTGATTTTGCTTTTTAACTCAAGAGTGGTGGAAAGTTTGGACTCTAAGTGAAACGAAAGCCCATTAAAACAGACTAATCCACTTAAGGATTGTTTCAGGTTTTCTGGAGTCCATTGCAGGAGCAGCAAACTGTGCAGCCTGCTAAAGGTAAGATATTTATTTAGAAAGCTTGGGAAAAATGTGACTCTAAAGCATATTTTTTTGCATCAACTCTACATAAGATGCATTCAGTTAGTCAGTAATGAACTATCTGATGACCTCAGGCAGGGGGGTAAGAGATTACATGCCTTCCATTTCACCCCTGGGGCTCTTTTCTGTGATGAGTAACTCCCATTTTTTGCAGATGACTAAATAGCTGCTCTTCCTTTGGTGTCCAGGGTTTGATTAAAAAAAACCTCTACAAAAACGCCAAAGAAAAACAGCAATTTGCAAAACTAGAACTGGACATTTTAAATTCTTATTTACACAAAGAAAGAGTATGTCTTTACATTAATAATTAAAGCAAATGGAGTACCTGTAGTCAGGACCTAGTACAGTTGCAGTTGTCCCACTTACAGAATGCAGCCTGAGAGCTCATTCCTTGGGCTCATTTGCTATTGCTAACTCAGTAAAAGCACAGGAAATCTGGAATCCTCCTTTACCCCTTGTGTTAACCAAGTCTCTGCAGGCTGAAGAGGTAACTCCACACTGTGGAAGTGGCATGAGAGATTCAGACCTGAGAGGGCCCAAGGGTTCTTGTGACATGTGAGAGACTCAAGTTTGGTTTCTCGTCACCAGTTTAAATCAACATCAGTTAAATCATCAGTCTTCTGTAATTTTGCCATAATCCTAAAACACTCACTGGAGAATTTAGTAAGTGAAATGTAACAAAAATTTTGTGCCAGTTCTTCAAATATAGTAATATAATTTTAGTTCTTAAAAAAGGTAACATAATCTTATGGATTCAAAAGTATGTTTGCTGTTAGTACACTTTCAAATACAGGAACTCCATAATGTTAAATCCAAGTTTTAAGTCATTGTGCAGTATAAATAACTTCTTGTTTAAAATAAGCACATATTTTTAAGTGATATTTTAAATCTGCATAGCAAATATGAACCATGGGAAAGATATAAACTTCTACTTCATTCTCTGGCTTAAAAAAAAGTTTTCCTGCAAATGCACTAACAATGAAATAAGTAGTTACTTAAACTGGAACATGGAAGTACCAGTTCGTCTGAGAAACTATTGCTGTGGGAAAAAAAAAATCCCCCTCTTAGATAAGATCAAAAAATAAGATCAAAATTATTTCTGCCTACTATGTTTTAATCTCCTCAAGTTAAGGAGCAAATGAGTAAAAAGCAGAGGAAAATCTTTAATCCAAGACTAAGAGAGGCAAAATAATTATTGAAATGCTTTGTTTCTTGCTTTCTGAGGTGTCATAGTCAAATTCTTTTAATTTCAGCACTTCTTCTAAATATCAATTTTATCTTCATTTTTTTTGTTATTTAAATACCAAGCAAATGTGGGGTTTACACAATATTTTACTAGAGTAAAACACACATACATAATAGCTCAGGCCTAAAATGCTGAAAGTAGATACCCCAAGTCTGTAGAGTGTATGACTTAAAACTCAATAAGAAGCCATTTTTCAAGTGCTTTTCTACCTCAGAAGAGTGCAAACTGTCTGAGAATTTGCAGTGCATCAAAATACCATTCCTCAGAAGATTAGATCAATTTCTGACATTTCTGTGATTGTTTATTAATAAAAATATGTACTATACATATATTAACCCTGATACTGTCGAATGATAAGGATTCTGAGTATAATTTTGTGCCATTACTGGGCTGATGCCTTTTTAAAATAATCATGGGAGCTGAAATTTGCAGTGTTCACAGACCTGAAAATGACACAGGGATCTCAAATTAGCTACAGTCACTTGGCACATCTTTAGAGGTGACTTGCTATTTTCAGTACTCAGGTGCCTGGCAGAAAATAATGAACAAAAGCAAGCACTGCCTAAAACATTTATCATTATAAACCAGTCCTGAGACAGCCTTTCCAAAGGTATACTTTTATTAGTGTATAAGGGCATTAAAGAATAACCAAAAATATAACCAGCAGATGCTGAAATAAAAAACAAACTTGCAAAATACATGCTTATTGTTCATTGCAATTTATTTTTTAAGATCACTCTGTGAAAAACAGAATAGAAAGCGCTTCAAGAAGGTATCCATTCAGTAGTATTTGGTTTTCTTTCTTACATCAGAGATGAAATCGTGTTTATCTTTCTCAAAGTTGCTGTTTTGCCTGTGTTTCAAAAATAAAGGTGATGGCTTATTTCCAGTGAAACCTTTTAGGCATCAGACTAGCAAGGAAGATAATCCTCCAAGACTTCTAGGGTTATTAAAATTTGGGGTATTCTTGAGAAGTGTTCTCATGTTTGTAGTCATGCTTTTTTTTTTCTCACTAGAACTGTTATCACCAGGAAACTCTGTTGGGCACATTTCAGATGGTCAAAATTCATGTAAGATTCATACTATCAATTTTCATCATAAAAGTAACAAGCGGTAGCAGTAGGGAAGAATTATTAATTTAGATGCTCCACTTTCATTCCTAGTGAAGGATCAACCACAACAAATCTGCCAGAAACATCTCTTGCTGTTTGTGGGATGCTGCCTTAGAGAATTACAAGGAAGAGATTTCTTTTGCATACAGCAGAAGCTGGACTTAAAAGCAAACAAAAAGATGTCTATGCTATACACATTTTTATATACGTGTTTAATTAATTAATTTATTTATTTTTTAACATAGTTCTGGCATAGGAAACAAAGGGAAATGTTGGCAGACTCCCAAGTGAAATATTCAAGTGCTATCTCTAGGTCTTCAGCTGTTTTAAAATGTCAGTAACCTACTCTTGTGCTCAATCCACAAAGAACAATTTCCTATTTTGGTCCAAGTAAAATTTAATGCCCCAGCTGTACATACACAGGCATGTATATTAAAATAATTGGTAAGTTTTATAATATACACAAATCCTTGCTTTTTCTGTAACTGGGTAAGTGCTGTATTTTTTTGAAGAAAAAAATAATTCCTCTGAATACACATTAAATTCCTTTGAATACACCTTTTTCCTCAGAGAAGGCTGTATATTTTTTAAACGTTTTTGTCTAAGATGTCCTCTGCCTACATACACTTTTAAGTGGAAACAAAGAATGTAAGATCTAAATTATGTAGTCAACTATTAAATCATTTATTATAAATCTGTTTTTCAACTGAGAAGAAAATAATTGCTTCGTGATTCCTCTTATATAATTGCCTTTCTCTATTTTTAATATAATATACATAGGATGATTGCAGAAAGAAATTACTGAAACAGTATTTTAGTAGTTCTCATTAATAATTTGGAGTAGATGAAGTCACATAGATCTTTTGCCTAGTCATAATAAATCCAAAATTTGAATAGCACACCGTAACTCTGATCTTTACTCTTTTTTTTACTTAGTTCATCAAATTTTTACTGCACAAACAGAAAAAAAATCCAACAATTATCTACGCATTGTGTCCTGAAATTAAGCAATTATTTTCTAGAACAGCAGCCACCACTACAGATCTTCTTCTAAGTCATATAGTGTTAAGTCTAGAAAGGTCAACAAAGGAAAGCCATATAAATAAGAATTATTGCAAATAAGATATGGTCCTTAGATTTCCCTTCATCAAACTTTTTCATTAACAAGGAGGAAATGATAAAACTTTTTAAGATTGGAATTGTCAAAATTGTATCAAATAGCACATTTTGTAACTGAAGATAATTTCAAAGATTCTTTAGAATATCGTAAGTACTTGGGACTTTTTTTCTGTTTGTGAGTAAATAAAGTAATCAAATTATTATAATTATATATAATTATAAATTATATACATATAAAATGGTTCAAATATTTTGTTGCTTTCAGTTTAGAATTACATATTTCTATCAGAAATTTTAAATTACAAGTCAAACTGGTACATTTTTCAACCATATTCATTTGAAAGTGATTTAAAGACAAAATTATTGATGTTTACCATCAAACTACCCTTTATCTTTTTATCAGTGTTCCTTTTCAAAACACCTTGCTCTTTTTAACTAAAAAGGATAAAGTGTTAATATATCCTGCAGAATACTTAACAATTTTGGCATAGAGTTTCAAACTGTGTAATTTAATAGAAATTATATAACATTAATAATTACAATGAATTCTACTGAAATATTATTTCAAATTGTAAAAAAACACAGTAATTGATTTACCTAGATTTTTCTCATGGTGTCTGAGGTACCGTGTTACACAGAAATAAAGGGTGAAAACTCGAGTCCAGGAGAAACTGCTAAAAAGTTCTAATAATCAGCAGTATTACCAGAAAAATTGTTCATGTGTCACCTTTATCAAAATGACCCAAACAGAGTTTTGGGTTCCACAGATGTTCTGTCCCCTAGACCTGAGATATGAGTGCTTGAAGGTCAAGTTATGATGTGTCCAGAGTGAAGTTAGTTTACACATAGTTTTCTAAATTTGTTGGTGACTGTTACACAAGTTGAAAAAGGAGCACAGTTCATAGAGCTCCAAGATATTGCAATATATTTTGGGTTGAAGCAACCATGATTTAAAGAACAGTTCTGAAAATGTATATGAAATACTGAAATATTTCTTGTTCAAAACTAAACTAAGATTGCTTAAATGTGAGGCTCAATTTGCTGGTTGTTTGCTAGTTTCAAAGTTAGTATGAAAACCTTAGTTAGTATGAAAACCAATTTAACAAAATGCATGTGTTTGCTATACCTGGGAACACAGTCAGTGTGAAAGACATGGTGTCTTATTAGACCCATACCAGGGTCTAATTGGACACTGTCAATTTACAACACTCTGCTAACATTTCACTTGGAAACCCAATTATTTTGTTGTGCATACGAAAAGTTATTTTTCTAGTTTCTCTATGTTCATAAAACATTGGACAAGCTTGTGATTTGATGATGACACTTTATTAAATTCTTTTTCTCCTGTATAACTTTTTGAGGGAGATGATTGCAGGAGCTGGAAATCACCATCCTGAGTGGGGCATGTTCCCAGATCTCAATGTCATTGTGATTTAAAACTGAAGTAAATCCTGCAAATTGAAGTAAATCATGTATCCACTCCATCTTAACTGTACTCTGTTCATTGTAAACAGGTTTACCTTTATACTGAAGTTATTTTAAATATAGACTGTTAGCAAAAATAAAAAATACTGATAACATATTCTCTTTCTTCAGTGGTTCTTACATGTCTATTTTTGGGAAAAGAATCTTTTAAACATATTTGCCTGAACACTCACAGGTGCTTACCTGGTCTGTGCAACTTGAATGGGGGAACCACCCTGAGCAGGAATGGTGCCCGCAGGCAGCGTCTGTGCATGCTCATCGTGAGATATGAAACATTGTCCGAGCTCAAAATTCCTATGACTACACACATTTTTTTTTTCCTGAAACTCACCACTAGCTGAAGATCCTTCACTTATTCTCAGTTCAAGTGACAAATCCTCTCTCTTAGACATAGAAGTCAGAAAGTTTCATTTAAATTTAAATCATATTAGCACAATCTGAAATCAACTGGTGAAATAGTGTTTGAGTATTTCTATTTTTGGGGAAGTGTGCAAGCAGTACCTGTTTTGGAGAAGTCTTGGTGGGAGCACTAAATTGTGGAGTACCATTCCTTAACCACAGCACTGAGCTTGTGGCAACACAAAGTATTTCTGTCAAAAACTTGTGAACCAGCAGCCCAAATGAAATCAAATAATGAATTTTTTGCATTTCAAAACCTTACATCTGTGCATATATATACCTTATGCATGATGCAAGTTGACACATGTCAAGTCAAGAACAGAGAGTTCACCTGATCCTCCAAGAACCAGAGGGCACAATTCAGTTACTCTAGCTTTTTACAAAGTTTTGCCACTGTGTACTTAGAAATACAACATTCTGTCTGTACCACAAACTGCCAGAATTTTATTAGTGTGAATTTTTAGTTGCTCAGACAAGGGCCTCAGTCAGAAAAGAAATACAGACCAGTTTTGATGTTGTGGAAAGTAACAGCCTTTGCAAGCTGCAAGTTGTTGTCAGTATTGGCGTGCCCATTGCTTTATCAGAAAGAAGCCCAGATGTGTCTTCAGCAAAGGCTTCCTTAAAAACCTATATATTTATATGAAAGATTTATATATATTTATATGAAAGGTATTGGGTTTGGAGAACTGTTGTTCCTTCACATGTTTCTCCTTCCACTCATCAAAAAACTAATACAAATACAACATTGGAAATAAGGGTGGAAAAAAACCCAATCTGTCTGTAATGCTGGTGTTACTGGTTCCAGATGATAATGATTTTGCTAGCATTAAAAGAAAACAAATCTGCTTTTAGATGGTAAAAGTTTTGTAGTTTTTTCTTGCTTATCTATTCCAATATTCCAAAAAAGTAAAGAACTTAATGTCAGCCTCACATATCACTTATAATATATTTCTACTTTAACATTTTCATAAAGATATTAAAAAACATTTAGGAATCTTTAGTTGCCAAAACACACAATATTCATGCTATTCTATTATATATTAAATGTATCATCTTTTTTAAGATGTTCTATCACTTCAAGAAGTTATGAAGTTTTTCTTCTATGATGAAGGTTACATAGGATCCCTAACATTCTCACTAACTCAAGCATATTGAACATTGATAATTACTTAACAGGTTTTCTGTCCTGGGACTTTTTGCTGAAAACCAGGTCCTAGTGACTATTCCTGACAGTCCAAGCTGTTGAAGATGTAACTGTTCAATCACTGGTCATAAATAGCTGCTGGAAAATCTGTTCCTTTCACACCTTTTAAGGTACCAGAATCATTCAAACTAACCTAACACTGGATTTATCACATTTCTCTGCTCCACATGGCTGTAGAGAGCAAGTGTAAAAAGCGTGGGTGATCCAACAGCAAACAGTTCTAAACGTGCAGTAGTCTGAGTGAAAAAAAAAAAAAAAAAAAGATTTGTTTAGGTTTCAATAAGATATTTAGTGTCCAGAGTAAGTTATTGATATACTGAAGGAAATATGGATCCTTTCAAATGGAAGGGAATGAAATGCCTTAAGAACTAATAGGACTACTTATTTGATAGCTTTGGAGTCACTGTTATTAGCTCATAGGAAAGTTTCTATAGAAGTTCCTTCTAACCAGTTTTAGGATTAGTTTTGCATAGTATTCATGATTTTTTCATAAATGATATAAGGTGTTGAATGATCAAAAATGTAAAAAACCCAACCCCCTAGACAATCTAAGGACTAGGATAAAAAGGAAAATTACGAGACACTTAACAAGAAATTTGACTATGAGAACATACATTAAAATGGTCCTGCCATTGTAAGAAATAATAGTTCTAGGTTCCCATAAATAGTGCCTGTTACATCTACCCATGTGATACCAGTGAATCTCATGCTGTTTACACAAACATAGACCTTCCCTTTTTCCCATCACACCCTCCCTTCCCAATTTTGATTATGTGCTTTCGCTAAAAGTTTTAAAGGGGCATTTTCCTTACAGCCTGAACAGTTTAAATTATCTCTCAATTTAAAAAAAATAAATAAATAAACTAAAACACAAAAATCTGCTGAAGAGCATCCTGTCACTTGATCTTCATCTCATTCAAAGGGTAACATTGCCCTTTTCTCCTCATAGATCACTGCCAGCCTTTTTTTCACACTCATACACATTTTTTGACCTGTGACAAAATCTGGTTTGACATATTACTCTCAGAGTGACAGTTCTTCAAACTACCCTTTATATGGCTATGGGGGAGAGGAGAATTCACTCTTCAGTTCTATGTCCATGAACACTTTTGCTTCATTCGTTGTTTCTTTTATAGTTCTGTATACTGTTGTAAAAAAGGAGGGCATTCTTCTATGGGATTTATTTTTCTGAGATGAGTTTTCATTACCTTTTTTTGAAGTATTTTCTTATTTGTCTGCTGGAATTACTTTCATTTTTCTGCAACACTCTGTGCTTTCTTTTACTTATTGTTAATACAATACTATTTTTTTAACCTAACTCTGTTGAGTTTGACTCATCTCTAGGCATTTGGGATGTTTCACATTTTCCTAATAGCATGGTACTTTACAAAATAAATAATACAGGGTTTTTTTTCCCAAAAACAGAGGGAATTCAGACACTCTTTTTTCAATTACAGAATTAGAAGTATGAAGTCTAATTGGAGGCCAGTAACTACCTAGCAGTGTAGCCAGGGAACCTGGTTGCCCAGAGTTCAGTCCTTTCAACATCTTCATTAATGAGCTGGATGATGGAGCAGAACATAGTCTCATCAAGTTTGCAGATGACACAAATCTGGGAAGAGGGCAATTCCAGAGGATCATGCTGCTATCCAGAAGAACCTCAAGGAGATGAAGAAATGGGCTGACAGTAACGTCATGAAGTTCAACAAAAGACAGATGTAGAGTCCTGCACAGGGAGAGGAACAATCCACTGCACCAGGATACACAGGTGCTGCCTATCCCCTGTTTACCAAATGTCTTGGTGAAAAAAGGACCCAGCAGTCCCAGCTCCCATGGCTGCAAGTCAAGCACGAGCCAGATAAGTGCCCTTGTGGCAAAGAGTCACACCGTGCTGCATATTTGGGTTACTATGTCCACGGTGTAAGAAATATTGGCATACTGGAGAGAGTCCAAAAGAGGCCATGAGGAATTTATGGGCCTAGAGTATTTCTCCTACCAGGAAAAGCTGAGAGCAGGGAAGCTGGGTGCACTGGGTGATGAAGTGCAGAGCTCAAAGTGTTGTGACAAGTGGGGGTAGGTACATCTGGCTAGTGTTCTCCAGTATTCAGCTCTAGGACCAATTCTGTTTAATATTTTTATTAATGATCTGAATGCAAGAGTTGAAAGAACCATTAGCAAATTTCGTGATGATAGCAAACTTGGAAGTGCTGTTGACTGTTTTGAGGGACAGGAGGCCTTGCAGATTGATGTAGGTAGACCAGAGTTTTGGGTAATGATCAATGGGATGGAAATGAACAAGTCAAAATGCTGGATTCTGCATATAGGATAACTTAACACCCTGCACACATTATAAATTAGAAGAGAAGGGGCTGGGGAGCAGTCTGGCAGAAAGGGATCTGGGAGTGCTGATTGACAGCAAGCTTGGTGAGAGTCATCAGCAGGCCTTGAAGCCAAGAGGGCAAACTGCAGCTTGGGGTGCAATGAGCACAGTACAACCACTTGGTCAAAAGACATGATTATTCTGATTCATTTAGTGTTAGTAAAGCTTCACCTTGAGAATTGTGTGAACTCCTCAGCTCCACAATTTAAAAAGGATGTGATGGTTCTTGAATTCACCCAGAGGAAAACAACAAAGTTGGTGAAAGGGCTGGAGAGGCTGTGCTGTGAGGAAAGGCTGAGCATTTTGGGCTTGTGTAATTCAGAGAAATGGAGGCTGAGGGATGACTTCGTTGGTCTCTACAGATTCCTGGGGAACGGATGTGGAAAGGGAAATGCTTGTCTCTTCCCTGGTATCCAGTGGTAGGAAGCGTGTGGGAATGGTTCAAAGTTGCACATGGGGAAGTTTAGACTGGATGTTAGGATGTATTTCTTTATTGAGGAAGTGGGCAAACACTGAAAAAGGCTTCTTTGAGAGGCAGATGCTCCTTCTTAGAGGTAGATAAGCCTATTAGTGTTTAAGAGGCATTTGGACAATGCCCTTGAATAATATGTTTAAAGTTTTCATCAGACCTGAAAAGGTCGGATAGTTAGACTGGAGGATCATGGTAGGTGATTGTGTGCATTTTAAATGAAAAATTCTATAACATCTATTTTATTCTTTAGCCATTTTATTACTTTGGTTTTGGAGTCGCAAGTGTGTTCACATGCTTCACACAGTCTCTTGATGTCACAAAGAACAGACTTCTTTATATGCCCACTTTCACTGCAGACATGTACAAGTTTGCTTTCATTTACAGTATTTCCTTTTGAAATTTCACTCCCTTCCCACCTAGCTCCCTTCTTTTGCACACATTTTGCACCATACCCTATAAAGTCATAAAACCAGATTTCTGTTGGTGTCATCCCAGGAGAAGGGAACTCTGGTGTATGATTCCACTGACTATAAAGCCTAATTTTATCCATTAATAACTCATTACAAGATATCATAATTAGATGAGGTTGCAAAGGTAATTGATGTGATACAGGTAGTATCCAATGACTCCTCAAACTTATAAAATATCAGGACTTTTCTAAAGGTATTTGAATGTTAGTTCCAACTCCTGGTCTTACACTTTAAAACCTGCTCTTTTTTTTTTTTTCTTTTTTTTTTCTTTTTTTTTTTTTTTTTTTTTTTTTTTTTTTTTTTTTTTTTTTTTTTTTTTTTTTCTTTTTTTTTTTTTTTTTTTTTCCTTAATTTGTCCTTTGTTTCGCTTTATTCTTAGTTTAATTTTTACCTGCCACTCAGTACTGGAAGAAGAAAACTTTTCATTCTGAGAGGTCACATCAACACTCCAATAATATTAAGTAGGTCAAACTCACACTCAGGTTAAATTGAGGTAGCCTAGCAAAACAAGGCAAGATTCTGATTGCCTAGAAGCAGAGAATAAATTAGTCTTTAGAGGTTTAACTATCCTAACTACACTAAACAGAAGTAGTTTTTGAAGGTTAATACAGCTGACAAAAGTGATTAAGAAAACTACCTGACCTTGTAGAAAAGGGAGCACAGAGACACTGAAGAGCCTTTTATGTTTCAGGGTGTCAAAACCCTATAAAACTACACAGTGTTTTATCATACATCAGTAGTAATTTGGGGAAAGATTATATTCTTACCTGCAGAGAGTCTTGAAAGACAACAGAGCTATCTTGGTTTCATGTAAGCTGCTAGGCTCATCAGACAGATGAAGGAATGTAAAGCATATGCTGAAAATCATTTAAAAAATAATTGGTTTAAAAAGTTATCTTCTTGCTGCAGTTCCTGGGAAGAAATCTCATGGCACTTTGTAAACATAGGATTTGAATTTCTGATGAGGAGGAGAAATATATTTCTTTAACGTATGTATATCCAAAAAAGTAAATAGATCTTTTTTCTCATTTCAAAAGAAGCAATTTCTTTCTTCTCGGAAAATCAAACAGAGAAGACAAGAAAATGCATTTTGGTAATTATGGTATTACAATGAAAGCTGAGATTTTCCACCTTTTTTTTTTTTTTTACCTGTAAATACCTGCTGTTGTAAACTTAGGTGTAATTGCTTCTGATCATGAAGGTCTTGAAGGCTTGGTTGTATGTTCAGAGTAATTACTTACTGCTTCATTTAAAATACTTGGATTACTTTATGTTGTTTCTATTAATAATAATAATAATAACAATAACAATGATTATAATAGCTCAGTTAATAAAAAGCTCAGTTAAGTTCTAATAGCTCAGTTAAAAAATGGTTCTGTACCTACCAGTTGCAGACTTTGCCAGATTTCAGGTGTTTCAAGGCTGGTTGTGTACTGTCTGCAGGTCCAAGAGGAGAGAAATAGATATGTCAGTAACATTTCTACATGGATACATTTGTGGCCATAAAATTAGGAAATCAGTTAGGGCTTCTAAATAATCATCTAACTGGAGGAGCTCTGAGTCACCCATTGCCTGTGCTCAGACAGAATAAATGACATGCAGAGTCTCATGGACAGTCTTTGGAAATGCATATAATTATAAAAACCTTTATAATTCCATTTTTCTTCATTTAATTTTTCAAGACTGTGTTCGTGTTTTTAAGTTAAACAAACTCTAGCACTTCTAGTAGGGAATCTATAACTTGCCGTACAAAGTGAATAAGGTCATGTTTGTTGTTTATACAATTTAGTAAAGCAATAAAACTTTTTTTAAAAAATTACTTTGACTTTCCATGGTCTGATTCTTCTTTATGATACAGGGTGGGTTATTTTTATTTTATTGTTACAAATGGCTTTAAAAAAGAAAGTTGGTTTTCTTCCTCAACATCCAGATTTTAGGGTCTAGACTGTTAACCATATCTGGACTTAAATAACAAATCTGTTATTGCAATAGTTTTGTTTCTCTCTTCAGTTCAAGATTTTCTCCCTTATTATCAACATCATTTGAAATTCAGCTCTCAAGTATTGGATGTCAGTGGAAGGCTTGAATGACTTTAGTATTCATTAGGAAATAAAACTTCAGTAATTGGACTTAAATATCAAATCTGTTTTGTGTATAAACATAATATCTTAGTATGGTTCAACTTGGACTTGGAGGAAATTTTTGGGAGAGACAGACCTGGTTTCTGCGGTAATGCTTCTACCTCAATGTAACACAGACATCTGCTTCTGTGATATCTATAATCCCTGTTTAACTCTGAAAGGGACAAATTGCAATTCTGTGGTATTGGTAATGTTTCTTTTCTGACAGCTTTTGCCATTCTGAAGGAAATTCTGTAAACAGAATATACTCAACTGAGGTTGCAAATATATCTATTGACCAAGAGATGCATTAAACCACAAGGACTAGCTAAGCATTTATATGTTCACCACCCTTGATCTGCAAGGCAGCCAGAGTCAGGAGAAATTGCCAAGGGCTCTGACCTCCTGCCTTCTGATTCTTTGACCTTATCCTTGGGATTTTTGTAAACTTTACCATCAGTATTTCTTCTAGTGAATCGTTGCATTGCTAATACTCTCAGCAATTGTACTTTTGTCTGTGCTTTTACTTGTTTTATCTCTTCCTTTCACAGCCTTTCTCACAACTTAACTGTTAGTAAGGCTGGGTCAAGGTCATGGAGCAATCTGGCACCAAACTAGGGCATAAATTACAGACATCAGAGCCCTAGGGAACAGAGTTTCAGAAAAATGGGACAACTTTGAACCAGTTTTCTGAAAAGAAGCCTATTGCCAACTCTCAGACTGTTGTGCAGATTATGGATAATTACGAACAATATATTCTCCAATTGTAAAAAATGAAAATGTAGTGACATAATTGCCTACAAAATTGAAAAATATTTTTATTATATCCTTAATAGGAAAACAATTTAATTTAGAGGAAAAGATTGAATGTATATTTAACATAATTTCAGAAAATGGTAAACACAAATATTTAAAATTAAAATTCTAGAAAACTAAAAATACTAATCATTTAAATCATTAATTCAAAAAACAAATGCATAAACATCTTGATAGGGAAAAGAGCAATATTTATGGTGTTTGTATGGGTTTCACTAGGATGTACCAATTCAGCCAATGGTGCATAAAATCACAGAGATTGACATAAACCTCCAAATGGAAACAAATGGGAAGCCTGATTATTGAAGGAATGAGATAAGACAACATTGGTCAGCAGTCCTGGGCCCTTCTGGCTGACAATAATGTTTTGCTTTTTGATTCTCTATGGCTGATCTAAAATCCTTAAAACTTAATGAAGAATTTTATTTAAAGAAAAATGAGGCTCTACAAAATCTACCTAGTCTTTGACCAACTTTATACCTTTTATTGGAATAGAAAAATATACTTGCTTACCTTTACTCTGGACACTACTTCAACCTTGAAGAATATCAACATTATTGCTAATTATTCATCCAGACAGATTACTTTATTTGCTTGTCACTTTAGTTTCAAATGTTGTTTTTTTAGAATTAAAAAGGACAAAAAGAAGAAAGATGTTGGCCATTCCCCAACATATGTACAAAAACAGAGAAAAGAATGGCAGTTCTGAGGGGATTTTTTTTGTATAAGCTTTTCCAATAATATGTCTTAGTTTTAGTTTTGTTTGTTTGTTTTTGTTCTGTGTGTTTTGTTTGTTTTGTTTGTTGGTTGGTTGGTTTTTAGTTTGCTGGGTTTTTTTAATACTGATTCCTAACCTCATAAAATTTACCCCTAAAAATCTCATTTTGTGTTCTTTGGATCAGATCATTCCTTATTTGTTAGTTGCAATATTTATAGACAATGGTAACACATTTTTAGTCCAATAAGTGTATAGTTACATAAATATTTCATATTTACAGACTAAAAATGAGTAAGGTTCTAGCACAGATGAACAAAGATTTGTTACAACCTTCTGGAAAAAGGTCTTTACCTGTCTTCATTTCTGAATATAGTGTCATCTTATTTTTTACAGACACCCAAACACAGATTGGATGTTCAGATCTCTGCTCTTCTAGGATGTGCCTTCTCCTTTTCTCAGTCGGACTGAATTGAGAATTATTATTCTAGAAATACACTACCTAAATATTGCCATCCCACAGGAACTCACCTGAGAACTATGCTCCACTTATACTCAAGGTCAGGCCATAATTAGTTCATCTGAAATATCTGAAACACTCTTTTTAAGATGGGGTGAGTCTCATCTAATGTTTACCAGTTTCTACTGCCTATGAAGAGAGATTCACATATATAAGTACAAAAGCCAAAGTAAAAAAATAATGAACTAAGATAATGTATTTTTATATAAATCTGTATAATGTTACACCTTTCATATTCCTTTATTATGTCTCATTTCTCACTCTAGTCCCTTAAAAAAATTACAAAAATATTAATCTGATATATATAAATACCTGTACTAGGTATACAGTAAAGGATATGATTTCTTCCCTCTTCCTAATTTATAAAACATTTTTTTAATTTATATATTCGGTGCACAGATCAGCAATGCTTTATAAATGTTTACTTAGCACATGTTGAAGTGTAGTGGAACTTAATACATTAATCTTGAATAAAAAAGATTTAACACATGATTATGCTTCCTGTTGACACCTGATATTATATCATTAAACTTGTCTGTTAAAAAGAAATAAATTAGGGATTTTAGGAATTTTTATTTCAGCAGTAAATCTTCTGATTTGATTTTAAATTATTTAGCTCAATTTGTCTAAGCTTGTATAAAAATATGAAGCAGCAAAAATTAAAAAGTCATACAGATATAAAATTTGTGAATACAACAAAATATCTAAACATTTTTCATTATATTTCTGATTTTCCCAGACTTTGCAGCATCAGATCTTAAGATGGTGCCAATATATATCAGGAAATGAGCATATTATGGAGAAAAATAACATACTCAGAAGTGGCTGAGTCTTGTGGAAAATTAAAATTCAACTGCCAGTTCAGAAAGCACTAGAAGTTTAAAAATAAAATTTCGTGTTCCCACAATTCAGCAAAGTTTGCTGTTATTATAGCTCAAGAGGTTGAGATATTGACATCAGTGAAAAACTGGTAAATACAGGTGGGATTGAATGATATCTGCTTCCATTTAAAATTTATTTCTGGTTGTTTATATTTATTGCAGCTTTCTGCCTGTGTACTCGTTGTACTTCTATGGGTGGGATCAGCTCCAAACTGTCTAGAATCAGATTAATATATGAAGAATTCCACAGCCATATAAAAAACTAATGTGTGTGAGATGATAATAAATGGAATTTCATTGACTAAACTTACTCTTCTGCTCATTATAGCATGATATAATGAAGAACATCAGAAGTGGCAGGCATATGAAACTGTAGGTTCCTAAAAAGCATTGTTCAAAAAAATCCCAAAATATAAGAAGCTTTTTTGATGGTCTTAAGATCCATTAGAGTTTTATTACTTGAACTAGAATATATTGTCTCAGTTTGACACAAATTTGGGAGGAGACAAAATTAACAAAAAAAAAATTAACGAGAAACATTTGTTATAAAAAAGCATTTTCAGGGCCATGAAAATCCTAGTAGTATCTCTTGTTGATGTGTCATTGCTTTCTCTCCTATCAACAAGTTATTTTATACACCTTAGAATTTGCAATTTCACAGATTATCAGCAAGTAGATTTCCACTGATGAGGTGGGGATTGATGGTGCTGCACTCTGGCAATTACCATGACAATGTTAGTAAGGACCTTTCTCAGTGGTAAAGCAGAAAGGTTGTTAAATAAGAGCTGAGGAGCTGACAGCATGCTTTTCTTGTTGTCACACAACAGTGAAGTAGCAACCAGAATATTGGCTGACCACTGTTCTGATGCACTTCTCCTTTATGATTTTCCTCTTGCCCTTGTCTCTTTATTATTCCATTGCCACCACAGAGACTATGAATTCATGCTAGAATCCCAATTCTGTCTTTAAACTGGTAGACAAATATACTGTTTCACTGAGATTTTTCCCTGACCAAGAGTCAGAAGGAAACTTATCAAAATGGTGGGCATTTTTTATTGTATTCTGTGGAAAATTTATAATATAATAAAGCTCTTTTTGTTAAGACTGCATTTAATTCCATAGTCTTCTGTGCTGTCCCCATTGTTTCCAGGTTCTGAGTTAAATTCAGGCATCCATTAGGAGATTCTAATGCAAAACCATTTGTCATCCACCTACTGTAGGCTCTGCAGTCTCTTTCTCTCTCTGCCTGCAGACACATAAGAAATGTTTTCCAAACAAAATATAATTTTCTCACAAAAATTAATTTCCAAAAGTTAAAACATTAAACTTGATTTGGTTTTGCAAGGTTATATGCTCTTCTGTGAAAATCTGTAAGGCTGTATGAGCCTACTACTTTTTGCCACATTACCATTAAACTACTTACCATGTATGTATGGTAAGTAGCTGTCATTGTCATGTATCAAAGCATCTATTTTAAGAAACCAAATAATATGTGTATGCATGCATGTGCACATGCACATACAACAAATACAACTTTAGTTTCTCAAAAGACATCTCAAAGTTGTAATGCTATCTAATGCTATATTCTGTGACATGTAGAAATCAAAGTTTTATATGAAGATTCTGTTTAATGTTCATTTATGTGTTTTAAGTTCTAAAATTATGTTTTTGTATGCTGTGTTGGTCATTGAGTGAGTTAGGAAGGCTGTTCTCTAAAACTGAGCCTGACAGTGCATAAATTAAATAGCAGCTCTGCTTCTCAGCTATTAAATCTTGTATCTACATATAAATACTTGAACTGGTTCCTGAGTGTGAGTTCCACAGCTACCTACAGACAAGTCTACACACATGCACTCTATCTGAGCACCTGGGCACTTGGCAATTGACTAAGCTCCATCACAATTCACAAATCAACTGGAAAAGGCCTAAATTACACCTAACTTCATGGTAACTACAATCTGGTAGTCATGCTCAGACCATGAATAAGCTTTGAGCTTTCTTTTAATCACAGCAGTTGCATTGGTTTCATTCAAAAACTTCCCAGGGAAGATTAAATCTGAGGCTCAAACTCATTATTCTTCTTAGTACCAGAGGATTCAAAAGCAAAAAAAAAAAAAAAAAAAAGCAATAGGAGCTACAAATTAACTTGGAATGCTTCCATGCTTCACTCAGCTCAGAAATACGCAACCAATGTTATTTAAGATGTATATAATCACATAATCACAAACCATATAGCATTTACCATGGAAAATTTCTTTTTGCTGGGTTATACTGTAAGGAAGGAAGGCTACTGTGCACTTAGAAAACTAGGCAAAAAGATTTTTACATTTCAAAATCTTCTAAAGAGCAAAAGAGAATACAACTCTTACAGAGAGATAAGAATTTGTTGTTAGTTCCATTCATGTTTCAACTTAACTTTCCAGTTTATTAATGCAGAAAACCCTCATTAACAATACAACTAAATTTTTTATTTTAAACAAAGTACTTAGTCACTCCTAGTAGCTCTCTCTGTTCCCTGGTGTGGTAGTCACATCCAAGAAATATTCCTAAGGATCTGAAAGTCAACACTTAGTCCTTACTTGAGAAGAAGAGGGATGGTAAAGGATATTATGATGAGCTGACAGTGTTCTGCCCTGCCTGCTAGTGTCAAGGATGAGAAAAAATTGTTCAGACGTAGTCCTAACAATAAGCATCCACTCCCATACACAAGCATCTAAATGCTTTATAGAAAACACTGACTGCTCTTACCATCTGGGAGATGGGCAGGAAATGTCAAAGTGTTCATTAACTGTGTTACATCATGCATTTTGGGATATTTGGAAAAGGAAATATATTTTTAACTAGGAGAGAGAAGGTGAAGGTTCCACAGTTTATACTGGAGCAGGTGCTATCAAGTTGAGAATAGGCTTAACTTTTTATTTGGGATGTTGGTTAATGCAGAATACATTCAGAAATCTAATTTCTTGGAAAGTCCAAAAATATGTAAAACATTTATTTACCTCTGCAGATTTTTGTAAGCCTTGAATCCAAGGTGTTGAAGGCAAAAAATATTGGAGCAACTCTCTACATTGAGCATAACATGTTACTTTTTGTATTTTGATAGTCCATAATTATAGTTCCTTATATTGCTTTTTTGTGATAATCTGAAATAGGTCACAAGATACTTGTATTTGCACTGAAACAGCCACAATTTCCCCTTTTTTATTATATGCTTTGTTTAAGTTTGGGACATGGTGCTACTTCTGATGTTCATAGAGGAGCTCTTCCATTTGATAATTCTCTCTTACTTTTTTGGTTGCTACTATAATTTTATGATTATTCTAATTTAGTTTCATTCATTTGTTTTATGTTAAGATAAATTAAAGCTTCCTTGCTGATTCTAATTTTACCAGATTAAATAGGAGCAATAGGAGATAACGCCAGATCTCACTAAAATAAAAGTGTCTTTTGGTAAACAAGATAATCCTCCCTGCCCCCCACTTCCCATTTTTTTTAGCTGCCAGTTATTTAAGTCTGGAGTCCTTCCAAAACTGAGAGTCATAGATGCATTATGCTTAATTCAGCTGCAACACACATTTCATCTTGTGTTTCCCTATATCCTAAGCCCTCATTTGAGGAAGAACAAGAAGTTTAATTAAATATGTATTGAGATTTTCCTCCACAATGTCAGCCCAGGATGATGATAAATGTGAGTGGCTTGCCAACAGTACAGCTACTCCTTTTATCTCTCTCTATTTTTCAGCTGCCAAAAGGCCCTCAATCTAAAGTTTATAAGCAGCAAAAAAGTACAATTAAACCACCCTATGACTTCTATGAAACTTTAAAATTACATATATATAGTTGTACACATAGTTATTGACTTGTATGTGCATATTCAAATATAAGTCTATGTATCTATATGTACATATATAAAAACCTTAGGAAGACTTTTTACATTGAAAATAATAAAACCTACTTGTAACAGGCTTGAATATACTTAAATTTCTTTCCTGTACCAGAGAAATGGACAACAAGATATAGTTTCAGTTGAAAATTCTGTGCAGTTCCTACACTGCAAAAAGGGGATTGTTGAATGTATAAAAGAAATAAAGAATTTCAAAATGTACATTTTCCATACTGCGCTATTACTTTTCTACCTTTATATTGTTTAAAAGTTTGAATGATTTTTTGATTTCTTTTTTTTTTTTGAATTTTACTTACATTTAATCCATTAGAAAGCTCAAATTTAACATTCTTGGCTTTCTTTATAATCACTGAAACAGTAATACTATGCCATTAGATGAACTGCTGTTTCAAATATGAATTTTATAAGTGTCACCCAAACAGAATAGGAGAAAGAAAGCTTCAGGTTGGTGGATAGTCTGTTCTGTGCCTCTGTCTCCCACTTCTTACTCTTTCTTCTGGCATCAAAGAAGAAATGGATCCGTCTTCAGAAAGGATGAACTACTCTTTCTTCTCTTATGACATTAATGAACCTAGATACCCAGTGTAAATTGTTTGTTTTTTAGATGATACAGCCAAGAGCTAAATTAAGATCTGTTTCAAGTAAGTGGGTCATTCCATCTGATCACTGCTGGCAAAAACCTGGAACTTTTTATTAATCTTCATTTAGATATTAATCAGGGCGCAGGAGTGTTTTCAAACTAAAATGTTTATTCTTCTGTAAATTTGTATTATTAATGCTACATGTATAATTTAACATCACTTTTAGACAAAAAAATAAAATTAAATATGAATGTTTGTTTCCTTTACTTAGTAAGTACACACAACCTCAAAGCACCAAAGAAAAGAATCATTTAAATGATCATACTATGCATACTTTGTTTTAAAATCCTACATATTATCCAGTTAATCTTTACAACAGTATTACAAAAAAACAGTGTACCTATCAGTGTAATGGTATACTATAGCTGTAGACTGGCAATTTTGTAAGAGTACACCGATGATATAAAACCATAGAAGTCCTAAAACTATACACACACACACACATTTTTTCTTAGCCCATCAGAAATTTTTCATTCTAGTTTGTGCACAAGGAATGTATGTCTCACTATTTCCATTTCTTTTCTGGTGACTGAAATTGCAATTCAGGCATATTTAGGAAGAGCAAGAATTTTTTAAAAAATTAATACCTAAAATAAGGAAAGATAGTAGTAGTACAGTCTGAGCCTGTAATCAATAATATCATAAGTCATCTGTGAGATGTGAGAAAAGTTTATATCACCCTAGATTACCTCAGGGCTCAACCATTTAAGCTGCCTGTATTTATAACTAAGGTTGTTCTGAACTACAGTCAAGCCTAGTTCAAAAGTAATTATGACTCAATGGCACAAGCTGCAAGAGCCTTGGACACAAAGTAAGGAAGTGTCAAAGAGCATGAAAAATAAGCTGTAATATTACTTAACCTCAAAAAATCTACCATAAAACTTCTACAGAAAGAAGATTTTGAGTTAGTTAAGGTTCATCAGTTGCTACAGAACAACCCAAACTTGAACCTCTGGAAAGCATCAAACTTTTCTGTAGAGCAGGTTGGTGACCTCTGGCCTCTGCAGCAGGGTGTCCTTCACTGCTATCAGCTGCTGCCTGCTCCTGCTGCTCCTTTGTGGTGCAGGGTTCACATGCACTGCATTAAAGCACAGCTTCCTTCTGCTTCTCCTCAACTTGAGGCCAGTGAACCTATCCAGGAGCTGCAAATGTTCAGGTGTAGCAGGAGCCTTCTCCCTGGTACCAGGAGGCACCCTCACCTTCCAGCCCTCACCTGCCTTCCTCCTTCCCGCCCTCACCTGCCTTCCTCCTTCCCGTCTCCTCTTGCCATTCTAGGGACAGATTCCACATCTGAGCTCATGGAAGAAACAGTGTGGCACCAACTACACCAACTTTTGCCATACATAGATCTCCTCAGACATTTTGCACACCAGTGACTATGTTGCTATCCCTTACAGATTAATGAGAATCACTGTGCAAGGCTAACTTATGTTAGGTAATAACCCAGAAGACAATATTGTTCTAATTAATTTCTGAGTTCTGTAATTTAAGTGTCACTGAGGGTAAAATATGAAGAGGCCTCTTTTTAAGCTCACAAGTTTTCTAGGCAGCTCAATTTGCAGACAGGAACAACTGAAATAATACCTAAAGCTACAGATCACAAAATTTGAAAAGTAAACCACTAATGAAATTAAAAATTCTTGTCAAATTTCCAAATCAGTTGCCTCCGCCATTAGACTACAAAAACCCCTAGGCATTAAGTATCCTAAGTAATATATTTTCAGACTAAATTTAACAAATGTACATGAAAATATGTATTGGAAAGTACTTCTTGTACTAACGTATTTGAACAGAAACAAGTACAAAACTAATGGTTGCAGTGTGTCTCTCGAGCTGAAATGATGTCTTCCCACTATATGAAATATTTTCCAAATGTTTCCCTACTTTCCATGGTTAAAAAAATTGCTGTATTTATACAAAGTGGAATATGAATGAAGAAACAAAGCAAAAAATCCAGCATCAATGTGTTTATTATTTCAGCTCCCTGACATTCTCTTTGCTGATCTTCCAGTCTGCAGTGTCTTTTTCCATTCTAAATATGCAGACAAATCCCCACGGGCACACTTGCGTTCAAGTTTCAGAAAAAATAAGGATCACACATATTGATGCTCTATATATGGAAATATTTCTTGTCACACAAAATAGATCTTTTCACTGTCTGACTGTCAACCCCTCCCTGATCAAACCAGACAACACCAGCTTCTGCTGCTTTTCCAGACTCTTGGCAGCCTCTCCTGACATCTGCACATCTTGCATTTACAAGTACACTGATTCCAGAGCTGTCAGTAGATGGAAATAATTTTGAAATCCAGAGTGAATACAAATGGATTCCCTGTAAAAGGCTATTATTTCTGTGTCAAGTCATAGAGTTGCTAGAACAGAAGCTTTCATTTTACACTTCTCCATTTCCAACAACATCACAGAAGACTGGAAATGTCCCAACAGCAAATGGATATAAGATTTTTTTTTAATTCTCTGTGTATCAAATAGGCAAGTGAAAAAAAACCTCTTATGTTTTTCTTTTTCTATTTGGCTATGTACAAATAAATATAAGGGAGGGATCTGTTGTACTACTCTGTCTTTTTTTCTTTTTCAAAGAAAATTTTCAAAAAAAAACAAAGAAGGTGTCTGGTTTGTTTATAACATAGTGTCTTATAGGAGTTCTTTGAGTAGCTATAGATTACAATATACAGTATTGGCAAGGTAATGTAATCCATCCATTCCTTATTAAAAAAAAAAAAAAAGAGAAAAGATATAACATTAAAGACCAGTATTAGTTTGTTTTGGAACTCATTAGTCTGAACTGGTTGCTTATTTTGGATGCTGCAAAGCTGTAATCTCACATTTGTGATGTGAGATTGAGATCTTGACAATTGAGCAGAAGTCCATAACTTTTCCACCACAATCAAGCTTTTTAACTGAAAACAGATTCCCCTTAGAATAAATTTATTTGGGGAAAAATTTAACAACTTCCAAATTTTTGCACAGAAAAATAAACAAAATTGCCAGACTTCTAACTGCTACTTTAAAAAAGAAATTACAACAACCAAATAAACCAAAAGAGTTAGAAAGAGGTAAATAATTTCTGGTTTTGCCAACACTAGGAAGCACACAATATTATTTCTGTCCCTCAGTACTTAAAGAGGGCATACAAGAAAGGTGAGTTCAGATGTATTGGGGGGATTGTTATAATAGGACAAGGGGTAATGGTTTCAGACTAAGAGAGGGTTGATTTAGACTACATATAAGGGAGAAAGCATTTATAATAAGGGTGGTGAAACACTGAAACCATTGCCCAGAGAGGGGGTAGATGCACCATCCCTGGAAACATTCAGGGTTAGGTTGAACAGGGCTCTGAGCAATCTGGTCTAGCTGAAGGTGTCCTACTCAGTGAAGGGGGACTGGAGTAGATGGCAAAGTTCCCTTCCACCCCAAACCATTCTATGACTCTTAGATTCTGACTTTTTTTTTTTCTTTTTTTCTGAGCAGCTGGACAAAAAGCAGAGAGGAAAAAGTAATTTGTGCTGGATCCTTTTGAGTGTAGCCCTGCTAACTGCTGAATGCAGGATTGGAGTCTTCTAAAGCTGTGGCTGGCCAAAAGCAGCCATTCAGGCAGTCAGATGCAACAAATGATCTGCATGCACTTGGTAGTACCTTGACCCTGACCCCAGTGACAAAACTTGAGCACTTTGTTTAGCTGTGAGGTAGCCTGGAATGAAATGCCAAACTCCTATATATCTCCAGTATGCAAATCCCTTGGAACATTTTCACAGAGATAGATATGTTAGCGGAGAGCTTTTCTGGATTATGCGTTTTGCTGCAGGAAGAACAAGTACATTTGTTAATAAGAAGGCATTACAGGACTGTGGGGAAAACAATGTCAACAAAACTCAACTGGCTTTTGCTTAAAACCTTGAGAGTGGCAAGTGTCAGCCAAACTCTCACCCCAGTCTGAACTACTGAATGTTGTCTGCATGAAAAAAAAGGCTGCTTGACCTACTTTTATCTTCTGGATGAAAAATAGAGGTTTCTGTCTGCTGACAGCTGTTGCACTTCCAAAATAGCAGTAATCAAGTGATTTTTTTTTTCTTCCTTCTAAAAATAGCTGCGCTGAATCTGTCCTGGATGATGAAGGCTGAATTATAATTTATCCTTAGGAAATTATGAGTTATCCATTGACTGCTGATTGGGAAAAGGCACAAGTTACTTAGCCACCACATGGCATAAGGTGAGCATGAGAAAAGACACCCATGCCTACAATTATAAGAACATACTAGTAAAAGTTTATAGAAACTGCATGTTGAGCATTTTACAACATTTTCTCATTTTAGTTAGAATGCAGTAATGACTGGCAGGGAGTGATGGGAGTATCCTGTGTATATGGCAGGTAGCCTCAAAAAGGAGTTCAGTTGTAAAATACTTTCTTTATGACTTTAGATATTATTAACTCTCTTAATTGCTCCTTACATTGTATTTCTTTTATTCATGATTTTTTTTTTCTTTAAAGCAAAACATCATGGTACAGTAGTAACGGCATAACACAATAGTTGATGTTTTTAAGAGCAGAATATAATTTAAATGAATTTTCCTGAATGATCCATTCAAGCATCAATAAAAAGTATAGAAGTTTCAAGATTCTTATTTAAGGATCTCTGACATGTCACGGTGCTTATTGATGGAGATGATACTACTCAAAGCTTAGGGTCTCTCTGGGAAGCTCAGTGGGGTGAGATAAGGTGACATACTGCAGATGAACTTCCAAAAATATTGAAAGTGAACCTCATAGTGTCAGATTTAATTTCAACTTCTAGTCCAAAACATAAAAGTTTCATCTGGAAATCATATTTACATTTGCATTGTTTAGTATGCCTTATAGTTTAATAATTACAGCAATACTATTCCTTGGATAATCCAGCAATAGGCTGGTAAAATTTTACAGAAAAAGACAGTTTATTCCTCTAGATACCTTACTGTCTTCAGAACACGATGAGTTGCAGTATGAAACAAAATCAAAACATAGAAGAGAAGCTGGAAAAAATGATACCCCATAATTAAAATAACAGCATTATTTTATTCAGGACAAAGTAACTTATCGTGTACAGCTTTAGGAAAAAAATTATTTCCACTAAGTTAAGAAAAAAAGGAAAAATCCCAAAACTAGCAATAGAAATTAAACTGTAGAATACCATAGATATGGCAATGACTTTTGACATAGTTTTTCTGAGTCTGCATCCTTGTAGCTGAAGATAAAAAGAGTTTTTTCAAATATAATAATGTCACAAGGCAGTGCAAAAATAACATTGGCCTGTTACAGGATGAGGATGGTCACCTCCCAAAGAGGGACAGAGAAAAGGCTGAGGTGTTTAATGCTTTCTTTGCCTCTGTCTTCAACACAGATGGTGGACCAAGGGAGTTTCAGTGCTGTGAGCTAGAGGGAATGTGGGAATGATCAACTTGTGGTCAACCCTGAAATTGTGCAGGATCTGCTGCTCCAGCTGAATCCCAGTAAAACTAAGGGGCCTGATGGGATTCATCCAAGGATCCACATGGAGCTAGCTGATGTCATTGCAAAGCCTCTCTCAATGATCTTTGAACAATATCGGGAATCTGTCCCAGATAGAGGTCCCAGGTGACTGGAAGCTGGTGAAGGTTTTCCCAGTTTTCAAGAATAGCAAGAAGGAGAAACACAGAAACAACAGTCCTGTCAGTCTTATTTTAGTACCCAGTTAAATAATGCAATTATTTAATTATTCTGGGAAATATTGGAAAACACCTGAAGGGTAGTGCAGTCATCAGTCACAACCAACATGGCTTCAAGAGGGGAAAGTTCTGCTAATCAAACATGATTTCCTTTTAAGACAAGGTAACACACCAGTTGATCAAGGGAGGACAGCTGTAATCTTTTTGGTCTTCACCAAAGCTTTTGATATGATTGAATACACATTGTATCCTTCTGGGAAAAAATATCCAGCATACAGCTGGATAACTGTGCTACATGGTGGGTGAACAGGTCAGGCACAGGACATCAGGTGGTGTCCGACCACTAATGGAGTCCCACAAGGTTTCATCCTTGGCTCAGTTGTCTTCAGCATCTTCATTAACAACCTGGACATAGGACTCAAAGGAATACTAAGTTTGGTGACAACACTAAATGGGGAGGAGCTGTCAACTTTCTCAAGGGCAGAGAGACCCTTCAGAAACTTCTTGACAAATCAGAGGTCTGGGCAATCACCAATCATATGGAGTTTAACAAGGGCAAATGCCACATTCTGTACCTGGGAGGGGCAACCCTGGTTGTGTGCATAGACTGGAGAACAAACATGCTGGAAAGCAGTGCTATGGAAAGGGACTTGGAGGTCCTGGTTGACAGCAAGTTGAACATGAGTCAGCAGTGAATGCCCTGGCAGCTGGGAGGGCCAGCCTGGAGTGCATCAGGTACAGCATCACCATGCAGGCAAGGGAGGGGATTGTCCTGCTCTGCTCTGAGCTAGGGTGGCCTTACTTCAAGTTCTGGGGGAGTTTTGGGCACCAGAATATAAGGATATGAAGTTACTAGAGTGTCCAAAAGAGGGCCACAAGGATGGTGAAGACCCTTGAGGGGAAGCTATATGAGGAGCAGCTGAAGTCATTTGGTCTCCTCCTGCAGAAGAGGAGACTGAGGGGAGATCTCATTGCAGACTTCAACATCCTTATGAGGCCAAGAAGAGGTTCAGGTTCAGATGTCTTCACTCTGGTGACTAGTTACAGGACTCAAGAAAATGTTATGAAGCTGAGTTGGGGTAGGTTTATGTCAGATGTCTGGAAAGTTTTTCACCTGGGGTGGTTGGACATTGGAACAGGCTACCCAGGCAAATAGTCACAGCACCAAACCATACAGAGTCCAGAAGAAATGCAGGTGAACACTCTCTGTCACATTGTTTGATTCTTGGGACAGTCCTCTGCAGGGCCAGGACTCGCCCTCAACTGTCCTCATGGCTCCAGTCCAACTCAGCACACTCTAGGATTCTAGGATTCCAGAATTCATTGAGAGAGGCAAGCCTTATTCCAGACATTCAAGATTTTATCTAGGTGTTAGTCACAACCTCTTTGCATGGTGTCTCCTAACTTTAAAAGTGCAGCATGAAAAATCAGATTAGCAAATCTGAGCTATCTGTTGCAATTACAAGAGACATTGCAAAGACTATCCCTACAGATCTTAGAGTGAGAGTGTTTCCTGATTCACAAAGGTTCTCTTCCATGTACAACTTAGAGGATTGTTGTTTATAAAAGTAAAATTTTAACTGTAGGCTGTCTCAATTCAGAATTTAAAAAAAAGAGATTTTCAGAAGGAAATGTAGAGTTCAGATTCCTCAGTCTTGTGTTGCTGAACCAAATAGGTCACCAGTTTTTACCCTGAAGCATAGACTTTCTTTCCTCCTAGCCTTTGCTCCTCAGAAAAAAAAAAAAAAAAAAAGCATTATAAAACGATAATATAGTTCCTCCTTGCCAAGGGATTTGGCACATTATATCACAATTAAAAAATGCAATAAACCCATGAGGCAATAAAAATGCTGTAGAATCTTCTATAAACTACGCTAACAAGCAATAAAACAAATCAAGTTTAAGTGTAAGAAAGGGTTTTTGCTGCCAGTAGTGGAAGAATTTTATTGAAAAGTATATATAGTCATCTGTACATTCATACTGTTGAAAAAGTGAATGTTCTTTAAAGGGCAGTACTGCTGTTTAATTTGGTGTTTGAGATCAGCACATGTACTGGAAGGATTTCTGAACTGCAGGTAAGCAATACAGCTGCCCTTAGGCAGCAAAAATATCCCCAGATAAGTGTAACAATTTGGTTTAAAACTGAACTGATTCTTTTCCTTAACACAACAGGGAACGACTATAATAGAGAAAAGAGATAAAGCTACATAAACAAATACTTTGGAAGTAGTTACATTTCAAAATGAAAGCAGGAACACAAAAAAGACACACTTCAATGTTCCTTTAAGCCTGAAAAAATCCTCCCACTTAGAATAGTTGTACCAAAGCTAATACTTCTGCCCCTTCACCTTTCTCTTTGCTATAGGAAACAAGGAGATACATGCTGGCTCCCTTTTGTGGTGATAGCATTACATGCTAGGGAAAAGCTGAAGCCAATGTCTGGATTTAGAAATGCTTGTCACCAGCTTGAGGGTGGCACAGGGCCAGGCTGAGCTGGCAGAGCCTCTGAACTTGAATGTGCTCCCTGACACGCTTCCAGTTCTCCAACCTCAAGCTGACTGCTGGCACCAACAATCTGAGAATAGGCTACTGTGCAGAAAGAGGTGGAAAGGGACATAATATTTATTTTTTGTTATTGGTTCATACTGCCCTTTCAGCCTAAAGATTTATATGACTGTTTTGGGATAGAGTGGAAATAGCATGCAATTTCCTTTTCAGCTCTTTCTTTTGAAGTTACTTCTGTATTAAAGGCTAATTGTTACTCAAAGATACACAAACAATACCTAAGATTCAAATAGAATCACTATTAATACTTTATCAATTTTTAAGGAAATATTTAAAAAATACTGTCATACTGACTAAGACCTGAAAACACTTAACATTATTTGAAAAGAAGGGAAAAAATCACTTACATTGAAAAACACCTATGCTTGATTCAGATTGTTAAAATTTATCATCCTAATATTATAGCTGTACAATTTATGATCCTTTTATGCTTTTTGAGCAGAAAGGATTTTGCAAAGGCTTTGTTTACCCAGCCTAATTGGGTAGATGCCCAGTTCTTTAATGAGGGCACTGAGTACTGCTTCTGCTGTCAGTTCCTTATGTCTGGAACACTCCTGTGCAGCTCACTTTGCCTTCAGAGACACAAACTTTCATTGTAAGTCAGCAACTGGAGGATGAAATGCTCCTACTTTTAGGAGCTGAAAACTTCTGCAAATAAACTACTAACCAGCACCTTATAACAAAGGGAATCAATTTTGCTTTTTCTTTCCCATTTCTATTGACAATGAAAATATGCTGAGAATACATGCTTTGCCAGAAATGCCATAAAAGCTCCTACTGGGGCAGTGGCCTGAGCAAGGGCCTGCTCTCCTCACTGTCAGTGAGCCCATAATTGGATGAAAACTAAGCTTTGAGTAAACAACCTCCAAATCAACAGAGGTAGCTCCGAGATGCTTTGAATTTTAAGCCAGATTATGAAGGGGAAGTTTGTCCATGTATCCATCACCATTCTGTCAAATAAAACCAGCCTCACTCCCAACAGCATGAATCTGTACTGTTATTTTTGTGTCTCTGCAGGTGTGTCTGGCAATGTATTCACAGGCACAGCTATGTACATATTACCTTTCCATCAATCATATTAAGAAGAAGATTCACGGCTGTGTACAGCTATCAGTTTGAGATGAGCTCATCTAACTACCCTAGCAGATGCCAATACATAAAGAATCACAGGGTCATGATGGCAATCTTGTATTTTCAATCACAGTACTACTTGCTATATCCTGTGTTGTCTGTGGCAGCTAGCCTGCTTTCTCAAGTAGGCTTACAAATGATGAGGAAAAGAGCAGAGTGTTGAATCTGAGCAGTCTTGATGAAAAGCACTAATTAGTTTTTCCGTTTTTAAAAATTCTGTGTCTTCAGCAGTTTGATATGTAATCCTGAAATAAAAAATTGGGAGAAGTATTGAAGGATATCCTTGGTTCTGTGTCTTCAGGAACTCAAGGACATTTTTCTGATATGATTAAGGAATAGGTAGACTAGCAAATTACCCTCAAGTACAGGACTGTGGATATTAACTCATTCCAGCTACTGTCACTTCTGTGTATGCACTCCTGTCCATATATAGATATAAAATGATCCCAGGGAACAAAACAGGTAATGATGCCTTAAGTTTTAGCTTTCATGTTTTTCAGAATCTGTGCTACCTAGGGATGTAGTTCCGAGCCTCATATTAAGTGCCAGTAAGTTCTCTTCACAGAGTAGGTAGACAAAATAAATTCTTTTCCTGCTGAAGACCAAGGACTACTTTCAGGGCCTATAACAAAAGAACAGTAAACTTAAAAGAAGAATAGAAAGGATGAGACCTCACAACCTAAAGTTGTAATTATACAATTAACCCCCAATATGCAAACAGACCAAAACTTTTGAAAATGTAAGACTTCGTAACTGGTGGTCAGTTTTGTGACCATTGTTAGTCCATCCTGGGTATAGCCCTGGTCCTTGGGTTCCTGCCCAAGGAGTATCCTAAAAGCCTTTCAATAAATACCTACTTTATTCACTAGCTCTGTCCAGTCTCTGTTTCAAGTCAGCCTTCCCAAAGTATCAGTAATAACAGGGAACTAATAATCCTCATATTTATCATACAGGCTGGGTGAAAGGAGCTGGTACTGAAACTTATCTCATTCATCTGATAATGCCCCTTTGATGGGAGTTGTTTTGAGATCTGTGAATACCTTCAATCTAAGTTTGTGAAAGGCATCATACAGATGCCTAAAGGCTGAGTTTTAAATTTGATAAATCAGGGCCGTTGGATCTATTTTGAGCAGAGATTAATTGTTTCTGATCTTATTTTTATTTAAGTTTTAAGAAATTACACTAACTGCACTCTCAGCTGCTGAAGACCTCTGTCATAGTTTAACCTTTATAGCTATCAACGAAGTAACTCCTTTGGCTGCTCCCTCCCCAGCCCCTCCACCCCCACAAAATGTGGGATGGGAAGGAGAATCAGAAAAAGGTCAGATCCATGGGTTGAGATTAAAAACAGTTCAATATCTGAAATAAAGTAAAATACTACTACTACTACTACTACTAGTATTAGTAGTAGTAGCAGTAGTAACAAAAAGGAAGATAATAAAAAAGATAGACATAAATCTCAAGTTATAAAAACAGTAATGCACAATGCAGTTGCTCACTGCTTGCTGAGAAACTACCCTGCTCCCATTTACATACTGGGCATGTTTCTGGACTGTAATTTATTTTTATTATTAGGGGTTTTTTTCGGCTTGTAGTGTGTGTGTTTTAATTAGACCTCACCATTTGGAAGAAGTTTGCCAAAATTATAAGTGAATCTTAAGTGACAGACCTGAAAAACTCTGAGACACAACTTTGAAAAATACCATTTTAATTGAACAGCAAAGATAATAAAACAGCTTTTCATATTCATGGACTTGCATTTCAAATCACTTGCCAAATTTAAAGCATTATACCTAAGCAATTGTAGAGAAAATACATCAGATTTTGACGCCATTTTAAGGACTTTTCACTTATTTCAAATAGAAATGTCATCTCAACTGGGTTATAGGAAGATAGCACCATAGCACTATGAGTTAGACCGATTTGAATTTAACATGACACACTTCCATGTTCACTGAGTGTCAAAAGTGGCTGAAAAATATAGTATTCTCAAAGCATCTTTTCTCCTGCCCCCACCCCACAAAAAAAAAAGGTCAAACCATATTTGATTTGGGACAATTTTTCATTTATGCTGCAGCCTTTCTGCAAAAAGACACAGCTTCTGGTTTACAGAGAATCACCAATCATCTGGAGCTTTGAGATACATTGAATTTGGGAGACTATCAAGGGAACAAACAGTGTCTATTTAAAGTGCCTTCTGCTAAGCACTAATTTAAGTGGATCTTTATCATCATCTAGTACAGCTATTCTTACGTTCTGGAGAGTGACAGACAGAACAAGCAATAGGAGATGTACAAAAAGAAAAGAAGAAGATGTCCACAAAAAATAAAAGCTATAGCAATTACCATGAAGAGAATAGAGAAGAGAAAGTAACCGGGGAAGTGCATTAGTGAGTCAGATACTGAGGGAAAAATCTTAAGCTTGAATAGATGTGTTCATTGTACTCTTGAAGGAAGCACAGGTAAAGATAAGGAGTTATATTTAATAGTATGAATATTGGGAAGATGAAGAGATTGCAGGACATTGGAAAAAGAAAGAACAAGTCAGGGAAGCTTGGCCAGTTCAAGAAAGGGAGATCAGAAGAATTTGCATTATGAAATTGCTCACAAAAGAAGCATCTAAGATTGCAGTCTTAGGAGACCAATAAAGACTTATGCTGGAATGAAGACATTCAAAACTATGACTTTAAGTTGGATTCTTTCTCTATTCTGAAATTTTGACTAAACTTCCATGCTGAAAATTAAAATATAACTTTGTTTTTGAATAGAGGCCATTATGATTTGCTGAGTCGTACTTTTAGGGTAATTAGTGAAATTCTAACATAGGACAAATAAAATATATTGCTTTTGCAATACAGAAGGATTAATAAAATACCAGTAGGATTAATAAAATACAATATCTTTTTTCTTCTAAGGTATTATTACTAAGGGAAGTGGAATAAATTTTCCCTTTCCCAGTACATCAATTTCTTTCAGGCACTATCAAAACTAAGACATGACAGCCCAAAACATAGTGGTTAAACAGCATCTCATTTTTCTCTCTGCAGAGATGGATGATGGTAATATATGGAAGACTAGTACAAGATCTCAGATCTAGAAATAGAACTTTATTCTACATACTGGTAGGATATGCATCTTGGTAATATTATCTAAATACTTGAACACATTCAGCAACATTTTTTATGCCCTTATGTTCTTGAAACTTTTGCATGGGATTTTTTGGTGTCTGATACTATTATGGTCTTTATTAATAATTCTCTTAAGTTCTTCTTCATCATTTAGGTTTGTGGGGGTTTTGGTGTTTAGGTTTTTTGTTTTTGTTTGTTTGCTTGTGGAGGTTTGTTTTGTTTGTTTGTTTGCAGGAATTTTTGTTATTTTTATTGGTTGCTTGGCTTTGAGTTTTATTAGTTTTTATTTGGTTTGTTTGTTTGTTTCACTAAGGCCCATAAGAGCTCTGTTGAAGAGTTCTGGCATTTTTAAGCTGACTTTTTTTCATGACACTGAAACTCTCTTAAGCTTTAAGTTGGTGAGAGACAAGTCCTCTTGGATTTTGTGTACAAGAGTATTTCATTGTGATAAAATCATCTTTGGCTTTTATAAAGCCTGCATAGTAATATCTTCAGTCTTTAAATGATCATGAAATATGAGACCTTATACAATTTGTTTTCATTTTTTCCATAGGCTTTGATGCTTCCAAATCTCCAGTAGCTGTAGGGAGCACGTCTAGATTTCTAAAAAATTATCTGCAAAATATAATATCGAATACAGGTGCTTTTCCTTTAGCTATATTTCAAGTTTTGGTGGGGGTTTTTTTAGTTGGTTTTTTGTTTTGTTTTGTTTTGTTTTCCTAGTGGACCATATTTATTTAGTAGACTAGTATACAAATAGAAATTTAATTATTTTTCCACATAAGAGTGCTCATTTCTCTTGTTTCCGGTTTACTCTAAATCTGCCCAAGATGTTTTAGTGAATATGCTCCCAAGGGTGTTTCAAAATCTCACTGTTTCAGTAGGCAATATCAGTACTGAAAGTCCCTGGAAATAGCTCATGATCTTTTGAAATAATCTCTCCGCTGTAGCTAGCTGACTGAAATGTGGGTCACTCAGTCTTTGCTTCCTAATCGGATATGCAAAATACAGAACAGCTATCTGATTAACTTTTGGTCATGAAGGAGCTTGTGATAGCAGTCCTACTCTAAAGGCAGGTAATGTATTCCAGTTTCTCTGGAAATATATATATGTCTCTGTTACTATCTGTGATGGTGTGTGCATGCTGTATTTTACTACCATACATAACTGCAGAAGCTGCAGCACTCACGTGCCACACCTACTGTCCATCCTTAGTGTCTTAATTTTACCAAGGCACATTTGTCTCCTGAAGGATGCTGTAGTTTTTCAGAGAATTCCCTTGCCTCCTGTCTGACATGCTTCCACACTTTGAGTTAATTACAGCGAAAGGTCGACTGGGCCTTTTGGGGCATTCCTGTATAGACCACAGTAAACATGTTTGATAAGTTTGAAAAACCCATATAGCATAAATGGTTTGGTTAAGTCTTCCAATTCCCTTTTTATCATTAAATAGCCTTGCATGCTGAACTATGTGCTACACTTAAACGTATTTACCATCTTCATAATTTACTAGGAAAATCCAGAAAAAAAAGCAGGAGGTCTCTGTTTATATTCTAAAGCTCTGAGACTTGAGAAATTGATTAACATCAAGAAAGAAAAGCAATTTTCTTTTCTTGACAGAAAAGAAAACTGAATGGAGATAGAATGAAGTGATGATGCCTCTTTATTATCCCATTGGTTTGTAAAGAACAGAAGCACAAAACATTAGACTTGAGTGAACTCTTGACATTTTGGTGAACCCTCACACCTTTTCTTTGCTTCAGTACAAGTCAGGCAGTATCTTCTGTTCTCTAACTCTGGAAGCTAAACTACATCTGTTTGCTTTTCAGAGTTGGTAATGCTCTTGAAGTGAATGTCCCAATGTCTTGGTTTCACCCCAGGCAGCAGCCAAGCCCCATGCAGCCACTGGCTCAGTGCCCCACCAGCAGAACTGGGGAGAGAATCGGTGGGGTAAAAGCCAGAAAACTCACGGGTTGAGATAAAGATGGATTAATAGGGAAAGCAAAAGCCACACACATAAAAAAGGCAAAACAAGGAATGATTTCACTGCTTCCCATGGGCAGGCAGGTGTTCAGCCATGCCCAGGAGAGCAGAGCCCCATCACAGGTAACAGTGACTTGGGAGGACACAGCCATCAGTCCAAATGTGCCTCGCTTTACACACTGGGCATGTGTCTCATGGTCTGGAATAGCCCTTGGGTCAGCTGGGGTCACCTGTCCTGGCTGTGTCCTCTCACAGTGTGCTCTCCAGCGTGGCAGAACAAACAGCAGAAATGGGCTTGTCTGTGTGTAAGCCTGATCCATGCCCTAAGACCTCTGGGTCTCTGACCACCCAGTAGCTCAGGCACGGGTGACAGCGACCAGGGACAACCTGTGAGCCACACAGACAGGGCTGTCTCCTAGTGGGTTCTTGATTCCTGTCAGAGCCTTTGAGACTGATGTAGCAATGGCAGGACAGAGGTAAATGAAAGAGGGAGCCAGGTGGGAGAACAAAGAGGGGTTTATTGGGAAACCACCTGAGCCCTCATCTGGCCACACAGCTTCGTGAGGTTTTATCCCGAGCCAGGGAAGGGAGAGGCTTACAAGCAAACAACCAATAGCTTGAGTCTCTAGGGAAATCACAGAGGCAGGAAACAGGGTAAGGACCAACCAGGGATAGGTAGGAGAGGATTCCCAAAGGCAGGAAGGGTGATTGACATATAACTCAAAGTTACATAACAAGGGTAAGTGTCTGAATAATAATTAGGGTACATAAAACTGAACAGTACAATAAAACAAGAAATATTATAAACTAAATTAATACACCACCACATAAGCCCTGCTCAGCAATAACAAAAACACTTCTATATTATCAACCCTGTGTTCAGCACAAATCCAAAACGTAGCCCCATTCTAGTTACTGTGAAGAAAATTAGCTGTACTTCAGCCAAAATCAGACGCCCAGTCCCAGCTACTTTTCTACTCTTGGACTCCGTGGTGCACTCTTGGAACAGTCTTGAAAGAGACAGACAGACTGTATTTCTTACAGATAACATAAAACCAAGGATGGAGTTCAGGAGCACAGATTACATTCTATAACTGGTCTTTTAGACATGCAACACAGTCAAGACTAATCTGAAGTAAATTTCCCATAAAACACCAACAATATAGACATCAGGCAAAAACTCTCATAATGTAAATTCATTCTAGTAGCTTCACACTACTACCTGAACTAGACAAAACCTCAGTCTTGCGTATTTGTTTGGGAATAAAAGAATCCTTTGTCCTTGCTCAGAACTAAATGATGAAGTAAACGTATTCTTGTTCTTCATTTAGGGTTGTTGTTTTTTGTTTTTTTTTTTTTTTTTGCATACATTGAATAAACAAAAATACATCTTAATCAAGAAGATATAGAAGGTCAAAAATGGAAAATTAGAAGGCTTAGCAGAAACAAAACAAATACATGATTTTGGAACATATATCTATGATAAATACTGACAGTTCCTGAAAAATCTCAGCTTTCATGAAGCTGAACAACCCAAACTTCAGATACTAAAGCAGCCTGATGCATGAGTAGGACCACGATCACAATTCACATAAAACTTCTTTATAACCTTTGGTAAATATATCTGATTCTTTTTACTTTATGTGGTTCTTCAACTTTTATTTAAGTTTTTAATCTTATTTTGCAGTTTTACCTCCTAATATGCCTGGATTTGGCTTTTACCTACTGTATGATCACATAAACAGGGATGTGATTATTTCTTAATGTCTTAATATACCTTAAAAAGAACATTGAAACAGGTATCCCTCACGGATAGCCTTCTGAAAACAGCAGCCAGTCTAGATTCTGTCCTGATTTTTGCAACAGTATCTTCAGTCCCTGAGGAATAATCAGTCTCTTCAGAATGGATAATGTTCCATACAAGAAAGTTTAAAGCCAAAAAAGGAAAAAATTGTAAGGTGAAAAAAAAGATAAAAGAAATAAGCAAGAACTTTGCAGCAGAATCACTTTTTTTTTCATGAGACTAAAATATGTCTTTCAGTATGTCTGCAGTAGTGCTTCAAAAATTCAGTCTATAGTATCAAAAGTTGCAAAAATTAGTCCTTGAGAAAGGATAAAATTTATCTTGAAGCTAAATACCATGTACAGGATATTATGGGACATTGTAAATATTACTGACATGACTAAAATAATCTAAAAATATTATATAAATTTATAAAATTACTGCAGTATTATAATATTTATTTTTGTATGAAAATAAGAAACACTACATCAGTCACTGATAATTTGAAATACATATTTACTTTCTGGAAAACACAGAAAGCTAGTTAAGCCACCAAGAATATATCCCTACTGATTAGTTGGCATAATTAAAATTTAGAAGAAAAATATTTATTGAAGCAAGTATGTTCAAGATCTGACTGTTTCTTGAAATGTAAACTAAAAACGCCAAACATATACCCATGTTCAGAACAGGACTAAATGTCCCAGGTGTGTAGATACACACTGAATCTCGGAGAAGGAAGTTGTGGATCCCAAAACTGTTTTCAGATCCATACTTCACTGTCAGGCCCAGGATAGATACATTCAGCAAACTATTTTAGGACATTTATTTTGTAGGACCAAATTGATCTAAAACATGGGAACACATTTCAGGCCCTCATTTTCCAGTTCAAAGTCATCTTCTCTCCCTAAAGTTTTAAACTTTTTAAAAAGTTTGCAGAAGCTGAGATTAAAGAAGCTGGATATGTGTAGCTTAGAAAAGTTTGTATTCATTTTAACAGGTCTGTGTTCCCATATTGCAACTATGACTCACAGAATTACACTCTGAGCAGTCAAGCAGTTCAAAATAATACTCCTGAGCAATGTATTTTATATAAATGAGATGCTAAACTCCAAGAACATGTTGCCAACAGATTCTACACAACAGAAGAGGTTGGTTAGATATTTCCAAATACAAAGGTCCATATGAATTGTTCTCTGTGTGTCAGGCAAATATTCTGTGTAGAGCAAGTATTTTTGTTTATAAAAGAATTCAACATTTTTTATTTCCTATTTGGAAGCTAACCTTCACTTATTAATCAACAAGGAACCCTGCTAGAAAGTCCAGGAGTAAGAAACTCATTTAGGTAAGACTTTTTTCAATATTAACCCATCAGTGAAGTTAATCCCTGATCATACACTTCTGATAAGGATGAAACAGCTGAGGTTGGGAGGTGTAAAGTACCCTTTCTGGACAGTGTTGTACAATAATATGGTTAAGACCTATTGACCTTAACACATTCATAAAACAGATCCATACTGTGCCAAGCAGCTCATGTCTTACTAAATGATACCTGAAAGAAACAGCATGAACAGAAATTAAATTGCAACACTCGGATGACAGAAGTGCTGTTATCACACATACTGTTTAATTAGATATCAAATACTCACCACAGTATTGTCACTCTCTGAGGTCTGATGTATTTATCTGTTCTTAAGGTTAGATTCATTTGAATCCCTGTAATGTAACAGAGTTTCTCTGGCCTGTGCTGATACTCCCCCATGAATGGGAGGACTCTGTTGGTTTTGCAGGAAGCTGTTGTAATTATTTTCATAATTTATTGCTTTGACCATTTTATTAGTGTATGAACATCTCTCCATTGGCTCCCACTCTTTTTTTACTTTGAGCATAAAACTACTCAATTTCAGTCTCAGTGATTCTCATAGCTATCTTAACTATTTCCTCTCGTCCACCTTCTAAAGACTGATTTGTTTTTGACTGGCTTGAAGTTTCAACTGCTCAAACATTTCATAGATTTTCAAAGACATTTTTCACTCTCTTATGCTGATCCTCATAGAGATGCAGTATATAAATAACTGTATACCTTTATCTCATTCCCTTTTCTCAAATTTCTTCTTAAAATCATGACATATTTAATAAATTTGACCTCCAGCTAATAAAATAAACAATATTCTTTAATTATTTCCCTTGTTCTTTGGGACATTAAAAAAGTCTTGAACAAAAGATATTAAAATACAAAATGTGTTTTATAAGAGTTAAATTCGAACTCAGTTGAAACAACCACTCACAGGAATTTGATGTCAGTGTTATTTGAGTCAGGTCCTACCTTCCAAATTAGTAGAAAGATAATAAGGTCTTATTATCTTAAGCCTATCTTAGGTATAATCTTATATCTCAAGTATAATAAGATAATACTTAGAAAGAAATGAAGTAATCAGGTAATCATTCTTGTAATGATGGGGGGTTGCTCACAAAACAAGATTCTGACAGACTGCAAGTACTTGAAAGGAAGAGCAGCAGCAGAGATCATAATTTAGGAAGTATTATGAATTACAATTATTTAAATTACTTTTTTAAGTGTATTTTAGGTGCATATAGCATGTATGTTAATTTAGATTATAGAATATTTCGAGGTTTGCAGGTGTAAGCACACATTGTATAACCAAAAGAGTTTAAAATAATCTAACATATCTTTTCAACCAGCTGAGGAGGGATACCAAACATATTTGTCTCATCTATACCATTTTCTCCTCCCCTTCTTTCCACCTTTTCTACATCCTTTCAGACTGCATCCTTGCTTGTGTGTATTATATCTAGCTGCAAAATATTGGTGTATCTTATTTTATTATAATTGCATATTAAGGTTGGTCAGATGTTGAATAGTTGCATCTCTATGCTAAAGTAGGAAAGTAAAGTTCTTCTTTATTTTTATCTTTTTTCTTTAAATTTTCAGTGATTGAAAAGTAAAACCAAACAAATATAGAAACTATTTAAGAAATTATTTTTATAGAATGATTTATTGGTACAAAAAGAATATTCTTGGAAGAGATTGACAAAGTAAGAAATTGCAATTGTTCAGAGATTCCTTTAAATAACAAATATCTAGTTTGTTTTTTTGATTAAGTACAGACATAGCCACAGATTCATTTGATTTGACAAAGTAAGGAGTTTTTGATTCAGCAAAAACTGAGGAGTTTTTGATTCTGATCAAACTCAGAAGCTAGCTAGATAATGAATGACTGAATCCTCTAAGATCCTTAGAGTTTGAGCTGTAAACACCTTACAGTTAAGTATAACATATTTCATTTGAAATATATATTAAATGTTTTCACATTTACTTCTGTGTTTAGATGCTTGTCACTTACTGATGTGCTTCAGCACTCCTAAAATGCTTTTCTGAAGCCTAGGCCAAGGGAGCCCTATGATCTGGAAAACCCCTTCAGGAGCAGAGTTCAGACTCACAAGCACACCCGCAACTAAAATCAGTACCTTATGTCAGCAAGTTTCCTTTTTGAGTTATTTTCATGGAGACAGAGTTAAGTCAGTTTCATGAGGGATTTCTTTCAAGATTTATTTCAAGGATAGCTGGAGTATATTGTTTTCCATTTATTGACATTCCAATACAAAAAGTAGAGTAAATAAAATTGCAAGGTGACAGACGCATGTTTGCTGCAGCTCTGCAAACCTGGGGACACTCTACACAAAATTTCTATTTCTGCTTTTACTCGTAACTGGTGTTTGCAGAAAGACAAAAGATGAAAATGCAGAAAGTACAATTGCATGCACATTTTTAAATGAAGTTTTGTTTCAAGGGGATAAAATAGAGAGTTGTTTACATTTCTAGGAGGAGAGGCAGGGGTGCCAAGAAGCTGACTGGTTGTGTTACTACCAGAAACACAGAGCTGGTGAAAAGCAACCTGCTACAAGGGGCAAGAGATCAGCCTAGAAATGTGCTTGCTTAAAAGTCCATTCCGTGGAGAGAGAGATACATTCTTTGGAGTTATGTAACTAAGAAACTTGTGATGTCAGAGAAGTGAATAATAAGTTGTCCTGGAACTTAAAAAGAATCCTTTGGAAAACTGTCATTACCACATTGCCTGAAGAGAGCAAGCATTTATACCGCCTAGTTCAAATCATAAAGAGGACTTTCAAACATCTTCCTTGAAAAATGAGTATAGCTGTCAGTCTATTTTTTTGTGCTAAAAGATGGAAGGATTATTAGCAGTGGGATTGGTTTACAACTTAGATGTAAATTTGTAAAATAGGTCAGGATACTGTGTAAAGAAAAGATCAGTAGCCTCAATATTAAGCAATTGCTGTGATTAATTAAAGAAAAATATATCACCAGTCTTATCAAAATAGGAGGAAGGTCTATGTAGCTTTTGATTCAGTCTAAGAATTTAATGTTTTCCAAAAGCAGAAAGGATAAAATATGACATGAAAGGAAAATGTCTGAAGCTTTCTTTGTGCAACACTAGTAATTTGCCTTGATGGAAATTTCTGTGACTTTATTTGCCTGCAGATGTAACAATTATCAAACTCAAGAAAGCAGAATAGAAGTAGTTACATTTTCCATTTAAGCAAGAACACAGAGGGCTAGACAGGAGCAATTTACAGAAAAGAACACTGTTTGCCTTTTTTTTATTGCTTGTAAAATACCAGGAGAGTTTCAAAGTAATAGAATTTATTAAAAGAAAAAAAAAAAGAGAGAAAGAGATTGAGAAAAAATAGGGGGAAAAGTATTGCCTGAGAATAGGCCCAATTTTAAATGTCTTCACCTTTTCATCCTGATACAAAAGCCTTCTGTCTGCTTTAACCCTGCAAAAGTGTATTTATTTATTTGTTTATGAGACCTGGGGTGGTTTTTGTGCTTTTGAAAGCTGTACGGGAATGCTTTAAGCTTCCTTTTTAAAAGTTGCTCAGAATTTTTTACCTCCATAGAAGACACACCTTGTCTTGTGTACATTTGATGATGTTTTTAATGGAAATTTCTGAAATGTTTAAATAATTTTTCCATGGTTTGGTGTTATATTTTTTGTTTCTTTGACCAAAATCTCATTTCTCTTTCAAATGCTTACAGTTGTTAGGAATGTAATGTTATGTTGTTATGGTGTAAACAGGGTTTCTACAATGGTTCAGACTGGAAAGGCAAAAATAGAGAAAAAAAATTTCTACTCAAGCCATCTGTCAGAAAAACACCCTTTAATTCCACATTTTTAAAGTTCCAGTATATTCATTGTTGCTCTTTGCAAGCTGTTTGTTTTGGAGAAACGGGAGTTTCAAAAGACTGCAAAGTCCATTTCTTCTGTTGACAGCAAATATTGAACTTTCTTAGCTGAAAAAGATAAAACTTTCTGAGATTTACCTTACTTTTAACACAAGCTTATGTTTACCAAAAACAGAGGCTGTATCAAGTCATGCAGTATGTTCTGGCAAGGAAACAGCAGGAGTAATTTGTGTTCCACTCAGGATGATGAAGCGTCGTTCCAGTAACGATCAGGTATTTGGCTCAGGTTTCTAAGGCTCTTTTGAGCATTTCCTATCTCTAATACCTAGATTGGCAGGGTATCCACATCCAGTGAGTTTCATGCCACCTTGCAGTGCGCTTCTCACTCAACCGGAGAGATGCAGGGCTGCAGCTCCTTCCTCTGGCACTGTCCGCCTTCCAAGCCGACAGCTCTTGTCCTTGTGCTGTTTTCCTTTTGCTCGTAGTGGTTTTTACCCCGGTGTGCACGGGATCCCGGGCACAGGGGCCCTGGAGGCTCCTGTTTTCCCCGAAGCAAGCACAGCTCCGACCCGCAGAGCCCGTTCTGCCCTGCGGCCGCGGGCGGCTGCAGCAGCCGCGGCGGAGCGCCAGGAGCGCCGCACACCTCGGTGCTTTGATGGGGCTCTGCAGCCTCCCGCGGCAGACACAGCCTGTCAGCGGGGCTCGCAGGGAGTGCCAGCTGCACCTGGCCCAGCCCTGCTGCCGAGAGGCGAGGGGCCTCTCTGCCAGGAGGAGCCTCTCCACTGGAAGGGGCTGGATGAGCTCGTTTCACGGGCTGCTGCTTTGAACTCCCATCACCTTGCTGCCTCCCACATCTGGAGCCTGAGGTGAAGGAAGATGAAAGCGTGCTGGGGAGTGCAAAGGCTTGTGAGGCACGCTGGGAATGCTCCAGCCTCTGAGCAGGGCTCCCGACTTGGCCATTCCCCTACTTGGGAAGCAGAGGAGCTATCCTTATGTGTGTGCAAACTACACTGGTGCTCTTGATGTACGCTGGAGTGTTTGTACATAAACCAGGGGGTGTTAGTAGGTGCTTGCATTTAGATTTACAAGCAGTGGGTCTGACAGTATTCAGAGATAGTGCCTGGATTCATCTTAATGCTTTTCAGAGATACTGATGTGACCAAACAGTGTCAGAGTCTGGGTATTTAACATTTACAAACCTTGTTTGATAACTTATCCACTGTATCTTCTCATTGACCTTGACAAGTTTTAAATCAAATCTTTAAAACATTGAAAGGAAGAAGAAAGGAGAAGAATTTCCAACAAATACTACTCTCTAATTCTGCTAGGCTTTGTAATAAATCTATTAAAAGAAGTGGCAAGTCAATATGAAATGCACCTGGCCAATTACACTGGAGCTAAGCGCAGTCTCCAGCTCAGGCAACCCTGTTAGCCTGAACATTAGCCTCATGGTGTTCTGCAAAACTAAGGCACTTGCTGGGCTAGCTTTTCTAAATAAGGATGTTTTTCTGAACGGAAAATTTCAGGTGCACATTTTACATCAGTAGCAAAGCATAAAGTGTATATTCTGACTTGTAAATTTTATAATGTTTATGGTTTGTGACATCATAACATTGCCTGAATGTTAGCATTAGAGGAGGCAGAGCAAACTGCCTGTGCAAATGTATAATTGTGTAAATCTTAGTCTCCCTGGTCTTTTTAGAATAACAAACAATGATACATATTTAATTGTAATTTTTCTGGAAGTGACATTATCACCATTCTCATAAATACCCACAAGGCAAGGACTTTCCCAGGGGAGATAACTTTCTTTCAATGGTGTGATAAAATGCTCTCATCACAGACAGTATTTATTGCCTGTGTCTCTTGAGAGATGATTAAAACAGGAGAAGAGCAAATAAGCAGACACAAAGTATCCCACTATGCTCATTTCATAGGCTTGTTTATACTTGTTTAAAACACAGTGTATTAATATGGGATCTGAGATGATAATTTTTCCTCCTTCTGCTTTCTTACAGGGTTTTTATTATTGTTTTGGAGAAAAATGGTGAGTGAAATATCTGAAACCTTAATATCTTTTTAAAACTCCTACATTGAGCTATAATCCCTGCTGCTGCAAACTGCATGCAATCTCATCATTTAGTTTCCTCCAGGTAGAATTCATGCCCCTTTGTGAGCATAAACAGAAAAGTATTTCATTACATTCCCTTTTCTTACAAGGCAAACCAGCAGAAATGAAAATAAATTAACAGCATTAACAGTATACATTATTTACTCTGCTTAAATAAAAAATGAGCTATAGTAAAGTCATGTTTTGAAAGTTTTTAGCTGAACAATATGCCCTTTTTGATTGATTGCTAGACTTTCAGAAAGGCAGGTGACATTTCCTGCAACACTGTCTGCAGCTTGTAATGCCCTTTAGGAAAAGCTAAGGAGACCCAAAGTTTGAAAAAACTTTGAAGTTACACACTCAGTTAGGATGAAACATTTGGATAAGTTCACTTTAACCAAGTTAGTGAAAAACTCTCATTGCCAACTTTTCCTTTGTTTTTTTTTTTGAAGTTGCTCTCTCAGTGTATATTTGTCTTGGTTACGTAACAAAAAAAAAAAAAAAGTGTATTCTATTTCATCTGTAGAAAGCAGGTGGGGGATGGTGTTGTTTTGTTTTTTTCTTTATCTCTTGTAAGTCCAGAGGGGAGGTGGGGTGGATGCCGTCTGATAATAAACCATCTGGTAAAACGAGGTGGGGCAGTGTCTCTTATCTCTTTCATCAACTGTCTATCTTCCAGGGATTATCTTCTGTTAATGGGCCATTAAGGCTCACCAGTGACACGACACATTACACCATCCCGTTGTGAGATGCTCCACCCAGTGGGAAGGAGCCAACCATTCACTACCTAGATAAAAATGGGGACACAGGGACCCCAGACATCCTCTTTTCCACTGGATTCCCAGAGGAAGACTGGACTCCTCTCATCGCCTCTACAGGATCATCTCTCCTCCAACAGAAGCACATCTGTCACTCCAGGAGGACTCATTTGGACTGCCTCCAATACCCTGACCAACGGGGTGTCAGGTCATATTCCTGATTCCGTCAGGGTTGTCTAGGTCTTTTGTTTGTTTGTTTGCTTGTTGGTTGCTTTGTTTTGTTTTTGTTTTTTGTATTACTGCATTTCAATTTTTAATATTCCTAGTAAAGGACTATTCCTATTCCCATTTTTTTTGCCTGAAAGCTCCTAATTGCAAAATTGTGATAATTTGGAGGGAGGGGTTTTTCCATTCTCCATTCCAAGGGAAACTCCAGGTTTCCCTGACAGATACCTGTCTTTCTAAACCCAGACAATATTTGATTCATACCACCTAAAAATGAATCTGCAAAGCAAAAATTTTATCTGTGCCATCATGGTATCAATATTTCCCTCTTTTTGTTCTGAGATAATTTAAGATCCTAAAATTAGTTTCAGTTTCTTGCTCCTTTTCTAAAAGGACTTGTTTTTAGCTTATCTTTTTATATAGACATTTTTTGAATTAACGATGTAGTAACTTTTTGATATCTCTTTTTGTGTCATTGTTTAAATTTTCCATGAGTAGCATCAGCTACTTGCTCCAGAAAATATGATATAAAGTTGAATAGAAAGGTCATAGTGCCACTGACCATGAATATCTGACAGTGCATTTAAGATTAATTAAGGTTCATATGCAGCATGAATTTAATGCACCTCTAAATCAAATGAATTATAGCCTTTAGTCTCCTTTAGCCTTTAGTACTCCTTAGACTATTACAGTAGTTTAGAAACTAATATTTATTTATTTGATGCCAAAAATTTGAAATTTTACCTTTAATTTGCTGAAGTGTGAACTTCCTATTTTACTGTACCATCCAGTATCTTTTACACTGAATTTATAATTAAAATTTTAGCTGATTTCTGTCTAAACAGAAACCTTTTTATATTACTGAAGTATATGAACTAGAAAATGAAATATTAAAAGACAAAAATTCTTTTCCCATAAGTTTATATTTGGGAAGAGAACATCTTTTAGAATTGAAAACATTCAGGTTCCTTCCTATTAATTCTCCAAGGTTTATGTGGATGTCTTATTAGATTTAGATAACCATTCTGGGCTGCAAATATGATCTATAAGAACCCTGTCTCCTTCACAAGTATCAGCCATTGATAATGAGATGAGAAGACATTTAGACAAAGACAACAAATGTGTTCTTCAGAACTGCAAGAGACATGTTTACTTGTTCAACAATTTTGCATACCTTGAGGGTCTTTAACAATAATGAAATAATGCATATTTCAGCACCATAAATTACATTTTAACAATTGTAATGTGATGGTCGGTTTGTATTGTCTGATTGCAGAAATGCACCCCTCACCCAAGCAGGTGTTTCCATATAGGGAAAGGTTTAAGACTCACACCACAACCTTTGAAGGGAAGAACACTAGAAGTTGTTTTTTTTTCTCTCCTGGCAGAAACTGGCTCAATGCAAAGCAAAATCACTGATAGGTCTGTTTATCTGTTCCTCAGAAATGCAGCTATTCTCTACAGAGCTGTTTGTCAAAAAAAAACCCTAAATTGTTCAGCATTTAAGGGACAGCACGAGGCTTCCCAGCGCATTTTCGGGGAGTTGTAGCAGGTGTGTGGGACCTGTCCCTGCACTGTGTTCAGCTTTGTTCTTTAGTTTTACACTGTTTTCTTCTTTTATTAAAAACCTGTTGCTTTTTGAAGACACACTCGACCATGCTGTCTTGCTAAATTATTTAAGCCATTTTCTGTGAGATGCTGGACACCCTCAGAGGTACTGAATCCTCACAGAGCTAATTCCACCTGGGTCTCCAAGAAATTCAATACCTGGTTCTTCTCATGGTTTGAAATTAGTAAAGACACAATGTCTCCACATAAACCACTTCCATGGAATTTATCCTTTTAACAGCAATTTCCTTTGTTCCTGCAGTTTTCAAAACACATGACAAAAAATAATTTTCCCCTGAGAAAATGAGACTACTAACCTTGCTGTTTTTCCACACCTTGACTGTGCTGCGGTACACCATATATGGCATGATTAGAAACATAATGACTCATTATACTATTGAATTTAACAATACATTGATTTTTTTTTAAATTTAAACCTCTAAGAAACTCACCAAAAAGCAAAGTAATGGTGGTGCAATTAGTGTTGCCATATAAAAGAGAATTTAATTTCCTGTCACTTGTGAAATACGAATAGTTCTGTAAATACTCAATGCTAGCTTAACTCCAAAATGAACTAACATCTGCTCAGTTTCAGGTGAATAACGTACTAGAGATGACTTGTGTTATTTTTCTTCATTGTTAGTTGTCTTTTTTGATCTCACCCTAAATAATGGGAGTCTTTTATAGTAAAGTCTTACTTTTCCTGTAACTTCAGCAACACTTTCACTAATCTCTCCTTCAATTATTTTGTCCGAAAATATATTACAAGTTTGTGCAGCTGATTTTAATCTTTTTCATTAGTATTTGATTTTAAATATTAACATGATACCAGTTCAATGTTATGATGAAATCACTCATCCAGGTGGCTTGACACAAGAATTAATCTACGAGATATGGCTAAAAAAATAATAAGAATTTTTTGTTGTTATTAGAAGAAACAATTGCCACTTCTCTTCAAATTTCAAGACTCCTGTATTCAAAATAGGTGATTGTAATAAGCTGTTAGTTGTTTTAGTTCAGTGTCTCTAAATGGAAATGATATATAGAACAAAGTTAAATTAAGGAAAATCAATAGGTCAAATTATTACCTACTGTCTCTGACTGGGAAATGGCAAATCTATAAACATAACAGGACTCAAGTCAGGAAAGTGATAAAGATTTTTTGACTTAAGAGAAAAGAATTCTAGCTACAAAGAAAAAGAGTTGCCATAAATTAAAAAAAACCACATTAAAATCGTAATACTTATTAAAATTATTAGAAATGTAACTAGACTATGAAATTTAAATCTTATTTAATCTCAGGTTTAAGCTTGGGTTTCTAACCTAATATACAGTCTTCAAGGATCTAGGATTCTAGGTGCCTCACCATATAACAAAAGAGTCATCATCAAAAGGATGTAATTATAGTCATCCAGAGGCAGAAGTTCTTCCAGTTTCTGTTGTGACCATATTAAATTGCACAAGACAATATTGCAGAATCACAGAATCACAGAATGGGTGAGGTTGGAAGGGACCAAATTGGTCCAACCTCCCTGCTCAAGAAGGGTCATCCTAGACTACATGGCACAGGATTGTGTCCACACGGTTCTTGGATATCCCCAGTGGGAGAGACTCCACAACATCTCTGGGAAACTAGTTCCAGTGCTTTAATATCCACACAGTAATGAAGTTCTTCCTCATGCTTAGGTGGTACTTCCTGTGCATCGGTTTCTGCCCGTTTCATCTTGTCTTGTTGCTTGGCATCACTGAGAAAAACCTGGCCCCATCCTCTTGACACCTACTTATCAGATGGTTAGGTATGAAGTCACCTCTCTGTCATCTCTTCTCAAGGCAGATCAGGTCCTGCTCCCTCAGCCTTCTGTCATAAGGACAATCATCTTTGTTGCCCCTTCCCTTCACCACTTGTCCCTTCTCCATGCTCCAGAATCTCCATGTCTTCTCTTGTCCTGAGGAGCCCAGAGCTGAACACAGCACTGCTGATGTGGTCTCACCAGGGCTGAGTAGAGGGGTAGAATCACCCCCCTTGACTTGCTGGCTAGGCTCTTCCTAAGTGCAGCCCAGGACATCATTTGCCTTGGCCACAAGGACATTCTGCTGACCCACGGACAGCTTGCTGTCCACCAGGACCCCCGCATTCTTCTCTGCAGAGCTGCTTTCCAGCAGGCCAGTCCCTGTGCTGGTGCAGGGGGCTGTTCCTCCACAGGTGCAGGACCCTGCTTTTGCCTGTGTCGAATTTCAGATGGTTTCTCTCTGCCTGACTTTCCCACCCATTGCGGCCCTTCTGAGGGATTGCAGCTCTGGGGTATCAGCTGCTCATCCCAGCTTTGTGTCATCAGTGAATGTGCTGAGGGGGCATCTACCCCTTCATCTAAATCATTGAGGAGCAATGTGCCCAGTGTTGAGCCTTGGGTGTCACCTCTAGTGACAGGCCTCCAACTCAACCCTGTGCTGCTGATTTTAACTCTTTGGGATCTGCCATTCAGCCAGTTCCCAATCCACCTAACTACCCACTCCTCTAGTCCACACATCCTGACTTTGTCACAGGATGTGAGAGACACTGTTGAAAGCCTTATGGAAGTCAAAGCAGACAATATCCACTTTTCTCCACTTATTCATGCAGGTACTTGCTTCATCATAGAAGGCCAACATGTGGGTCAAGCATGATTAACCTTTAGTGTATCCGTGCTGACTAGTCCTGATCGCCTTCTCATCCTCCATGTGGATAAAGACGCCCTCCAGAATGAGATGCTCTATCACCTGTTCAGGGATTGAAGTGAGAATAACTGGCTGTTTCTTCCCTGGGTCCTCCTTCTTGCCTTCAGGGGGACATATTCTGTCTTCCAGTCCTCAGGCACTGCCTTATCTTCACGACTTCCAAAGAGGATTGGGGACCACCTCCTTATGGTGTCCACCAGCTCTCTCAGTGCTCTTGGATGAGTTATGTGAGGGCCCTTGAACTTCTGGATGTCAAGTCTCTCTAGGTGTTCTCTAACCCAATCCTCCTTGACCAAGGGAAAGTCTTCCTTCCAACATTCTTTTACCCTGATATATTGGATCCAAGATTCATGAGGACTGATCTTGGCAGTGAAGATGTTATTTGAACAAATCCTAAGGGAACCTTTTCGAACAAGGCTTCTCCTTTTCTGTTTTTCCTTTTTTCACTTTTCAATCCTATGTCTTATATTCACATTCCTAACCCCTACTTTGGTCTAAAGTAAATGCTAGACATTGCCATTTTTTAGTTACAGGACATCAACACAACACATTAAAAATTTTGCTTCTTCTTGTGCTATTACAGAATTCCTACACAAACAGAAGGTTTAGGGCTTTCATATCTTCCCTTCTGTAAATACTGTTTTTGTTTTAATTTTCAAATCTTTTTAAGGTTTTGGGGTGAGGTTTCTAACCTGTTAAACTGGCCTTGGCTTAACTTTATGAAGAAGCCTCAGTATTCTTTTAGTACCTTGCAATTTCTCTTTGAAGTATTTTTTGTAAGTATGCTAAAAATACAATACTTGATTGTGAGAAGTTTCACACCGAGTTCCAATCTGGAGTGAATTTTACAGCTAGATTAAAAATCCCAGAGAGCAGAAGTTTATACTGGAAATGCTTCTAAGCCTGCACACTGAGCTGCTGCTGGAAAGATTTTCTACACAGTATAAAGGCCACTTGAAAGTTTTCTATTTTCCCCTGTAAAGACAAAAAGATCTATTTCAGAAGGTGGAACTTTGGAATAAAACCAGAATTGTTCTTATAGTATACTAATATGAAACTAAATTCAGTTTATTATGCTATTAATTTTCTCCTAAAAATCATAATGCTTTTCTGAGCATTAGGTTTTGCCTATTGAAGCTGACAACAGGCAAAGCAAATGCTTTACACAATGGGACAGAGTGACAAGAATAATCAAGAATGTCAGTGCATTTTCTTAGATTTGAACATTGTGTGATCTCAAAACATTCCATCTATAACCAGTCTGATAAAACCATATTAAAACCCCGATTGTTTTCTTTCTTTTTTATTTGGTTGAGCACAGAGGCATCTCCATATCAAAATTCATTATGTTTTTTGCCCTTTTTCTTAGGGAAAGAATCATACATAAAGAGTTGGGGAATCTATGCTAGTAAAAGTAATGACACTTCACTAATGACAAATTTAATTAATTTCAAGAACATTCATCAAATTCCTGCAGGAATTTTAAATTTCTTTCAGTACGTAAAATATTTGTTAAAGGCATAGGCCTATATATTTCTGCTATTCTAAGAATCTGTTTAGTGCCTAAACTTCATAGCTGCTTCCTGACTACAGGTTTTATCAATTTAAATCTGCTGGAAAATATATGTGCTACATAAACGAGAATTAAAGATAATAAATCAAAGTAGAATACAATGGAGTGTATTTTTTCCAGCCACATATTATAATCTGCTTTATGGAATATATAGGAAATACAATTTGTGAAGAACAGATTGAAATTGTAATAAGTAATTCTAGTTTTCCCATTTACCCACAGATTAATCTTCACATTTATACATATGATGGATACAAATATTTTAGATTTTATAGAGCAGACAGACATTTAACCAATCCCTTTGGTCATGGTGAGAGACTAGGAGAGATTTTCATCACCATTCATGCACCTACAAGTATAATAATCAGATATGTCCACACCTTGTTATAAATACAAATTAGCACAATATATTAGGGTATTAATTTACTAGTTGATAAAAGTATTTTTAATTTAAATGACAAAAAGCTTTCTGTACAGATCTCTTGTCACCCAGTATATTTAGAAATTTGCAAATCAGACTCATAAAATTCATTCAGGCTGAATGAATACACTCTAATCCACGATGAAATGTGTAAAGCAGTGGTGAAAATACATTACATTTTCATAAAAGCTCACCATTGGTATATAGTTACAGTTAAAATCAATATATATTAAAGATACTAATAAACTTTTTAATTTGACAGAAGCAATGTACATAGAAGATACGTAGACTGCTGTTGCTACAGACTTAATTTCTTGGGTTACTAACTGATGTAAAAGCCATTTCGCTATTATACGTAGTACATCTTATTGTATGACAATGGTGTTAAATAGTAGAATGTGACAGAGACATGCACCATGCTAAACTTCCAAAAGTTTGGTAATTATAAAGCCTGGTCTTTTTGCTGTTTCTGTGATATAAAATTTTACTTGTTTTCCAGTTGGCATAAGTTCTCTTAATATCCTTGTAACTTCATTTAGAATTAGACCTGAAGTTTTTGCACATTCTATACTTCTATTTCTGTTTGAATGTGTTGAAAACTACAGCATTCGAAAGTATTGTGGTACTAAGTGTTATTGAAGGGAATGTTTTGACTAATTCATGTTCAGTAAATATGGGAAAGAAAATGTTACCTGGTTGTTCTAATACAAATAACTATTGATATGGGTTTCCTTCCAGTTGTCTTTTTTATGAAAAAAACATATTTGTGATGTAAATTCTTCACATTTGCAACTTCCATGAAGTCATTCTAGCAGGAAAAAATCAGTCGAAATTCTAAAATATCTAATGTGGTAAGGATAGAAATCCACCCTATAAAATCATAACCTGCACCACCACTTTTATAAATTTCATCAAAGAAATAAGAGATTGGATTTTTTTGTTTGTTTGCTTAGAATTGCTAAGATGAAGAGCATTTTCCAAAATTCTCAAGTTTGTAAACATTTGGAGAAAATAGTAGTTCAACATTACAGGTAGACAAATGAAACAGAGACTTTCATTAAATCTTCCTTAATTCATTGCTGAAGGAGTACATTAGAAGTCTTACTATCAAATTCTTACTATCAAATCTTCCCTACATGAATGTCTGAGCACCAAACTCCACTAAAAGGAACAGGGGCAGAGTACTGGATTTTAAGCATAACTTGTTATGCCATTGACAAGCATGGGAAGAAGAGTGAAGAATGTAAGGAATATAAATTTAAATATAGAACTTAATGCTGTGCTTATACTTGATCCATATATTAGAAAAAAAATGGACTGTCATTATGTCATAATTACATGCAGCCTTTTGACGTGCATGTGCTGTTTACACTCGATACTTAATTTAAATTATGATTCACAAGAACACAAAAGTTAATATATAATTTTCTCAACTTTAAAAAAATGCTGGAATAAAAGGCAATGTTATCAGACTGTGACAGAAGAAATTAACCTTTTCTAATTGCCTGCTGTTTGTATTTCAAAATTCTAAAACTAGCTACATGTGCAAAACAAACCAGGAAAGCTCTTAGAGTGTTTGAGTGTTATGTTCAGCACATAAGAATGCCAATAAGGTTTTCCACCATTTCTGACCCCCATTCATCATTATTTATTGCACTGTTTTTAAATGAAACCTAGCCACTCCCTTAAAAAAACAAAAACAATTTAAAAAACCCCAAATTAAACAAAAAAGCCAACAAACCAGAAGCAAAGACAAAAAAAAAACCAAAAAACAAAAAAACCACCAACAAATCACAAACAATCAAAAAAGGAAAATGAGAAAATATTGATAGATAGTTGTAGTTCTGGGAAACTGAATTCACCATTCAATTTACAGAGGCAAGAGAAGTATCTGCATTGAAAAATTAATTGTATCAAATCTTCTGGCCTTTCAGTCTGGAAACTGAAACAGGGAACATCAGTTTAGTGTAAAGACTAAGCACATAAAAACCAAAACCTTTTAAAAAAAGATTTTAAGTGTTACTAACAACATTTGAAAACTTTTCTTTTTACTCAAATTGAAGTACTTATTTTTTGGTTTGTTGAATAGATACAGAAAAATGTCACTAAATTTTGGCTATGTGTTTCTCTGTCAAGGCTGTTGAAAAAAAAATATATTTTACATTGGATATTTATGAAAATGTCAACAATCTCAGAATGCTCATAGTTGTATAAATATAGTTAAAATACTCTACTTCATTTTGTTGTCAATATTCCAGTCATCTAGAAAGAACAAGCAGTACTGTTACTGAGGTGATTATCACAGATGAAGTATTGAGGTAACAGATCCAAATAAATTACGTTTTCTATGAAAATAGTTTACTGATATCCATAAATAATGTATGCAGTCAAACAAGATAAGCTAAGAAGCTCAACAATATATCAACACAAGTGAACTTCTTACAGGACTATTTATATGTCTGTAAACAGCAACAGATATAATTTGGGGTTTTTTTGCATAGAACATATAAATTTGGTTCTTTTATCTTTATTCAGCTATTGTGAGTGAAACCATTTTGTGATTCTGCAAGGGAAAAGAGTCATTTTTTTGCATTGTGTGGCAAGCTATGGCATTCTAGCTTGAAATTGTTCAGGATGATATTTGGTTGAGTGATGGTTTGAACATAAGAAAATGTGGAAACTAGAAAAATAAAAAGGTAATCAAAAGAGAAGAAATATCTTCTGCATATCTTCAAATAGAATAATAACCCTCTGCTACAGAGACTTGTTACAGATTTAATTACGAGTAAATAGGAATTTTATAGAAACATACAAGAGAACACTATTGTATTTGCTACTTCTGTATACAAGGCAAAGCATCTAAATATTTTTAAATGCTTTAAAAATGTTTTTTAAAATAAATATAAATATTAAGTTACTATTTTTTAAAAAGTTGAAACCATTATTCAGCTTCTCATATTTTTGTTTGCTTTATACTGTGCAAAAAGCCAGAGAAATCAGTGTAAGCTACATATGACAAAGAATGAGATGAATATAAGATGGCATTAATAATCTCTTAAGTTATCCATTAATTTTCAAATGAACATATAAAAACAACACATTCACCCCAAGAAACACAAAGTATTTTTTATTTTTCAGGAAGAAAGAACATTGCAAGCTGGTTTCCATGACCTGATCATATGAAAAGAAAGATGTGTCAGTTTATTGAATGCAGTGTACCTATACCAAAGTGTTTAATGTTCTCAAGAAAGTGAATACAGAATGAATTCTGATGCTCCTTTGATTAATGTCTCTTCTCACTTTCTGACAAAGTACTGACAAAGAGTCCTAGGATGGCTCTCTTAGAACCATTATTTCTGATTACTTCTTTTGCCAGAGAGGTAGGAAGAAAGTGAAAAACAAAATATTTGAAGTAGGCAGAATATAGAAATAGTGTTTGGCAACTGTTGGTTGTATGTTTCAGTTGTTGAGAACTGTTTATTTCTATTAGTCTATCTATTACTATTATTCTTCTGACAATATCTTTGTTACTTTAGGTTTTTTTATCATTTCTGATGGAGAAAAATCCTTACAGTATATGAAACTCTAAGATGTGTGAGCACTTCCAAAATTCCAGCTTCAAGTTGTTACCTTGGCTGCCATACATACATGGTATCCATACCCCTTTTCTCTTGTCTTCTGAACCAACAGGTGGGTACACACACACACACATTGCTGTCTATGCTGTCATTCTTTTTACTGTGTAAATCTTGAGGACATAGTTGTTTTTCTTGATCTTCTTCCTCTAGACACACAAATAGTTATGATTGTACCCTAATTTATCAAAGATTCTTAATTAAGCAGGAATTAATCAAATGTCAGTATAGTTTCTAAGACTGTAGACTTTTACATTATGCAGTAGTCTTCTCAACTAAAAAGAAACCCAACAAAACAGAACATTCTGTATTTGTATATTATATTTCTTGTTGCAGAATTTGATATCACATTGCATCTAACATGTCTATATATTGAGATGACATGTCAGGCTGTGTTAGTATAATATGGATAAAAACAAAATAACACAGTAGGTACAAAATAAAAAAAAATACATTACCCATGACATCCCTTATATGACACATAGAGAGCAGCAAAGCATGAAAGCGCAGAATTAGGAACACTAATAATTAATAATATGTTCAGTAATTCAAATTTCAGAATCTAAATGCAAAAATAGAAAATAATAATTCTGAATTTTCTGATTATTTTATACTTTTCCACATGCTTGCTTTTTAAAAGTATAAATCACTGAATAACTTTACCAAATCACATCCTGAAATTTTCTCAAGACTTCCGTCTTTCCTACAGCACCCGAGAGTAACATGTAATAGGTATTTTAAAATCCATTTAAAAAATAATTGATCTTTAATTTTCAGGGGGAAAAAAGATTAAATGAAAATCCTATTTCTCAGTTATTTCTGAGACATGTGCAGCACAAACAGGTTGATAAGTACCTGCAATGCACTTGAAGGCAAGTCAGTCATTAACTCATATTAGCCTAAATGTCTGGGTGGTAATGACCATGAAAATGAGGTAACCTCTGTGAATTTGGGAAAACAAAAATAAAAATCCACTCATATCTTGAGTTCCATGTCTCAGCTGGATGACTGCAGTAATGCTACATAACTCTGTTCTGCAGTAGAAAATGAAAGTAACATCTCAGGCTGAGGCTCCAAGAGAATTTTTTTTGTTGTTTTGTTTTTACTCTGTGGCCCAGTAAAAGCATGAAGGTCCAAACTACAAAGGAGGATTAGCTCATCTGTTTCCTAGCTCTGAATTATAAACCCAAGTACCTAGAATGGCAATGCACTAGTTTGACAGACTCCATACATCCAGACAGGCTTTTTAGATGGACATTTTTCACACAGAAAGAAAATGCAAAAGGTGACAAAATTTCTTATCCTCCACCTCGGTGTTACAAACGTTTTCATACATTATCAAGAATTGCAGGTCATGACCTTACCATACAAGAAAATGTCTCCACCTACTTTAAGAAAAATTTCATCATGTAGTTCTCACTTTTTTCCCTGCAAAATTTTCAGCAAAGAATGCGTTTATAGAAAGGTATCTTGATCTTTTCTTTATGGTGGGTGTGTTCTTAAAATTATGCAACAAGTCATCTAGTGCAGGCCCCTGCTTGGGATGTGAAGTTTATGTTTAGTTTCTTCATCTGCTTCAGGACAGCTCAGTCTATTTTCTTTTACTTGTGTACTGCCATGATTGCCTTTTGATATTTTGAGTTGTGCTGGACTCATGACTCTACTTTTGAAGTTCCACAATTCAAAACCCAACCAACCAACCAGCCAAAGAGACAAGAAAGGGCTTTGTCCAAGAGGGAAAGAAATGAGCGTGACATCAAAGCACAGTGATTGGGGTTCTCATCAGAATGAAGGGTTGCAGCATCTCTGCTTTTTCAGCACACAAGGGACTAGACAGAAAGCTCCCCCTTCTCCATTATTTCCAGTTCCAGCTGGGAACCAGTCTGCTTTTCCTTGATGTCCAAGCAGAGATTTCTGTAACCTGCTCAGTAGCAGGTTTAATATTTCAGGTACATATAAGATTTTTACTTATGGGTTATGTTTTTAGGCCTGAAGTTTTAATCACATAGGCCTGAATCCTGCTTAAATACTGCCAAAGGACCAATCTCATTTTAGAGGAGCTAGAGCCTGAGGCTGGCACCCTCCCTGACCCTTCACTATGGTTCTGTGCTGGATAGCATGCTGAAGGTGATTACATGAAAATCTACATTCAGCAGAAGGCTTGGAATACAGGAATACAGGTAGTTCAGAACTCCTCCATGTGGTCTGTGTTTCTACCTCCTCTACCTGTGTCAAGTGCTATGGGAGGCATGAAATTTGAACAGCACCTGGGCTTCTCTGACTGAAAAATGTCCCTTCAATCTGTAAAAAATGGAGAATGATTTGTACCTAAAGCATTGAATTTGATATACTGAAGAAAGCAGTTGCAGAGAGAGCAGGACAGAGGACTTAAAAATCCTGTGTTCCTCATATTAATTCTTGGTTTTGTCTTAAGTAAAGAGGTTAGAGTCAATGTCCTTACCTGAGGAACTACTTTTTGGTTTAGCATTTAATAACATAATTTTGAATGTGCATATGTTGAATATTATTTGATAGCAAAAATCACATTACCTGACAGTGCAGTGAAGTATGAAGGATGAGGCTCAATAAGAATTTGTGTCTGTCATGTGAGGAGCAGTTAAAATATCTTTCTCTTGCAAGTGTTCTCATCCTTTTCTCCTTCCAAGCCCTTCAGCAATAAAGTTGCAGTCAGACATAATAGCTTTTCTTGCAACTTAAAATAAGTGGTTTAAGTATTTAATTTGTTGTGGAACTGCTGTTTTGTTTGTGTCATCTAGTCAAGAACAAACAGGCAGTGAAGAGAAACAATACAATTATATTCTTAACACCACAAAATACCCCAAAAAACAGCCAATCAAACAAAAACCCCAAACAAACAAAAAACAAACAAATCCCCAAAAACCAAGAAAACACACAAACCCCTGCCTTAAGTCTATCACTGTAGAGAAATACAACATCCCAAATGTGACAAACAAAGATCAAATTTATCAACTTCTTTGGTGTAAAATAACTAAGCATAAAATCTTGAAAGAAATAGGAAAGAATCTTTTTCTTCAAAAACATCATTCCGTCATCGATTATTAACACCATTTTCATGCACAGCATCCTACTTGAAATGCAGAGTAAAATGTTCACCCTTTCTGCCAGTGAAGCAGGAAAATACTTCCCATTAGAATAAATAGCTGAAATTGTTGATAGGGTCCAAGTAATTTGCAGACTGTTTCCTTGGTCCTCTGAAACCGTGTCCATATAGAAAATGTGTGGATTGCATCTCACTCCTTTTCTCACCTGAACTAGTAGCCAGGTATACGAAGTTGATTTGCAATATTCCTTTTTAAATTTATAAAATCTAAAAATAAATTTCAGAATTTAGACACTGTATATAAAAAATTCCTATCATAGGGCATAAATAACTGCAGCTCTTGAAGTTTGAAGCTCCTTTTTTTAAGTATTTGTTTGAGCCTTTCCATACTAGTCTTTCTGAACTTCTATTTTGGATAAAACATTTAAGAAACAAGAGGGATTGTGGAAACAGACTAAAGAACAATTTTTATTTGCGTGGGATGCTTCATTTACAGTTCAGTGACACTCTAGAGTAAAATTTCCTTGGGTTAGTGATACAAGAGCTAAATATATAGTGTATGCACAAAACAATGTAATATATATTTATATATAAAATTCAAACCATCAAAACCAAACCCACATAAAAGTAGGAACAAATAAAATCAAAATAGAGAAGTATGTGCATGTGGATGTATAGGTAATTAGCTTCCCTGTGAACATATGACTTTGAGACTGAAGATGACAAAATACATATTAAAATATTTTAAATATTTCAGAACTTTATAAAAAGTTGTAACAGTTAATGAAGAAACTGAAAACATTGAAAAGAGAAAAAGATTGTGAAGAAATTGTCTTTTCCAAAGGATGATTTTTAGAACTAAATTAGAATTTGCAATTTTCTATTTCACTACATTTACGACATCTGTGGTAGTTCTTATGGCATTAGTACACTCAAAAAAATCATGTATACTTGAATATAGTTTGAACATGCATGTGTATGTCAGAGGACCAGATTCAACCACCAGCAGAATAAAGCAGTGAATTCACTCAGGAGTATAAATCCAGATAATTTTTCTTTGTTATACTCCTTTTTAATTTGTCTATTAAAATTGTTGTGGGAATTATCTAGGCATGGAATTCTTATAATGTGACACTGGAATTCAGTCTTCTGTAGCCAATATTCCTTAAATGCAGAATATTTTGCCTTTTGGTCCTTACATTAGAGGAAAACTTAATATATTAAATCATACTAGTATATCAAAATTTTAATATTTCTCCTTTGTGAGAGCAAAGTCCTAAACTTCAATTTATGAAGGAACTTGATCCTGTGAGTTTTAAGGAAAGAAAAGCAGAAAGGAAATTAAAAGGATTGTACTATATTTCTTACATGAAGGCTTTTAATTAAGTCTTTAATGTTGGAGATTTGTTTTTTTTTGTTTTTTTTTTACCTAATATTACATTGATTTAATTATTATTTTATTTAGCTCACTCATGCGCATTTCTTCAGCGCAGTTCTGTGAGATTATTATAACTCCAGATACAGATAAATTTGTATAGTCAAGATTTATCTGCCCTTAAGTAAAACAGAACTGGCCATGGGATAGAATACTTGATGTATAACATTAATGATAATGATAAAGAGTTACTTAGATTAAAAATGTCAGGAGACTTTCCTGAAACAAATCCAGCCAGAAGTAAAATTACTTTTGGAAAAAAACCCACTTTGCTTTGAAGTAAAGATTTGAAGAAGCACTGGAAGTCCTTTTAAATTTTTTTTTGCTTCTTTTTCTTTGAAAAAGAAGAAAAGAAAAAAAAAAAAAAAACAAAGAAAAGAAGAAAGCCTTCTTTGAAACAAACTTTTTGATCCTGTCAACCTTATTGAAATTTGTTACACATGCAAAGACCTGTTTCTCTTCTCTATGCCAGTATTCCCAATCTGTGACAAAATTACCCAGCCCCCATTTATTCCTCTGAGAAGTGTGCATTGTTCACTACAAGCATATTTAATTAAGCATAATTTGCAATCCTTTGATCACTTTCATGGTTCTTGTTTGAATTTGAAAATTATTTCTATACCCTTCTTAGCTGCAGAAATCTGAACACCAAGATCCAGCAATAAAAAGCAGTGCCAAATGCATACCATCTGCTTTATGATATTATCATTTCAATTCACCCAGTAATTAATTTATCAGCATATTATGCACAAGACTTATCTCTCTTTAAAAGGATGCATGCTTCATGTATCCCAAATATCTTTTATCCCAAAATATTCTAATAATTCTTTATTAGAGGTTTTCTGCTTTCTTATTTTCTATATTCACTTCGTCATCTGTAGATGCATTCAATAATTTTGTGTTCTTATTTTCTTTTTTTTGTCTTCAGACCATTTTTTCATAGAAATATTGAATAGCACACAATGAAGATCTGATCCCAGAGACACACTAGAAACACCATATTTCACTTAATGAACATTTTCCATTTATATTTGTCCTGTTTTCAGCTGGTGCAGTGCTGTGTTTTTAATTCAGTGTGAGAATGATGTTGATAACACACCAATGTTTGGTTGCTGCCAAGCAGTGCTTACTCCAAGTCAAGGACTTTGCAGTGCCCCAGGCTCTGCCAGTGATGAAGTGCATAAAAAGCTGTGAGGGAGAACGGCCAGGAGAGCTGCCCTGAACTGGCCAGAGGAATACCCAGTGCCACATTCTGTATCATAGAAAGTGCCACATTCTATATCATAGAAAGGCATAGTCAGCACATAAAGGGAGGGCAGTTGGCCAGGAGCCACTGGTGGCTGCTCAAGGTTGAGCTGGACATTGATCAGTGAGCAGCAGCGTTGTGCATCACTTGTTTTTCCTGTGTTTTATTCCCCTTGCTCTCTTTTCTTAATTACTACTAACACTAGTAATACCAATACATTATTATATTTTGTTGAAAGTATTAAGCTCTTCTTTATATCAATATTTACTTTTTTTTTCTGATTCTCATCCCCATTGGGATGAGGCAGCGAGTGACCAAACAACTATATGATACGTCATTGCCAGCTGGGGTTAAACCATGACAAATTTTCTCAGATCTAACTTATAATTTTGAATCTTTTTAATATACTATTAAAATAACAAGTGATATGAAGCTGCATGAAAATCCAAGTACATTAACACACTATTATCTTTATCAACAAAACCTCTTATTTCAAGTTGATTTTTAAAAGTTCCATTTTCCTCAAACTAATGCAAATTGACTTTGATTTGTGGCCTCAAGCCTCTTCTCACCAATTCGTTACATCACTTAGAATGGGTATCACATGAACAGATGTGTAACCTACGATAATGCTCCCTTCCCAGAATGCTTCTAGAAACCAGAGCTATCTCATCACTACAATATGCTTAGGACCTAAAAGGTGAGAGTTTTCTGTGTATTACCCTCTCTCACATTTTACATTAAAAAAATGTAAAAAGAATAAACTGAAACACGTTTTACAGTAAGCCAAAGGCAGATATTCTAAACTGCATACTTTGGTCCATGGGGAAAAGATGAAGGGAGGAAGGGTCTGAGACACATCCTTGTAATTTTGCTTAATCACCAGCACAATGAATGCAGCTGAGAATATACAGACTGCTACTGTCAAAATCACATATTTTTAGTACTGTCAAACATTACCTTTACCCCTGTTCTACAGTCTTTCAAGATTAACAGAAAATCAGCACTCCTGATCTATAAAATTACTTGCTTAGTTAAGATCATTATCTGCTTGTGTTTGCCAGTTAAAATGTCCAAATTTTCCACTGGTTGCTGGATTTAGTTTCTTTATAAAGTTAAATTTTACATCACTTAAGCCACATTTATTTCCTCCTCAGCTGACTTATTTTTCAGAATCTGAAATAAAATTTTAGGCAGAATGCCTTTGTCATTTTAAAAACATGTTAAAATAATTCTTGGATCTCCTCCCTGTATTATCTGTAAAAATTATTTTGCCCACATACTACAACTGCAAACCTGCTTAAAATAAGCATGTATTTCTGACTGAGACATTTTTTAGATTACATCCTTGCTGAACTTTTTGAAGTTCATTTACCCATTCTTGGTGATAGTATGACAGAGACAATAAACACATGGATTCAATGATGCTACATAATTTGTACCTTGATAAAGTACTTCCTCTACAGCTCAGTGTACAGCTGTGCACAATAAAAGTATAAACTGTAATGCCAAATTTTAATTATAATTAGTACTACTGAGCTTTGTGTGTGAAACCAGAGATGTTCAAAAGCAGATATTTGTTTTCCAAAGAGCTCTGGCAAGAAAACTGCAGCAGAACTGAAACCAAAATTGCTACTCATAGAAGGGAGGTCATATGAAGACAAGATTCTGGCATTGCTGGATGCCCTAAAAAAACATAACCGTCCTTGAAAAAAAAAATTTAAAATCACTTTTAACAGAATACTTTCATTTTGAGGAAAAATCAAGAAAGTTACAACCGGAGAAATGCCTGCTCAAATTGAGAAGAGTATCTTTTTATTCAGTCATTTGATTTCAAATCTGTGCCTATTTCATCCTCCTCTTCATCCAGGTTCCAGGCTGATTAGGGTAAAGACAGAATTTTCTCTCAAGCCCAGAACATCAGATAGTTATTTCAAAGTATTTGTAACTATATCCTTTATTTTTCCTGTGGGCAGAAGTGTAACATTATGAAACTTTTCTTCCCCCGCTTAAGTTGCCAGACTGGTATTTACAGTAATCCACAAATTCTACCATGCAGAAATTTGAATGTCAAGTCCCTGCCCACTCCAAGCCTTTTAGGTTAATGTGGAGTGTGGCTTGCAGTAAGTGAAAACTTATTGTGAAGTTTTTGCATGGCATTGGTAGAGAGAGAAAGGAGGTAGTATTTTCAAAGCATGACAAAAAGTTAAGCACTCTTGCTCTGCAGGTGGGAAGAACCACTGCCCTTGTTAAGAGTATTGTTAAGAATTGTTCACTGATTTTAAATTATGTCATTGAGAAATTTGAGTATAGAAAGATATTACTGAGCAACTACTGTTTGGGCTATGAAACCAAGGCCAGCAGCAGTGGGAGTGTTAGTTTTTCACTGCAATAGCTCAGAAACACAAGGGGCTGGCCTGCACTTCTCTCTTCTGAGACTTATCATAGTTCTGTGACATGGCACTTTTATAAAAACCCTTTTATCTTTTTTTCCTATTTGAAAATATCATAACAAAAGATGTTCACACCTATAATTATGTAAAACATATGCACTCCCCTTGGAGTTATTTGTTCCAGCTTACCAACCTAATGGGCTCACAAATGACCGTGATGACTGGTTGCTAATCCTGTACCTGCTGTGGGTAAAAACAAGGTGAGAAAAGGGCAATACTCTGGCCCTAACATCAATGATATCCCATGAGGGTTAGGACTTAATTTACCCATATATTGCTGCATCATCAGGGACCTAGTTCCTGCCAAACTATCTGTCTACTATATAATTTCTTAAGCAGCCAAAATGTGGACAGGACTGGCTATGAATAGAGCATTAACTAAACACAGGCATGGAATGTTTCTTCTCTGACTATGCATGAAGATAAGCAAATCTGTGTATCCCCGTCTCGAGCCTGATATTTGTATGTTTCTTACAGCTGTAGCAGGAAAGTAGTTACAATACTTGCCTCTATGTTTACTCTCGGTGAGAAGCAGCAACTGCATCCTGTCTCACACATGATTTTGTTGCTTCATTAATTAAAGCATGGTTCAAAAAAGAGCTGGTCTATCTTTCAGCTAATGAATAGAAAGCATACAAAAAATTACTGGTCCATCTGTGAGCTGTCAGGAAACCTGAACCAGGAAAAGGAAATAGGGAAATGCTTTCAGATTTCAAGGAATAGAACTCACTATCCTGTATTGGCCCAAGTGTGAACCTGGGACTTGTGAAGCAGGAAGTTTATTTGCAAACAAACATGTTAATATGAGCAAGATTGATTAAAAGTTAATAATACTTTAAAGAAAACAGAATTGAAGTAAAGATTGATTTTAGAGTGTGTATATATAGAGAGAGAGCACTTGGGCATTGCAAATTTTCACGGATTTTCATTAAACATTTTAGCTTAGGTTCCAAAACCATCACATGTGTGTCATCCTAAAAGTCTGAAAGACTCATAGCTTACAGACTTTCTGTAAGATGAAGTATGTCACGCTGAGTTCCATATTGCTAGGTTTTTTCTGCCACTCAAACTTGCATTTGTTGCAGTACATTATTCCAACACTGCAAGTTGCAATGTAGTAATTCTGCTAATCACTGAAAAAGTTGCCAAACTTATCCCTATCTATTCAAAAGGTAGAGAACTTCCATAAATACAATCAAAATATTATTTGGTAATGCTTCTAGTATTGCAAAGGCAACAGTTGCACAAAGTAAGCCAGAAGTTTTCATGGTTTATTCATCACTCCGAGAACTAAGTTTTGTTGTCAAAATTCATACAGCTGGTTCTTATTTCAGAAGACTAGTGGTTAGCCCTAATGTTTAGCTTCCAGACTTTAATGGCTCACAGTTACAGGAAAAAGTAAATTTTAAAGATATATATATGTTTTACTTGTGAGTTAACAAATTTCAGATAATTTTAAGCATATTATATTGCTCTGTTGTGGGTACCTCAACTTTTAATAAAACTACTTAAATAATGCTTGTATAAAAATTATTTTTATTTGTTTGCATTTATTCATGAATAGTCAAATACTTGTACAGTTAATTGTTTCCTCACTCAGCATTATTCAGCATGACCACTTGTTAGGTTTATGCTGGTAGTGTGTTCTTGTTTTAACTCCGTCCCCTGCAGGATTTGTTAGTTGTGCGTAATCTTTGAAAGATTTGCTCAGACAAAACCAAATAACAATCATTATGTTCAAGCCCAATCCAGACTCCAATAGAGTCAAGGCCCAAAACAATTTTCAGTGTTTCCACTATATACAATAATTTTTCCCTTGAGAAATGTGCATTAAATACAAGTGGCCTTGACTTTATTAAGTCATATTATTCAAATCAATTTTGACATAACTTTCTCATGCTGCTGTTTATTTCTTTATTTTAACCCTTAGTGAAGGAAACCAATCCCTTAAACTTCAGACAGGTGACTGAGGTTTCTGGATATGTGTTGTACCTATAGAGGATATATACCTACCTATATACCTATTCTGCAGTGCCTGCAGGTATCTCCTAAGAGATGTTAACCTCCCAAATCAAGGGCTGATAGAACAATAAATACACTGGAATAGAACAGTATTTAGGACATCAGTAACTTTTACAGCCTATACTGTGTTCAGAGCTGACATGATTTTTCTGTTAGCAGAGAACTGCCCTGGGGAGTTTTAAATAGTTCAGACAAGTCTACATGAACTGAAGGTACCCCAGCAGCTGTGGTGTAGTTTCTTCTCTCAAGAAGAAAGGATAGTGGTGCCTTTCAAAATTGTTTCATTATTTCATATGAGTGCATTATGAAGCAGGTTCAGTTAAGTACCTTTTATTTCCAAGTGATCAAAAGGAAATTTTTGCTATTTGCACAGGCAGAGAAATCAGAGAAAAGGTAGATTTCTGTGAGGAAGAATTTTTTTAAAATTATAAAGAAATCATTAACACATAAAGTTAGACTATGGGTCTGGTGTAGAGCTGGAATGAAATTGTGAGTAGGATTTATAAGCCACTGAAATAGGGGTTTATCATAGAAGTATTGGCACAGCAGTAGCAAGGGTTAACAGAGTGCGATTTTCGGGAGGCAAAACTCCTGGAGGTGCCATATGAAGTTAAAGAAAAATGTTATCAACGTATCCCTTGATGTATCTAAATCCTTCCACTCCTAAGACTACCCCCTATATATGTCTTCTGTATATAGTGGAAAATATTTATTTTCCTGTGATGCTTTTGCATGTATCAGGAGAGTATTTTCAGCTGCTGACTTAATCCTACGCTCATTACCAAAGACCATTAAAGGAATTTTTGCAGTCTTTGTGTGATACTATTTTTTGAGAATTCATGCTATGCTTCTATAATGATATTGTAGCACCATGGTTTGAAAACAAAAAAAACTGAAAATATGGAGATAGATAGATTTGAAAGGTCAGCATTCCACAAAATTTCATGTCTGAAATAAAATCATGTACGTTGGAAAAAATGACAGATTTTTTCCAAGTGTTTTTCACCTTTTAAGCTGTCATCCTAATGAAACTATATTTATTCTTTGGTGTCAATTTTTTAAAATTTTAGCCACTCTCTTTCCTCCTTTACAATTATAAGGAAAACAATTTTTTGTTATATATTTGTACTTGACAACAGGCCTTTGAGAGCTCAGTATTGGTGCGCTATGACACAGAACATGGGAGATGAAACATCATTATCAAAGGTCTTTTTTTAATTATGGCAAGGATAATGAAGTGAGCTGTGTCTGGCAGACCCCTTGGAACCCATTACTTGTGCTGTACAGCAGCTCATGCTGACAGCACTGAGGCACAAAACTTCAGACATTGACAAAGACCTTTAAAAGGCTCTGAAGACCGTGTTCTAGTTGCCTGTTGGGATACTTAATATCATCTTATTTCCGTGATAACATTTAGAAAATGTTATCATTCTCTATATTCAAGAAATTTCTAACAGCAGAGACAGTGCAGCACCTAAAATGAGTTGTTCAAAAGGTGATTTACATTGTTTCAGGTAAAAAGCTGATCAAGCCAGCCTAGTTAAATGAACCAGCTTTTATATGTGTGACCATTAAAAAAGTGTCCAGTTTTATTAGTGCAGTTAAGATCTCTCTCTGAAATGAGTGAAAATCCAGGCTTCACTTTATGGGCCAAGGTACATGTGTAAGCATTCATTAATGGAACAAAAGGATCTCAATAAACAATACCTAAAATCTCATGAGTACTGAGGAAAAAATATATTTATTCCATATACATGATTTCAAAAACAGTGGTTTAGGGAATATGAATGACTTGCATATGGTCATTGAAAAGGCCAAAATAGGATGAAACATTGCAATGCAGAGCCTAAATTTTGCTTTATTTTCCTTAATCATTGGAAATGTAATCCAAAAGCAAGAAAGAAGTAAAAAAACCTGCTTGGACACGTTGAGACATGGTAAAATAGCAAGAATATCCTACATGGAGACTTATAATGATAAATCCACAGTTGTTAGATCCATAATAAAAATCCAAGATTTTGTTTGTAATGTTTTATATTTCAGTATCTATCAATAAAAAAGGAAATTATATTGGCAGTATCACTTTCTTACTTGTTACTTTCTGACTGTTGTATGTCACAGTACTACACAGCTACTTAAATTACAGAGCTAGTTTAAACTTCCCTTTGAAATGACTGGCCTAAAATTATTTTGTGAAAATCTGGGGTATGTCAAAATGAAGTTCTCCATTTCATTAGGGTATCTTCAAAAACTGTAATTTCTGAAATGAATATTGTTTTACAGTGTTTAAAATCTAGTGTTTAAATTTTGTTTTCTAACTTTCTATCACGACCCCCACTCTTATCTGCTTGACATCTTTCATTTTGCTTTAAAAAGAGCTACAATGTCTACTATCTGTCCACACTGAAACTTGAAATAGACATGGTTATATTTTATGCTTCCCTCATGAATGAAAGAGAGAAATTGCATTAAATAACCTCATTCACACAGAATGAAATTTAAAAACTATTTTATGAAGTCTTTCAGATCAGACTTTTAGAGTATCTCTTTAATTGATAAATTTTATCCATTTGTATACATTAAAGCCAGCCATTGCTTATTGTTATGAATATAAAATAAGAAAGTATGTCCACAATTCCTTAACTGCCCCTTACAGATTTGGATGTTAGCCCAAAGGGATGAATATGCTCACAAAGATTTCCAGACTCAGGGGAAAATATTAAGTGAAAATATTTTTTGAAAATGGTATTTTCTGAGTGTTTCACATGCACAGTAGAAGAAACAAAAATTAGAAAGAAAGAAAAGATTTAAAATATTTGTCTTCCTAACTTGATGGCATTACACAGCAAAAGAGAAAAACAGAGAAAATAATCATAGAAACAAGAATCATATCAGTTGGAAAATACTTTTAAGATGACAGAATCTAACCATATGATTGCATACATAATATGAGTCAGCAGTGCCCCGGCAGCCAGGAGGGCCAACCCTGTCCTGGGTGCACCAGGCACAGCAACACCAGCCAGGCAAGGGAGGGGATTGTCCCACCCTGCTCTGCACTGGGGCAGCCCCACCTTGAGTGCTGGGGGCAGTTTTTGTCATAGCAATATAACCAAGGTATTAAACAATTAGGGACTGTCCAAAGGAGGGCAACAAGGATGGGGAAGGGTCTTGAGGGGAAGCCATGTGAGGAGCAGATGTGGTCACTTGTGCTGTTCAGCCTGAAGGAAACTGAGAGGAGAGCTCAGTGCACTCTACAGTTTCCTCCTGAGGGGAAGAGGAGGGGCAGGCACTGATCTCTTCTCTGTCGTGACAGTGACAGGACCAGAGGGAATGGCTTGAGGTTGTGTCAGGGGAGGTTTACTTGAATTTAGGAAAAGATTCTTCACCCAAAGGATAGCTGGGCACTGGAACAGGCTCCCCAGGGAAGTGGTCACAGCACCAAGCCTGACAGAGTTCAAGAAGTGTTTGGAGAACACTCTCAGGTACCTGGTGTGACTCTAGGGGATGGTGCTGTGCAGGCCCAGGATCTGCATTCAGTTATCCTTGTAGGTCCATTCCAACTCAGCATATCCTGTGACTGTGATTCTGTGAACCTTTAACCCAGCACTGTAAAGGCCACCATGAAACCATGTACCCAGGTACCACATCTACATGTGTTTTAAGTCCTTCTAGAACTGGTGACTCAACCACTTCCCTGGGCAGCTTATTCCAATGCTTGACAACTCTTTCCATGGAGAAATTTTTCCATATCTAACTTAAACCCCATCTGGTGCAACTAGAGACCATTTTCATTTATCCAATCATTAGTTACCTGGGAGAAAAGGTCAACTCCCACATCACCACAACCTCCTTTCAGGCTGTTGTAGAATGATAAAATCCCCCAAGCAGCCCCTTCTCAGGCTAAACCACCCCAGTTTCATCAGCTGCCCCTCAGGGACCATTCAGGAGGACTGTTGTCCTTTTCTGGACACGTGCCAGCACCTCAGCATCCTCCTTTTAGTGGGGGGTTCAGAACTGGATTTCCATGTGCATACATAATGTGCTACGGTCTTACAAAATATTCAGTGTAATCGCATCATAAAAAAAAAAGAAGACTCATCCAGTTATTAATAATCCAAATGCCTCCCAGCAGATTAAATATATTTGCTACCTAAAATATCTCTTGATTAAATATTATATGATTTCATATGCATTAATTATTTCTAATAATAATTTCTAATAATATTTCTAATAATAATGCTTCTCTGACCCTCTTACTGTATTGCTATGAAAATCTAAGTGTCTAATAAAATGCAGTTTATGCTTTTCTATATACCTTCTTTGTTTCTGCTGTTCTTTACTCAGTCTCTCTACCAGATGATTGTAATATTAATGTGCATTCTTTATAAACTGAGACAAATACAGAACTGTTAAAACAGAATGGTTGATCTAAACTCCTGAAAATCATTGCCTTAAATAGAAAAAATTCTTTATAGACAAGGGAAGGACACGTTTTCAAAATTATATAATCTCTTACTAATGCTGGGAATGGTTTTAGAGTACAGAAGGAGGTTAACTTCTAAACTCAATTTTTAACATATTGATTCTAAAAGATCTATTGATTAAAAGAAATATATTTATTTTGAATATATCCAGTAGGTGGTATATTCTCTTCTATATACTCCAAACCTAGTGTAAAGGGGGCTGATAGTATTGGTTTAGTCTTTGGTAAGAAATGGCTATATAACCACCACTGAAATCACGGCTGATAATAATTATAGCAGTCTCAGTAGGGAAGCCAAAGATGGATTTATCACAATCATTTTTAGCAGAGTTTGATTCCCTTAGAAGAAGACCACACATAAAAGCTTGAAAGCTTTTGAAATTATGCATTTGTATGAGCTAAATTTTTAATTTTTGGTCTGCTTGTCGTGAGGAGTGGCACATAGCTGTGCCACCTGAGGAGCAGAGAATTACTCTGAACATCACCCTTCTCTCCTCCTCCATGGGAGATATAAGTTACTTTGGACTTTCTCTTGTGCAGCAGTAACTTGTCTTGCATGTCTGTTCAGATGCTCTAGGAAACCTCAGAGGAGAAAAAAATCTGCTTGCTTCCAACTCAATTCTGAACTGCTTATGTCAAGGTTTCAGTACAGGCCTTTGTGAATGAAGTCAGGCAGCCCATGGGGACTGGGTTATTGATGTCACTCCTATCACAAACACCATAGGACTGAGTCTGAAATGCTTCCTATTGTTGAGTAGCGCTTTATTTCAGGAACAATTCTGGACTCATTCTAAACAGGAAAATTCATGTCTGCTGATGTTGTCATTTCTCCCTCTGTTCTGTGAGTTTTGTGTATTTTGTCTGCTTATGATTGGTCTTGAAAACTTCCGAAGTTTTCTTGTATTGTATATTACTTTCCTTATGTATAAATAATTTTAGTTCATGATCAGTTTAACTTTGAGGATCAAGAAATATGTAAGTACCTTTCCAAATTCTGTCCTTGTTCAGTTGTTTATAGAGGTAGTAAACAGAATTTGTGTTAGTTTTGTAAACATCTACAGCTACTGAATAGCAAGAACTTCCTTGAATTTGACAGTTATGTGTTAAATTGGTTAGCTCTGTTAAATTGTTAAATTGCTGTACCTAAATTAAAAAAAAATTTAAAAAATTAAAAACCCACAAAATAAAACAAAACGACAAAAAAAAGCAGAAGCAGTTTGTTCTGGCCAAAAATATATCTGAGCTAGGGAGAATATTAATGAATAGGTATGAAGAACTGTAGTAAAAACCTCTACAAAAAACTATTACATGTGACTGTAACCAAGGATTTATTCTCATGGTTTTTAGCAATAAGACAAGAAAAGAAATTCCATTGGCTAAAATGATAACATCAGGTTTTATGAACAAAAGAGAAAGGAGATTAAGTGAAAGATGAAGCAATCCCCTGAAAACTATTGATATTGTAGCCCAGTTGTTTAAGCAAATTCTGAAAAGACAGAGGCAACAGCAGATTCAGTATAAAATGTGTCACCTGTTCTTACACTGAAATCAGAATAAGCCACAAGCCTCATCCATTTGTGCTACATGGTGTGCAGGAATCCAAACTTTGCTCTTTGCTCTTGTTTGCTGATGGGATCATAAAGGTCATTGCATAAGGATACTGATAATGACTTTGGGCTGATGGAGGAAAAGTAATTTTAAAGAATTAAGCAGATAACTTATGTTACATATTTAAGTCATACTTTTCAGGGATAATTTTCCATGTCTTTTTTTCTTTATCATAATATTTGACTTCTTGAAGTTGGAAATCCTTAAAGCAAAAAAGAAAAACAATGTGCTTTTAACAAATTAAAAATTCTGAAATGATGATCTGGCATCTACAAAGTTTGTTTGAAGTAACAAAAATCTATGTATTGCCAACACTCAGCAAGAGTGTCAGTTGTCAGAAGTGTAAAACAGAGAATGGGGTTCTGTAGGGCTGAGGTGTCAGGATGAGGAGAAAAAATTATCCATATCATAAAACATCAAAGAGCCATTTAGAGAGATGGGAGAGAAAAAGAAAGTATCTCCGACAGTGAAACTAAAAAGAGGAGTCCTATGTCTTGATCTGCCAGCAAACTCACTATCACCTATAGAGGAATATTATTAATATAAATGGCTCAGAAGGCATCCCAAGCAGTGCTCACTAATGTGTGACTGCAAATGTAAGAAATATTAATAAATCTTAATATATTAAAATAAATGTATTCTAAGGTAGACTCAAATATATGAGTGTATTAGGCAAAGTTTTGTGAGTATTTAACATTATTTAAGATTAAATTAGGTGAAATGAAATGAAAAACTCTCCTTTCATAGCTTTTTCATTTTAACACATCAGAATTTCTCCTTTTCTAAAGTTCATCTGTTCTGAGATATTTTTCCTTGTGTCTTCCTTCTTTCAGAAAAGATTTGCTTTTTCCTTTTTTAATCAGCTGGCATGATCATTAACCACTGACTTGAGTACATCCAGTTCCTTTGTATGATCATGTCTGTGATTAGATCTACATTGAACTGAATCCATCATTATGCATTTTCCAAATATGAGAAAGTGTAAGAAAATGTCAGTGTAAGAAAATGTTGGTGCTAAAGACTAGTTACATAGTTTGCAAGCTGGAAAGATACCTACAGTAGATAGAGTAGAATGTATAACTCCTCAAGGACTGAGGTTGGCCCATGGAATGAATCACAGTGTACAAAAAATCTTAATTGAACAGAGGTGTTGATAATATTTATCACCTACACTGTAAAGCCCAAGAAGAACCACTGATGCTGTACATACTGACACGTGAACCAAATACATGCTTTGTAAGATCGGTCCCTTTTCTCTGCCCTTATTTTATTTCCTCATTTATTATGTTTTTCTACATATATTCCTGATTATTACCTCCAGCTAGCTTGTTCCATTTCCTATTTGAACACGTGGCCTAGAGATTCATGGTGTCACACAGCAAAAAGCCCATTTTAACCTTCCCTCCTTTCTCCTGGTACTACAGGCCACTGGACAAACGGTAATAGTGGAGTTTGCCAAGGACATACCCAATTCCACATTCACTGGCAGAGATAAGGATATATATATTTAGCAGTAAGTGAATTTTACAGTATAGTCTTAGGTATGTGCCAGGGCCCTGAGCTCTCCTTTCTTACCCAAATCCCAGCATTTGGAGGCTCTTCTTTTCAAAATAACAGTCAGTTTATATTCTGTAATTGGTTAGTAGTTTTTAAGCATTTAAAACATAATTTCTTTTCACAAGTCACTGTAATACACTGAAGCTCAGAGTTTGAAAACCCACCTCCTTATGGAAAAAGTAGTGTTCCAATTTGCAGCACAATAAAGAAGAACAAATGCCCTTTGCAAGTCCATAAAGCATTTTGAGCTCCCTACTATTATTCATGTACTGCATCCTTTTGTATTTCTAGTCTTCAACCAAATTTAAGAGAGCTGCATATGTGTACATATTCAAGCAGCACACATAAGCCTCAGGATAGACAGCAAGTTATCTACGTAAATCCTTAGATGTGTTTCAGAGAATCATGACTTTCCATTTTGCTGTCTACAGTCATGGAATGTGTGTAATTCACAGCATCTAGATTTTGTGAAAGAACACCTACAAAAAATGCCTAGTACATGAGAAAAGCAACACGAGAAAATTGTGTTTTGCTTCCAAACAACAACCTTACTCAAACAATATTGAGGGTAAATTGCTGGTATTTTTATTAACATGTATTTTAGTCCTGTCTCAGCTGCCATTAGTCAGTCCTTATGATGTTGTTAGTATTTTACACACTGAAACGCTTTCAGTGGTTATTTCAGCCTTGAATCTTCTGCAGCACTCTTATTCAGGAGTGGACTCTTACAGATGCATCTCCATGGTCTGTGCAGGAAAAAAAGAATGTTTTGCTCTGGTGTTTAACCATATATCCATGCTGATCTTATCCATTTGATAAAATGGAAGGAAAGGAAGCTAAATTTTCTTTTATGTGGTTGAAAAAGAAGTTTTTTGTAGGAGCTGTATTGTAATGCAGGAGTAATTACAAACTTGTTAAGTAAGCCACATAAGTAATTTGATTCCTTAGATTCCATTTTTTGTTACTATAAAATACAAATTAAATATTGTTCTGGCAGGCAACGGAATCATGCAGAGCTTTGGTATTTTCTTGTGAAAATCTACCTTTCAACTATGTAACAGCTGACTCATTTTTGTGATTATTCTCATGGAAGAAAACATGTTACTGGGATGTCAGTAGAAAGCAATTATAAAAGGGACACAGACATGGAAATGAATATTTTATCTAGAACTTAGCTAAAACTTGCAGAGAGACAGTGTGTTATTCACTATATTAAAGTCCTGTTTTTACAGTGTATTCTATAGAAATGTGTTAATATCAGTGGAATATGTTTATGCCAGACTGGTCCTTGAGTAAAAATCCATTTTTCCCGTATTACAACTTTTTCCACAGTAGTCAGCATTTGATTAACCAGAAATACTTTTTTTTTTTTCTCCCCTTCGGTGAAAGGACTCTTCTCTTTTCCTATTCTTTATAATATTTAGTTTAACTTTAGTTTCTCATACTAAGTTTATCATTGTACAGGAAGCGTTCTGTTTCCACATGTGTATTTTATATCCATTAAAGCTGTCTATGGTCATTATAAGCTGTCCTTATAAAACACTGACAGTGTCTTCACAGCAAGTGATTATGTTCTCTTCCTAATCTTCCATAACACAGTCCTGCCTGGTTCTTTCTTAAGCAAGACTAATTGAGTTGCATCAATCAATTCACTACACAACTAGGACTGAATTAACATTGACTAAGTCTGTGGTTCTGTTACTTTCTGTTAGATTCCTACACTAATTTGAATAGAAAAAGAGTATACCGTTAGGGATAAATATTATAAAATATTATATTTAATGAAGAAAAATATGTAGTGTGCAAAGGATTTTTCCTATCTTTTAGAAAGCATTTAAGCATATATATATACATTCTTAAAATAAAACAATGTTCCTTTAAATCATGTGCTGCTCATGATTCAGCTCATGAATCAGTTCAGCTGACCCCATTCTATTTTGGAAGATTTTCCACTAAGGAAAATATGTTCTAAATAGAAATTAGTATTTTGTCCTGAAGAGAACTCTTCATTTCCTATTACTAAATGTGCAGGTTTTGATAATGAAAAAATATTTATGTTTATTTATTCAAAAGAAAATTGAATTTAAGACTTATTTTTGGACTCTGATATCTGAGATTATTACTACTATTCAGTATGCTTGGAAAATTTTACCTTTTCAGATGCTAAAAACCTGAAATTGATTTATGCCTGGGATGAGAAAACTTACTTCCAAATGGAAAACATTTTGTTTCCACAAAGCATAATGTAATTTCTTATGTGATTAATAGACTTTCAGTATTCAAACTGATTACTCAATTTAGCAGAAAACTGTAAGTTTAATGAGACATTGAATTAAAATGCTCAGGAAAAAAAAATCTGATTTTCTTCTTCTTTATGACAAATGTTCTCCAAACTCAACATAAGCAACAATATCCTCGCATCTGCAGTGCTGATGTGCTGATGAATTTTGCTGTACTATGAACACATCTAGGAATTTTGCATTTGTTGCATGTATGGAACCATGTCACTTGTGGTAATTTATTTCTTGGTCTGGGAAATGGGGAAATTATAAGAATGAGAAATGTGTCTTTTTTTTTTTTTTTCCATCAAGCACAAATCTAAAAGACTCTCAGACTCTCAAAACTGTCTCCTAACTGGCTATAAAGTAACTGACAATAAACACAATTCTATTTCTGCAGATGATGTTTAGTTCTCTGATCCTTATAATTTTTCATTTCTTATAGGTTGAACCTTGTTCTTGCTGGAGAAAAAAAAAAAAAGTCCTATTCATGCTGTACAGAAATTTTCTTAAGAGAAATTCTGGCCTTTTTACCTGCAGTGCCCAGTGAAGAGTCAAACCAACAAACACACACAAGCCAAGAACAGAACAGTGAGAAAGGGTCTAATTCATAGCAAATATTTTTTGCAATTACTAATTTGCCCTATGCCCCCTTTTCTTCACCTGGTGTGTTTCTTCAATCATGTGGAGCTCTAGAGATACCAGTGTGATTAAACCTAGACAGAACTCCTTCTCGAGGGGAGTTGTGACCTTCTCTCTTTCTGTGCTTCCTAGGCTGCCAGCAATGATGGTGCTTAACAGAAATCTAAGATTAATTGCCTACCTCACATACTGGGAATGTCTGTCACCTTTTCTCACCCCAGAATAAATACATCTCTCTCTCTTTTTCTTTGTGGTTTGAGTGGTTTTAATTTTTTTCCTATGGCCGCCTCAGAAGCCGCTGACTGGTTAAGCTGCTCGTCATTCTTATCTCAATACATTTTCTGATGTAATGTTATTTTAACAGCTCACTTGCAGCACCATTTATTCTTCTGTTGTTTTAAAATTCCTTCTGAAATACAGTTCTTCCCAACTTTCATCTACTTCACACAGGCCATGTGTCAGCTTTGCCAGCCACATCAGGAGTACCTGATTATCCTCTCGGAGAGCTCAGGGTTAAGTATCTTGACCCCAGAGTTTGAAATTCTGAATTGCACCAGGTCTCATTCACCTCTAAGTCAAAGATAAGACTTTGAACCCCCGTGTGGAAGATGAAGATGGAAGATTGTTGTTTAAATTCAGAAAGATATGCATTTTTTTATCTTATTCAGATCAATTTGATTTCTAGCTGCTGCAATTTCTGTTGGCTTTTGCAGCAGTGTCTCTCTGTTTAGCTCTTACCCAGCAACATTTCTGACTCAAGTGCTGTGAAAAGCAAATAGATTTCATCACACAGACCAGAAGAAAACAGTGATAATAAATAGGAGATGCATAATATGTGATGGATCTGACTTCCAATTTAAAAGAATTTTTAAGAAAGCCACTTCATAAGATTCAACCAGCTCTAAATTATTTCCTTTATGCAAACATTATAAAAACCCAACCAAAAATATGAAAACATCTTCACTATAACATGAAAGAGAAATTTAGAAATCATATTTGTGGATTGTTCTTTGTTATGAACACTTTAGGTGCAATTATCTGTCCAAGATTTTGGCTGTATTAGAAGGGTGTTTTGTGAACACCTGTGATTTAGTGTGATTTTACAGCTTAAAAACCAAAAAATAATCATATATATTGGTGTATAAATAATCAATAATCATCTTGAAAATTACTTATATGTCTGTTTGGAAAAGAAATAGTTGCAAGGCAAAATAACAGGATGAAAGTGTAATTTGTCCATGTCATTTCCCTGAGTGTCACCATCCATGTAACTACAAAATCAAAACTGTTTTGCTTTAAAATTCAGTTATTTATTTTAGGCCTAACATTTTATAAATATTGAATTTTTTTTTATTATTTTCTCCAACATGCTTCCAAAAAATTCTATGTAAATTTTAAGATTTTGTGATTTCCCAAAGTAGTTGATAGCTCGGAGGATTAAAAGCAATTTTCAAAAATAAAGACAATAATATTCTTTTTATATTCTCTTTCACCATGTAGGATTTATGCGGTGAATTTCTCTTCACTAGAGATCAGGGAATGGTCAAGCAGGAGGTGTTCCTGCCCATGGCAGGTGGGGTTGTAAGAAGATGATCTTTAAGGTCCCTTCCAAACCCAAACAAACCCAACCCAACCAAACCCAGCCAAACAAAACCATTCAATGACACATGAAACCATTCAATGAATATAGCAACATATTTTCTTTTATTATGTTCTGTGCATGATTTTCTATTTGTTATACTTTACACATGAATCTAATTATGAAGAATATTCAAATGATTAAAATAAATCTTAAATTTGCCTCACTGAAGATTAATTTCAGTGGGATCTGCTTGAATGCCATAGGAGACACACTCAAAATAGTCTTTGATTTTTTGCAACATCAACTTTTAAAAGTGTTTCCAGACAAAAAGGGGAGTGAAACTCAAAAAAGAGTCCAATTTTCCTCAGTTTCATTACTTTTCTTTTATATCTTAATTTTCTTAAAACCTGTCTTGGTTTGGAAAGACAGGTATCTGTCAGGGAAACCTGGAGTTTCCCTTGGAATGGAGAATGTAAAAACCCCCTAACTCCAAATTATTACAATTTTGCAATTGGGAGCTTCCAGGCAAAAATATGGGAATAGGAATAACAGTTCTTTACTAGGAATATTAAAAAATAAAAATGCAGTAGTACAAAAAACCAAACAAGCAAACAAACAAAAGTCCTAGGAAACCCTGACAGAGTCAGAGATACGACCTCACACCCTATTGACAGGCTGTTGGAAGCAGTCCAGATAAATCTTCCTGGAGTAACAGATGTTGTTCTGTGGAGTAGAGATGATCCTGCAGAAAAAAGGGTCCAGTGCTGGCACGATGGGTCCAGTCTTCCTCCAAGAATTCAGTGGAAAACCAGATGTATTAGTGTTTGGGTTTGGAGGCTTTATCCCGGTGGAAAGGCTTTGGCTACTCCTGCTGGATGGAGCATCTCACAATGGAATGAGGTGATGTTATCAGTCATGTGAGAGGCCTTAAATGGCCCATTCACAGGTGATGTCCCTTGGAGGAGGATGGGTGGAGGAAGAGATAAGAAGTCACTGCCTTATCTGGTGTTATGAGGTGTCCCACTAACAGAGGGCATCTCCCCTCTTTCCACCCCTAGAGTTATAAGAGATAAAGAACAATATCTCCCAACTGGCTTCAACAGATGGAAATAGAATACACATTTTTGGTTACATTTTTCAACCCAAGACAAAACATCACCATTATTAAAACATTTATCTTAGTTATTCTTAAAACTATTAAAATTGGGCATTTGAAAATACAAAGATTTGAACTTCATCCTTCAGTCTTTAAACCAGTTCATTTTCTATCCTTTTTTTTCAATTTGGCAACTTTTCCAGGAGTTTTATTTTAATAATGGAATGCATGTTGCTACATTGGGGTGGAGGATACCTTGATAGTACGATATCATCAAGCCAGGAATTGCAGCAATACTTTCAGTGCTGAAAAAAAGGAGGCAGTGACACTGAACAAAGAGTCAGCGGTCATAGGACTTCTTTGGGCAAAACCAAACTCCAGTTCATATTGGATATCTTTCAAGTTTTTCTCTCTAAATTCTCTTTAATGGTCCTTAATATTAAGTGATTTATATTATGTACTGTATATAGCAATCTTTCAAAACCAGATTCTATAAAAAAAAAAATAATACACCAATAAATTGCTATATTAAGCTGTGTAGAAAAACATGGTTTTCTTCACGAAATAGGGATTGGTTTTCAAAGGCAGGTCTACATTTGCTTTGCATCATCCTTCAACTCATACTGAAAGGATCACAATGTAGCCGAGCCTTTGGCTTCTTCTCAGCCATTTCCAAAGGGAAATAATAACTGATGTCAAGATGCTCAACCCTGACCCACTTTCTTCTTGAGAGCCTTCCAAACAGCTTCTCTGAGCTATTTCAGAGAAGTAATTGTTACCTGTCCTGGTGATTTTATGGAGGTACAAATGTCAAAGTTTCTCCTGAGAGAAAACATCCATACAATAAAAGTAGCATAACAAGCTATACCCTTTAAGAACAGAAAACTGCAGCTGTTTCACACAGATTTTCTTTGCATGAAGTAAGGCACATATATATATATATGCCTAAATGGGATCGACATTACATCCATAGATTACTCAAGTAGGTTCTTGTGATGATAGAATAGAATAGAATGTAGATTGTATATGGGAACCTATATTAGTATATTCATCATAGAATCTCATAATTAATCTGTGTATATTATTAAAAGTATACTTATGAATATTTCTAAGTACTATGTATCTATATGTATTAATATCTCTAGGTGAACACGTAATTTATATTAAAAAAAAAGAAACAGATTGACAGACAATGCCTTCTCTGTTCCTATGAGAAGGAGAGACTTGAGACTCAGGTCTCAAGTTCACTTTCCTTGACCAATTTTTAGCTGTCTAAGGGTTATTTTTTCAGACAGTAACAGTAAAATTTGGAATTTATATAAGACAAGTTCCAAGTGTCTATCAGTCCTGATGCTATAATCAGTAGAGAAAGAGACAACATATACATGTTTGAGATATAACACAATCCTCTTCAGTGTAACATCTTATTTCTTGTGCTTTTCTCTTCCAGTTTCCAGTGTAACATCTTTGTTACGTCTACCTTGTGTTCAAAATTTTAAAATAAAAGCTGTGGAAAATACTCCTATATCCATGGTAACACAGAAATTGACAAGGAATAAAATTACTGCAGACAATTAAACAAGGAAAAGTGAATGTAAGTTACTTCAGCTTTTTTGAAATGTTACAACATTGAATATGAACTTCTTTTAGACATCAAAGTTTTTGACAACTAGGAAATTATATTTTACATTGAATTTGCTGTTGGTAATTTGTGACTTTTTAAATCTGTATTAATTTTTTTCCTTTTTTTGTTCAGAATAATAAAATCAGCTGAATAGCTCCAGTACTCTGGAGTTTTGGAAACCCCCTATATTTTCAGTAATGAAACCTTCAAGTTCATTGCTCTGGGCCCTAGGCAAAGGACTCTGTTCCAATGGTCTTTCTTTTTCTTCATGTAGCGTTTAACAGGTCTGAAGAACTATTTCTCCGACTAATATAATCTTTGTTTAACTTTCTTGAGCATATGTGGAACTATCAACATGGAATGTTTATAAGCCCCAGGCCTGTAAGGATTAGGCAAATAAGATTTTTTGCTTTCTGCTCTGCTTCAAAAGCAGCTAAGGGTTATGCATTCCAGTTTCACAAAGCACCTCATTCAGACCTACTTTTAGGTGCTTAAATCCTCGAGAGAGGGAAAATTTCCTGAATACTTCTCTTCAGAGATTTCTGTTGCCTATTTAGCCTGAGGTATTGCAAACTTCATGCCTGGATCTGTTGATGGAGTGTACCTGTCTCCTAGAGAGATCTTGTTTATCAATTACAGTTCTGAAAATAGGTACTATGCTGTAATTGTCAAATTTCTGTCTTGAGCACTTCACTCATGATACCTGCCAAAACTGAATGCAATATTGCTAATATAAGAGAAGCAGGCCTAAGAAGCAGGACAAAATTACAGTTTTGCTTAACTTAGGTCTATCTGTGTCATTCTTCGTGCACCTTTTCCAAAACTCTTATTACACAGAATCCAATTTTGAAACAGAACCTCTTCTGAAAGCAATTGGCATTGCTGTTGATGTTAACTTCAAATTAATTTAGGGACAGTGATTCAATTTTGATGCCACCTGACTCAAATCTCAATAGAATCCATAAAACACAAAAAATATTTTAAATGTCTTAAATACCCAGGAAAAATGTTGCCATTTGTTTACACTTATATAATTCACCAGTTGTTTAGCTTTTTTCAATGATCTTAATATAATATTTTCATTACTAANTTTCATTACTAAATGGAAAAATAACAAATTTACACACAAAATATGTGTGTAAATATTTTCTAGAAGGAAGCAAAATAAAACAGTAATTCAAACACTGTGTATATATCAATTCAAGTCAGTAGATGTGAGATGACCATTATGATGTGCCTTTTTGCAAATGTTTGTTAACACTGATACAAATATAGTTTTAATGGTGTAGGTTCAAAATCATCACCATGAAGTTAATCATAAGTCAAAAGCATAGATTCTTGAAAAACACATTCTCAGGGAAAGTATTTCCATGGTTCCATTGACCCCGCTAAAACTTAAATGTAGTGGTCAGAAGAGTCTCATTGTCTTTTTTTTTTTTTTTTTTTTTTTTTTTTTTTTTTTTTTTAATCAGGACTGCACAAAATCCATTTTTAGATTATTTAATGATTTTAATTATTTTCCATTTTCCATTTCCTAAAGTGTCATCCAACATTTTGTCAGCAAACCAAATTTTTCAGCTAAAAACACCAAATTGTTTATTATGAAACTATTCCCATCCAAAAGCAACAACTTAGCTGTAAAATGCTTGATGTCTTCTACTAAAACTAGGAATTACATAGAAATTCATGGGTTTTTAGTAATGTTTGGTACAACTGACAATGACTTCTCTACATCCAAATTTCAGTTTTCTAGCTCAGAGGAGAAGCTTCTGTCAAATTTGCCTTGCAGTCATTTCAACTTAAATTTAACTTTTGTTTGGTTGCAATGTTCATATTCTTACTGGGAAGGAAAACAAGGTATAGGAAAACAAAGCTGCCATCAAACTTTTATATGGCATAGCTTTTTTTAGTCTGATTATTCCTGGCCTCCTGTATTCAAATCAGATATTAAAAATTTATAATGTAAATGTAAATATGAACAATAGGAGAATCTCTTTGACTATGATCAAAAGAGTCTTCTTCAGTGTTAGAAATCAGAAGATAATGAACCAACAAAACTAGCCTTCAGTCTTTCACCTTCACAGATTAACTGAAGGGATTTCTTCTGAAAAAAAAAATGAACACATAAACCAAAAATATGTGGAAATGCTTGAAAATTCAAATTCCTGAGGATTTTGAATGAATGACATAGACTCACAGAAGGATTTTCTAAACACTGTAGTCTCTCATTAAGGAGGTCTCTGTGAGCAATGCAGTTCTTGGCCAGGTCGGTGTTCTTCTCTTCCCTGATGCATTCTCTTACATGAATATTACATGAAAAAAATCTCTGAATGTCAAGGCAGAAGGGAAATTCATGTTATTCAAACCACTGGTGTAACTAGAGAAGGTTGGAGAGGCTAGTGAGACTCAAGCCTGATGGAAGAGCACAAAAGAAAAAGAAGAAGCCTGAGAATTTTTTGTGTGTTGTCGTAGATCTCCACCAAAACTATCTTGTAAGAAAAGATCCCTTGCATTGTAAATGGGACTGATAGTCCACAAATTTACCAAAAGGCTAGACAGACTTCACAAGAACTTCATCTCTCTCTCTCTCATTCCTTTGACCTTCTCCAATAAGCAAACAAAGGACTCAGAAACCTTGCATTTGCATCCATTGTTGCATCCAGTCTTGACAGGTTTGTGACTGCACATTTAATAGTTAGATTACAACATTTGATCACAGAGCTTTCAGCTTTGTATTTGCTGTTTCTGCTGAAATTCTCCTCAGAAGCCACTACAGCATTTGAAATAAATACAGTGAAAGACTTCTGCTTTGAAATATATGATCAGTTACTGACTTTACTCTGCAGCTGCTTCCACCTGATATATCCTGTGCCACCAGGAGTATCCAAAAATGGTGTAACCATAACTTACAAAGACAGCTTCTGAATTGCCACGTAACATTCAAACAGAATCTAAAATCAATAAATTAACAGATCAAGAATATATTTTTGCAATCCTGACATTTTTCTCAATGCAGATCTCTTGATAATTGATGAATTTTTGTTTCACCAGCCAGAAAATAAAAATAATGCAGAGATTTAACTTTGGAAACATGAAGAAAAGGCCAACATTTATTATAGCTTTGGTCTGAAGGTTCTGTATTGCCCAAGCACTTTTCATACTGCCATTTCCAATGTACTGCACTGACAGAAAGGTCACAAAGTTCTATGCTGTAAAATAAAGAATAGAATAGAAAAGGAGAAATATAATTGTTTTGGTTGAAAAGTTCAGTAAGGTCTAGAAAAACTGGACAGTTGGACACTGATTTTATTTTACTACAGGGTCACACATTTCAATGACAGCACATTTGATTCAGTACTGCAGCTGATTCAATTTCCTGTGCCTTGCATGCAAAGAAATGTAACTCTTTAAAAGACCGTATATTTTCAATAATCTTTCAAATCATTTGTCTGTAGCAACTGCTTAGAAGGCTGACATTAAAATCCATTTTCTTATCAAAATGTTTTCTTCTCTATAGTGTGAAAAGCTTCATGCTGGTTATTGTAAACTTGCCATTGATTTTCCAAACAGCTACAGAGAACTGGGGTAAAAGGAAGGTCACATTTTGAGGAAATAGGGATAGCTGAAAGGTCTAATAAGCAAAATAGATTACAGATAGTATTTTTGTAAATTGCAAGCTTTTCATTTTCAAGGCATGTTGAACAGTCTTCATTTCACTTCATCACAGTTGACAGTGATACAAAAAATATCTTTAATTCAAAGTAAATCAGTGGTACATGAGTTTTCAGTCTTGGAAAACTGACCATTCATTCCAACAATTGCAGCACAAGACTTTTTCCCCCTTGAACAAAACTGATTTCAGTACTCTTTTTCAAAAAAATAAAAAAAATAATATGATGCTTATTTCAGAGTACTAAGGAGAATACCTCTTTTCCTTGTATAATTTTATTTTCATCTCAAATAGATAAAAATAATATCCAAATAGGGAGTTTTTAGCACAAGTTGACCTTGGAGATGAGAGCTAGGTAACAATGTTCCCCAAATATCCTCAGCAAAATAAAAAATTTGGTATCTTGAAATAATCAAGAAGAAGTTTTCAGAGTAGATCAAAGAGGTAAAGCATCAATTCTGGAATAAATGACTTGTTATAGCAAAGTTTCAATTTCAATTTCTAGTGAAATTATCAGTTGTGTTAGTACATTTTACTGTGACCAGTGCAACATCCTCATTGAAGCTTTGTGTCTTTCGTGTCTGAATTGTCTTTTAGTATTCTTTCCTTTTTTTATTAACTTACATAGAAGAATGTTTGCTGTTCCTGCAGAAAATTAGGTATTTTTTGAATTGTTAATTTCAACATGCAGTTGAAATGACAGTTAATTCACTAAGGGCTTTCACGCCTATTTCTATGGGATGCATGATGCCATTGAAAAAACATATTCATATTGTAAGAGGACAACACTACCTATTGTTAGAAAAATTAAACCTTTTTCTTCCTTTTATTGATGGGAAGAAAAGATGAAAAGTCATCATACAGGCGTAGGGCAACCTCCTGTTTTTCATTAAGACGCTGTCCTAGAAGAAAAGAAAGAGGTAAAGAATAGAAAGAAAATAATCTTCTTACATAAAAGGGAAGAAAGAAAAAAGAATGAAGATATTCTGTCAAAATACATCAGAAAGGGTTCTTTTTTCCCCTCCATAAATCAGGAACTTTAGTTTTAAATAAATTGAGGTATACCTAATATTTGCTATACATTATACAAATTTTTTCTCGTCTTTACAATATTTTAACTGAGTTTCAGTTATTGCAAAAAGAATGAAAAACCTTAGTTGTATTCTTAATTGCACTCTAGGACACAATTTCAAAACATAGCAAACAAAAGGGAGTGAATACATAGGCAATAAATTCATGTAACTAACTCACCAAGAAAACTAGGAAAATGTAATTATTTAATAAAGTTTATACTATTTCATGCTAATTTTAAAGAGTAAATTCTAAGAAAGAAAAAAAAAAGATAATTTATCTGTACTTGTCTAAAATGCAACATATATTAGAACATTTTCAACCAAGACCAATTCATGAACACAAAAGTTTGTTTTGATGAGGTAATGTCATTAGGAATAATTGTATGAATTTACAGTTTTAAGTTCATCTCCAAAATTTAAAAATGCAATATTAACAAATCAAATTACCTGCTATAGATAGGATGCATGTCAGATAGGACACCTCTGAAAATACTAAAAAAATTCATAAGGACATTTCTAGATTTCATGTTTGGACAAGCCAAAATTGAAGAGACCATTTGTGAGAAAATTCAGTAATACTCATGAGAAAGAATGGTAAAACCAGGCCCTTCATACATCACATAAAAATTACCTCAGGTTGCTTTGTCCTCAAGACATAGATGAGGGAATAAATTATGTACCAGAGTTGTAAAAGCAGAGAGCAAATCCTAGTGTTCTTGGTTTGACATGGCCACGCAGCCTTCCCACCGGCACAGCTCACCAGGCTCCACCACCTGTTGACTTGATACCCCTTTCAAGTACTGAGAAAACATATCCCTCCCTACAAAATGTTTCTACTGAGTGTCAGAGAAAACAGTGAAGATTAGCCAGCTTCCAGACACTTTCCGTCTCACTACAACCCCTTTCCCTGTACTTGTGCTAGCTCTATTAGCAGAAGCAGTCCAAGAAAAGAAACAGGTACCGAAGGAAGTAAAAAGCTGTCAGTAGCAGAGCCATGATATTCCTCCTTACAGAAAACAGTTTGTCTGTCCTCAGCACCCTAAGACTAATGTCTGGAAAACCTGCTTTACCACTTAAATAAACCACTGAAAGCTCAGCAGAATGCAGGGGCTGCTGACATTAAACCTGAAGGATTCTTCTTTTCTCTCCAGATCCAGCCATGACTTCAGGTCTCCCATCAATGTGACATCCTAGAGAAGTATTTTTCTTGTGTCTGAGGTCAGCTCTGTTATTGGAACACAAATATATAAGGAATGTCTAACACTGATCATGCAGGAATATGCTTTTCGCCTTTAAATTACAGAGATTGTAACAGATGTTCAGTGTGGTACATTTCTATTAAAAATACAATAAATATACAGGATTGTGGATAAATATTGATAACATAGTGGCTTAGTAAACTGGATTAATCGGGAGGGCTCAAATCCGGGTGCCAATCACTTTGATTAATAGTTCAGGGAAGGCTGCTCATGAAGGTATTCAGTGGCAGCCCATTTTCTGATGCTTTTTGCCATAAAGAAGTTAACTCCTAGTCTGGAGATTGTAAAGTGACTGGTTATAACACTGAGAGATGCTTTGGCTATAAAACTGAAATCATACTTACTAAATAAATTGAATCACAAAGTTCCTTCCAATCAACTGGTACAATGGTTTACTCACATTCTTTTCAAAGATTGTTGTTTTTCACATTGCTTAAGAGAATTTACGCCCCTTGCTGTTTCTACTGCTGTATCTAGTACTCAAGATGTTATAATTCTACCAGCTGTGAAACTCTCCAAAATGATAGAACTGTCTTGATAATACCACACAGCTGTAAAGTGCTGTGAGTGTTTGTCAACATGGCACTTTCTCCATACCTGCACTGAATAAATTAATTTGAGATGAAAAATTGCTACAGAGTGCATTGAAGTTTTTTAACTGAAAATACTGATTTGGTCATGACACAAGATACCAGAAAAATCTGCAAATTCAATTACACTGAGTATATAGCTTCTCCATAGTCAGTAACAGCTAAAATGTATTCAAGTAGACTATCTAAATCATGAAACACTGGAAAGAATCCTATATGAGCTGGCAGATTTGTTATATAACTGAACTGAAGACCTTTGAAAATGATATTGCTTTTTGCCCCTCTTCTTTTACCCATATGGTGTCTTTAGTTCTCTTCATCAACTAATGTAAACTCTGTGTTTTTTTATGATTCTAAAATGAATTCAAGTATAAAAAAGATACATTGAAATATTAATATTTCAAAGGATCAATATATATTATTTTATTCATAGCAATTTTTAATATTATTGTTATTATTAGAATCATAGAATCATTTAGGTTGGATCTCCAGAGATATGGTAGAAAGAAATGAGAAACAAAATTTTTATCTGCTCCATCTTTCCATTTCTACATACAGTGCTTTCATCTTGAAAAAACAAAGTTGAATGGAAGGACAGGAATATATCTGCTGAATCAACTCTAATCAACTCCTAAATTCTAAATTCAACTCCTAATTATGAAATCAACTCTAATTTATGATGACTGTGACAAGGATATTACTGCTATGTCTTGAAATGAAAGAGCTTGGTCATTAATGGTAGTGTAACAATACATAACATCTCTTAAATTGCTCTGCATTCTGAAATCTTTTTATCAGAGCATTCGAAAAAACAGCTCAAAGTGATATAAGGATATTCTTGAAACTTCATTACTAAATTTCCCAACTTCTTTTTTCAAGCATATATTATACAAGTATACACTTAATGACTTGGGACGGGAGGGGGTATCCCAATAGAAGAAACCTCTGAGAGAGCTGGGAGAGCCACCATGATCCCACAGAGATGCAGACAGACAGGACCAATAGTAGCCAATCCCACAAAGCTTAAAGGAAGCCCTTGGGGAGCATTGGTTGGCACCAACACGGGGTGTGGCAATCAGCCAGGGCCCTGCAAAGCACTTTGTATGGTTAATTCACACAGGAAGAGAGCTGGAGCCCTGCCAGCACAACCGGCTGTGGTGTGGTACCCAATCCACAGAAAACCATGGCCTCTCTAAGCTCTGCCCCCACCACAGTGCCCAGAAGAGCTCCCAGGCTGCCACCCTGGTGTCAGCTTCTGGCTGTGTCCCACTGTCAGGTGAGCACAGGACTGCAGCAGGGAGCACCCTGGGGAAGGTGTGCCCGGGTGCAGGGACTCCTCTGCTCAGTGACCAAGCTCCAGGGGGCAGTGAGGAGGTTGATGGCATCAGCTAGCACGAGAGAGATACACACAACTGTAATCACGGCTGCCCTCCTTGGGACAGGCCCAACAGCTGCCTCAAATGCATGATTGAGCAGTCTGTGTCCTCTCTCCAGCTGGCTAAACACAGTGACTTAAGGGGCTGGTGGCAACAGTGATGGGCTCCTGCTGGTCAGCCAGCACACCTCTTTGACTACCCCACCTTTCCAAGTGCCCTCGCATATGAGGTACAAGGTCTTGCAAGTGAAACAAAGCAATAATGAAGACGGTGGCTCCCCAGAGCCCCACATAATGCTGCAGTCATCAAGACAGCCAATGGCATCCTGGCTTGTGTCAGGAAAAATGTAACCAGCAGGACCAGGAAAAAAATTCTCCCCCTGTAGTTGGCTCTGGTGAGGCCACATCTTGAGTTCTGTAGCCAGATCTGGATCACAATTCAGGAAGGACATTGAGGTGCTGGAGCAAGTCCAGAGAAAGACAACAAAGATGTTGAAAGGGTCTGGAGACTAAGTCATACGAGGAGGAGCTGAAAGAAATGGCATTGTTTAGCCTAGAGAAGAGGATGCTCAGAGGAGATCTTATCACTCTCTACAGCTCCCTGAGAGGAGGGTGTAGCCAGGTGGAGACCGGCCTCTTCTCACATGCAACCAGTGACAGGGCAAGAGGGCAGAACTTCCAGATGCATCAGGTGAGGTTCAGGCTGGACATAAGGAGGAATGTCTTCATAGAAAGGATTGTTACGTGTTGGAACAGGCTTCCCAGGGAGGTGCTGTAGTCACAATTCCTGGAGGAACTTAAGAAAGATTGTGCATATACATATACATATGTATATGTCTATGTATATATTTATACATATATACATATACATATACACATACACACACACACATGTATATGTATATATTTATACATATATATATATACACACACATATACATATGTATGTATGTATGTGTGTGTGTGTGTATATATATATATATATATGTATATGTTGACCTAGCAATTTTAATTATGCATGAGGGTTAAAATACACTGTTATAAATTATGTTTTCACTTCAGTGGCAAACACTGGCAAAAGAAATACCAGAGCCATTCTACATTTGGATCTAACATATGCAGTATCTCTTCCATTAATATCTAGTCTCTCTCAACTTCCATCAGTAGTATTTGTATCTTTTTATAATCTTTGCATGTTTCCTAATTGAACACTTCATGGCCAGTACTGTGAGTTATTTTGTTTCTGTATTCCTGACTCAGTCTACAATGAAAACATATTATTCAGACGTGTTTATTATGACATTTCAGAAAATGGGCATAAAATTTTAATGTAAATTAAATGAAGCAAATATAAGTTCACGGAATACTTTTAGTTTTCAAACTGGCATACATACGGAACACAGACCTGAAAAGCCAACTCAAGTTAATGAGAATCCATATGTTTGACTGAAAGGCCTTGGCTCACACTGAACATGACACAGTCTATTGCTTTCTTCAAGCTGCTTGACTATAGTGGCCAACAGCTAACTTTAGCTAGATATTTTGAATAAACTTCTGCTATTATTTTTCCATGTAAGCAATATTGCCTTTTGCTACAGGAATACCTGGAAGTCATCATTGTAGATCACTACAATGAAAAAATAAAATTAATAGTCCTTGCAAAGGAGGATGTGATTTATTTTGTAATCTAAATGAAAAAATGATGATAAAATAATTATGATAAAATCTATTTGGTACACTGAAATGTGGCATAAAGTAAGCAAAAAAGCTGTTTACAATGAAATTATACAGAATAATATTTGTGTTGTGCTGCTTTGAAACCTCAGACAAATTTTTCTTGATGAAACTCAATAGCCATTTTCAAGTGTTCATAAAGTTTCTAATTTTTCTTGGGCCCTGAAGCACAAATACATACTACCTCATCAGATATCTAGTGCATCTGCCCATGTATATACTCTGAGTCTGAGCAAAATGGACTTTAAATTGTTGGAGCCCTTTCCATGTTGATGTTATCTCAATTTTACTGTCTGGCTATTCACTCATGCTTCTTACACCGCTCACATACGTGCCTGGTGTAAGTCTCATAAGTGCATGTACCTTTGAGAACAACTGTTGCTAAACCTTTCTTCTCACATTCATATATATATGAATCTGATACTTGCAGTGGCAGGAAGATCATTTCCATTTCTTCAAGTAAGAGCATGTCTATATGGTGAAGTCAAATAGTAACAATTGCAGGATAATTTGGATGAGGATTTTAAAACCAGAAATGTTTCTGTGTTGAAAAACAGTATTGCTGATGCTGTCTCTGAAGATGTTCAGAGAGGTCAAATTGCCAAGAGAGAACCAGTTTTTGTTGAAAAAAAGTTACTGCTTTTAGAACACCCTAAAAGGGACCTGTGTGATGGGAGGACCATAGGTGCTTTTTCCTATATGTTTTTGTTTTGCGTTGGTTTTAATTTTTTCTCAATTGTATAACTTATTCCAATCAATTATTACCACTTCCTCCAGTCCTTGCACTTATGAATTTATGTTGACCGCATAGATGCACATGCTTATTTCCAGCTGGCAATGCCTTTGTGTATGTCAGATGAATCAAAGCTGATTAAAGTAATAGTGCAAAAGCACTGCATACAGAAAGCATGGGAAATGGAATGGGAGCAGTCATTGTCAAAAAGAAACAAGGTCTTCAACAATATATATGCAGTTTGATCTTTTTTTAAATAAGCAAGTCATAACACCTACCTGTTCTAGTCACAGGGAATGACTGCAAGGGTAGCCTCAACCAAGAGATTCAAAATTCAGAAGAACTCATTTATTTTCTTGGTTTGTAGAGCCATCTGGCTATTTTGATATGTTAGACTACTGGCCACAAATACAGTCGTAATTTCAACAGAAAAGGCTGGAATAAAGAGTTTTAAGGTAGAAATTTATAAACTGTTGTCAGTAAATAGAGATTCTACTCTACATAATGTTGTTATTTTCATGTTGCATGCAGAAATATTTGCATCTAAATACTGAAACAGGAAAAGCTTGTGTTAAATACCAAAGTAAGCCTTTTGTCTCATACTCCTCACTTACAAATTTGCTTCAAAAATTTCTGCTCTATTTAGCTTTCTAGTACAAAATTAAAGAAATTAAAGCTTGGTCATCTTCATAGTTAGGGAAAATTACTTTGCTAATCTCTGCTGAGAGACACAAGTGCAATTGAAAATCTTTGTCTCCAATACAGAAAATCTACAGTAAAGTTATTTTTAAAATGCTGTACCTGGAATGATGAACAAAAACAAAAAGGAAACAAAACAACAAACCAAACATACAAAGAAAAAACACAACAAAATAAATAAAAATAATAATTAAAAAAAAAAAAAACCCACAAAAAAACCACCCCAAACTCAACCAAACAAAAATATCCCCAACTCCTTTGTTAGCTATCATGACAAGTCCCAAAGCATGGTTTCAAGATGGTGCATGTCTTGGTTTAGAAAGACAGGTCTGCCAGGGAAAACTAGAGCTTCTCTTGGAATGGAGAATGTAAATACCCTCCCTCCAAAATATTATAATTTTGTAATTAAGGGGCTTTCAGGGAAAGATATGGGAACAGGAATTACAGTTCTTTACTAGGAATATTAAAAATACAAATGTAGTAGCAGAAAAAAAAAGGCAAAAAAAAATCCTAGAAACACTGATGGAGTAAGAAAACGACCCAACACGCTGTTGGTCAGGATGCTGGGAGCAGTCCAAATTAAATCCTCCTGGAGCAACAGATGTGGTTCTGGAGTGGAGATGATCCTGGAGAAGGGTCCAGCAGTAGCAAAGTGAATCCAGTCTTCCTTTGCAAATCCAGTGGAAAACAAGATGCTCTTCTGTTCTGAGTCTCAGTTTTTATCCAGGTGGGAATGCTTGGCTCCACCCACTGCATGGAACATCTCACAATAGGATGATGCAACTTTACCAGTCATGGGGTGAGTCTCAATGGCCCATTAACAGAAGCCATTGCCTGGAGGGAGAATAGGTTGTGGAGGAGCTAAAGAAACATTGCCTCACCTGGTTTTAACTGCTGGCCCATTAATAGAAAAACAACTGCCCCCTCCTCCTCTGTGGAGTTATGAGATAAGGAAAAACACCTCTTCAACCGCTTTCAACAGATTTGGAATAGAGTACATGCTTTTGGTTACATCTTGCATTGCAACCCAAGACAGTGCAGCTTCTATCTGAGCTTTCTTATTAAATAATGCAGCTTTATTTTCTGAGCTTTCTTATTAAATAATTCAGCTTTATTTTTTAAGGCAAACTGAACTCTATCACTTCCTGAACTCTATTAAAGACAGGAAAAGTAGGGATTTTTCTTTAAAATCTAATCAAAATGATCTGGGGTGCAAGCAATTACTTGCTTTTCTTCTAAGTAAAAGAATACTGTTATTGCATATAACTGAAGTGTAATGATGCAATTCTTTGAATACCTAATTTTTTAATTTCCACAGCTTAGTATTAGGTATATTCAATCATTATAAGTGTAATACCAGCTCCCAGTGTCACCAGATTTTACACAACCGGATATTTTATCTGCCACTACCAGAATTCCTACCTTAAAACTGTGAGATTGTTATGTTGTAAATTTTTGCCTGAAAAATGTACTCTTTATTGCTTAAAATGACAGTCGATTGCAACTTTTGTTATTCAGAGGTAAATCAGAACATCTTTGCTATATAGAATGTTTGTATCATACCAGACTCAATAGATGGTCCATTCAATAGGGCTGTTTTATTAGTTCCACTATATAAAGTCAAACACACAGAGAAATATCTTTTATCAAATAATTTTCATGCATATTTATTCCTTGACACTTATTTCATTTGATCCAAGTGCAGATGAGGAAAATTAATGAGGAAAATTAACTGTTTGGTTTAGAATTTCTTCCCCTCTTCCAAACAATGGAATAACTATTATTATTATTCAAATTCCATAATATTATTCAAATCACGATTAATATTATTCAGTAAAGAATCACCATAAAAGAAAATATATTCTATTCCAAAGGAGATATATGAATATATGTTAGTTTTACATCCATGTGAATCTTGAACTTCATATCTTGGCAGTAGCCTGCATGGAATTTCTACTGATAATTTTCCTCTGCTGGAAATTATTCTTTCTCAAGAAAAATTCTTAGCTCCTTTTGGAAAAAATTAAACATCTGGAAAAAAGAAATTACTTGGAAATAATGAAAAAATATTAAAAATTCAAAAGAGAAATATAAAAAATATGCAAATAGCGAGAAGGAAAATTTAAAAGGAAAATTAAGAGTGAATTTTAACAACACAGTTCAAATCAGTGAAAATTTTATTTTGATTTCAAATTTCAAACAGAAAGGATGTTTCCTCAGTTCAGTTTTGTTGGTGTTGATGCTCTGAAAAGCCTCCTGGGAAAAACAAAATCTCTTCTAAACTTTCTGATAATATACTTGCAAGAGGCTAAATATAAATTTATTTTTAATATGTCTATTTTAAATATTTTAATCAATAGTGAAACACAACTGTAATTCATTTCTTAATATTCATGTAATCTACTATTTTGAATTGAAAATGATTGGAAAATGCTTATTTTTTGTTGACTAGATTTAAAGAAAAACCTCAAACTGGAAAACATTTAGTCCTACTAATGTTTTTTGCTTCTGAAACAGACATAGAACTGATTGAAGTTATTTTACTCTATTCGATCTCTCCAAAGTGGGAAATCAAGCTATTTCTTCTTTGTTTTGTTTTTTTGTTTGTTTGTTTGGGTGTTTTGGGGTTTTTTTGGTGGTTTTTTTGGGTTTGTTTTTTTTGTTTTTTGTTTTTTTTTTTTTTTGGGTTTTTGGGTTTTTTTTATGGTGGTGGTGCGATTTTTGGAGATTTTTTGTTTGGTTGGGTTTTTTCCCTCTTTATGGGATGTTTTGGTGTCAGTGTCTGTATTTGTTTTCACGCTGTCGTTTACACTACTTTTCAAGGATGTCCAATTCTTTCACACATTCGTAGTTCACGATGAAGAATACTAAAGCTATACTGTAAAAAGCTGACAGATCCCTTTTCTTTGTATCTGCTCCAATCATGGCTTAATTGCAGTCATGTGAGGAAGGTCAGGCTGCTAGCCCTTCTAGAGAGCATTTCCAATGAAAAATGGGAAGCAGGGGGAAAAGTGGACACTGCCTGCTTTAAAAGTTTCCTATTATAGCTTTTTCAAGGCTGAGTCCTTAGAGGACACTGTAGGGTACTCTCACACAAAATTTTAAACACAGCTGTCTGAGTTTCTCTTGCTGTTGCAGCTGCTAACAGTTACATTAAAGGAGGGAATGAGAATGTACATGGAGAACATTTCAGCTGCTATCTTTTGAATACACTGGGCTTTTTACTGATGGGAATATTCAAAGTGTGCATTGGACACACACCAAATTTGCTTGGTCTTTTGCTTTGAAGTATATGCTAATGTTAAGATGAACATTGGTGACTTATATTTCTTTTTTCTCTTCATTTAGCAGACTTAAGAATTAGTTTTAATACCTGGTGCTGGATGGGCAATGCCATGGGGTACAAGCAATCCCACAAATTCCTGGAATGCCTCAGGAGCAATTATTTGGCACAAAGACTGGACAGAACAATCAGAAGAGAGACTTTGCTGCTACACATAAATAGGGAAGACCTAATCAAGGATGTGACAGTCATTGTCAGCCTTTATCTGATTGACTAACACTGAAGCAGTACTGTTTAAGATGCTGAACAAAGAAAACACACGACTGTAATGAAAGCTCCTTAAGCTCCAAAATAATGCGTTTTGGCTCATTCAGGAAAATTGTAGGCAGTATGAAAAAAGCAAGGCAAATACTTAGGATTTATGTCTCCTGGCCCTTGATCTGGCAAGGTCTACTCTCAGGAATACCAGCTCTCTGCATCTAATAACAATTTATGGGGAAGCACTTCCCACAGCAGAGGTGAGCTGAGTTAGATATTGCTTAAGTTAAGTGGACATAAACAAATGCGAGCTGTTGGAAATCCTCTGAAAATCCTAAAGGAACTAAGTGTTGTTGAGAGGTTGCTCATGAATGTTTTTAAAGTGTTACGCAAAAAATTAATAAAAAGAAAGAAAATATTTGCTACATCCATCTTCAAAAAGAGAAAGGAGGAGGATTTAGTAGCTACAAACTGGTAGTTTTAGGTAGGCCTAATATCAGTACTCAGGAAAATGCAAATTGTGAAGTAAAAGCTCCTGGAACGTTTTGGAAACCAGAACAGGAAAGTTACTGGGAACAACCATCTTGGCCTTACCAAAGGTAAATGGTTCTTGACCACACTCATTGCCATCTGTGAAGAAATTTCATTTCTTTTCAAAAAGAAATGAAATCTCTTCTACAGGCAAGAGGAGACCAATGGATGCTATTAATATTGAGCTTAGAAAGCATTTCAGAATGAATCCCTTGTACAATGAGTAACATGGACTGTATATGATACTCTTCAGCATTCAACGCTATGAACATTTCCATCAGTGGTCTGGATTCAAACTGGTCTACTGCTACCTTATCAGGGACATGTCAGAGGGACCTCAAGATGAAGCAATTGGCTGTAAGGAACTTCAGACATTTCAAAAAAGTCAAGTGCAAAACCTTGCACATGGGATCAAACAACCCAATGCAATGGTACAAGCTGAAGATTGACTCAAGTGGGGAAGTAACTCTGCTGAAATGAAGCAAGAGGCTGCTTAGGTGGCTTCAAGATGTCCCCTCCAGCCCAGCTTATTCCATGTGTCGGTGAATGGGCTAGCAAGGAATGGCAGCTAATTTCATCTTGTATGACCTCAGAGAACTAGAATTTGTAGAGGAAAAAGAATTATTAAGATAAAATATTTTCTCTTTTTTTCTCCTTTTCTGGGTTAAAGTCAGAATGATGGTTTGGTCTCTGTACAGTTATTTTCAATTACTCTTTTTGCCTAGATAAAGGGATGATTTCAAATAGGCATACAAAAAGCCAATGCTTTCATTTCCTTTCTTTTGAAAGAAACAGAACCCCAGGAAGGTTTAAGAAGTGTACTTCCTTTTCCTGAAAGCTGTGAAATAAACAATATTCAAATGAGCTTTCTCCTCTACCCCCATTGATCTTGCATTTTTCAATCAGCTTCAATGATAATTAAATTTAAAAATGGAGAACTGAACCCTAAAAATAGTAAAAAACTCTCCAAAAACCAAGAGAGTAACAAAAGAAAGAACTAGGCAAAGATTTGGGTGAAATGTCAGTAGTTTAACCAACAGAGAAGTTTTACATTTGTAATTACTTTTTGAGTGTAACACATCTGAACATGCAAAATTTAAGCTCAGTTTAAAGGACAAAGCTCTGTGCTATAGGTAGTATCACTACAAGTCAGCTCAAATTCTTAATGGGAAGAATTACAATAATTTACTACTTTTTCTGCATATTTGTATTGCATGGATAGGAACTGAGGCAAAATTATCCATTCCGGGAATGTTGGGAAACAGGAAAAGACTAGGGATATTTTTATTTATAAATACTTATAGAAAAATTACACTGAAATTATTTCTAAAAATTCCAAATCGAATTTTGATAAATGTTGAAGTGCTCAAAAAATTTCTCCTGTATTTCACATTACCTTGTACAAAAGAGGCTGGTTTACTAACTACTTTGTCTTTAAAAGAGAAAAATATTTTTAAAAGGTGAATAGATAGTCTTGAGTCAAACACAGTCCTATCAGAACAAAAGGCATTATTTTTTTATTCATACATAATTATTAAAAATCTTTAATTGATAAAATAATATCCAATCAAATAGCAAAAGTAAAAATATTGTTTTGCGTTGACAGGTCTGAGAGCCTCTTAGCTCCTCCTTTATAAACTGGACAATGTGAGGGAGTGTAAAATAGATTCTAAAGAAAAGATATACACTGAAAAAAATAGATGTGCACTGAGTATTGGCTGGACTGAGCTCAGAGGTTTTACATTTTGCAACTTTGGGAATGTGCTGGCATAGTGCCCCCACTACCAAACTCCTTAACATGCAGAGACCATATGGGATTCTGACAGAAGCAGCATGACACCAGTTCAATTTCCTTTTTCTTCTAAATCTTAAAGTATTCATATATAGAGAACACTGTTTACCTATCCAACTGCAAGCTAATTCTTTTAATACACAGAAAGAAGGTTAAATGATTTGTGTTATATGAGTCTGTACAAAATATGGCTTGATGTGAATTCGGTACATTGAAGAACTTATAAAGAATTACTTGGCATGTTACAAAGTCACAGACAACTGCAATTACTTTGGGTAACTTTATAGCTACAAATTGGTAAACAAGGAAACATTTTCAACAAGAGTGGGAGAATTTGCATTCTATTCTAAATTTTGGAAACAAAGATCTTAGTTTTAAAACAAGCCTAATAGTGTATAATTTCTGTTTTGTATTTTTAGAATGCTTTGAAGGTTTGACACACCTTATGAATTATCATGTGGGCCTGCAGCAGCTGCAGTTTTTACAGCTATCCTCTTCATCAAAAGGCTTTTCCCTTAAAAAAATACTCCTACAGTGAAGGTAGAAACAGACTGGGATGTACAGAGTAAACATCTATATGTTGCTCCTTGATGGCTTTTTAAACCAAATTTTGCCAGTCCTTCTGATAAAATACGGCCATTTTTTGGATATAATTGATCTTGTCTGTCTTCTCACAATGTGGTCTTTTAACATTGTCTTATTATTTTATTATAACTCTAACTTTAAAACATAAAGTAAAAAAAGGAAACTTAGCCCTTATCATACACAGTGTTGGTCATAATTTCTTTCATTCACTCTCAGTGACAGCCCTAACATAAAACAATTTAAACTTCAGGACACAAAGAACATCTAGTTTATAACCACACTGTAATTCTTCATGATAGAAGCAATTTCCCAGTGATCAGCAAAAGAAAGCACAGTGAATTCCCATAGTAAATAAGGGTCATCAGAGATATCTGGCTCCAGGGGCAAAGTACAACCTGTTTTTCTCTAATGTAAAAGTTTTTTCTTTAATATAAAAATTTAGATTGCTACGAAATATAAGTAATAAAATGTTGGCAAAAACAAACAAACAAACAACCACAAAGCAAAAACCTAAAGTGAATGATCTCCTATGACAAAGCAACTTGCTTAGTGGTTGTGGGAAAGGCTGTGGATGTCATCTACCTAGACTTTACTAAAGCTTTTGACAGTTTCCACAACATTCTCCAAGAGAAACTGACTTTTCATGGTGTGAAATGGTGTAAAATCACTGGCAAAAACTGCATGGATGGCCAGGCCCCGAGTGTGGGTGGATGGAGGTGTATCCAGCTGGCAGTCACAAGTTCCCAAGGGCTTGGTGTTGGGACCAGTCCTGCTCCACACTTTTATCAGTGAGCAGGTATTGAAAGCACCCTCAGTAAGCTCACAGATGACACTATGTTAGGTAGGAGAGTTGATCTGCAGGAGGGTAGGAAGGCTCTGCAGATGGATCTTGACAGGCTGGATCCATGGGCCAAGGCCACCTGTAGGAGGTTCAATAAGGCAAAGTGCTGGATCCTGTGCTTCAGTCACAACAACCCCCTGCAGGGCTACAGACTGGGGGCTGAGTGACTGGAAAGGACCTGGAAAGTGACTGGAAAGGACCTGGGAGTGGTGGCCAACACAGCTGAACGTGAGCCAGCCGTGCCCAGGTGGCCAAGAAGACCAATGGCATCCTGGCCTGTGTCAGACATAGTGTGGCCAGCAGGACTGGGGCAGTGACCATCACAGATGAGGCTGCACCTCCAGCTCTCTGTTCAGTCTTGGAAAGATACTGAGGCACTGAAGTCCAGAGAAGGGCAACGAGGCTGGTGAGAGGTCTGGTGTACAAGGAGTTTCTGAAGGAGCTGGGATTGTTTAACCTGGAGAAAAAGAGGTGCAGAGGGAAGCTTGTTGCTCTCTAAAGAGCTTGAAAAGAGATTTTAGCCAGACGGGTGCAGGCTCTTCCCCCAGTTAACCAGTGACAGAATGAGAGGAAATGGCCTAAGTCACACTGAATGAGACAACTCTAAGAAATATTGCTTCAATTGCTTCACAGAAAGGCTGGTCAAACCTTAAAACAGAGTGCTCGGTGAAGCAGTGGAGTCACCCTCCCTGGAATCATTCTAAAAGAGTGTGAACATGTCTCTTCAGGGGATGATTTAGTGGTTAAAATGGTGGTGGTGCTAGATTGATGTTGGACTTGTTCTTTCATCGTTAACAATTCTGTGATCCTATGATTCTATAATTTTTAAATTTTATTTATCTATAATGATAAAGTCAGTATACATATTATGTACTATTGATCTTTAGTGACGTACTTTTTCAAAGATAATATGAATTGTCTTTGTAAATGATGCAGTTTTAACACTTAAGCTTGAAATCTACCCAACGAATTTAATGCCATGTTGTGTAAAATATGCTGTAATCTGTTTGAAAAAATTTCAGCTTTGAACTTTAATCATCAGACAGATTCTGTATATTTAATCCAAAAGAGCTTTTCTTTTGGATGAAGTAAGATTTTTTTTCAATCAATCATTAAGAAAAAACATTTAAAGGCAATCACAAAGTTTATATACAAGAGTTTCCTAGCTTCCAGATGTGTAGGCACAGGATTATTATTTTGTATCACCTCTAATGATGATATATCCATGATATATAGTGATGATATATAGTCAATAGCTTTGCATGGAGTTCTGTAGATCTTAAAATATTGTCATAATTTGTTGCTCTTTCCTATGATAATAATGGAGGACTTGTTAGCTGAAGCTGAATAGAACCTTAAAATTTGAAACCATAGTAAAAATTAATTTTTCCTGCAGCCTACAAGATTGCTACTGTCTATTTGATACCCCTACCACCATCAAACAAACTTCAATAAACATTAAAGCTATTTGGTAAAAGTATTTCCCACATAGTTTTTTAATTCATGTCTAGAGATTACTTTTAGTTCTGGAAAGCAATTTTTTATCCATTTCAAGTACAGATGATGACAATTGTTGAAAAAAACATGGAGATAATATACTTTAGGCATGGATATTTCTTTAAAAACATTCAAATATTTAAAGTGAGGTTTGTATTTATAAAATTACAAATTCAGCAAGTTCCTAAATTTTACATTATAGGACTGTAAAATAATAGATAGTATCATAAAAGTAAAAACATAGAAAGATGGAAAACTGAATTTAATAAATCTTATTTTACTGATTCCATTCATTTATGTACAAACACAAAACTTGCCAGGATATTTATGAACAAAATTTCCATTTCTCTTGAATAAAGTTTTACTGATTTTTTTTCTTTTCTTAGAAGTTTTAACCAATTATTTTTGCAAGGCATTACTAGACATCTTTCCTATATTATGTTGAAATATTCTGGAGTTTCTTAGAAGTGCATAAATGGTGACAAAAAGGTCCAAAAAACAAAGTGAAATTTTCATGTAGACATACATTTTAAACATGCCTCTGCCAGTTAATTCAGTGGCAATCATCAGTATGAGAAAGGGAGTCATACTGGAGAGTATATGGAGGAGAAATAAAGGAGAAATTTTGGTGAACTGGATAAAATAATCATTACCTCTTAAAGGACAAAAAATAGTAGTCTAGTTAAAATTCACTATGTATTTTGATAATAAGTATTTTTTTTCCATTAAAAGACATTAGCATTAATATTTCTATCCATAGACAATGTAAATAAAAGCATTTGAGTGTGTGACAGCTGTGCCTGCTAGATAAGAGAAGCATTGTGAAACAGTGGAGAAGTAATTTTCTTGTGACTTATTTATATTCATCACTGCTATAAAAATGAAGGAGAGGGGAGGAAAATCAATTCCAGCATTTGGATGGAAAAGCTAAATAATTATTTTGTGAACATTGTGAATTGGTGTGGTGACACCTTTATTCTGGTTCATTTCCCACATTCTTAAGATACTAATCAACACAGTGAAGAACTTTCAAGTGGTTCTGAAATGTATTTCTTTCTTAGATTTCATGTGTTGTAGGACAGCTGAGCAGATGCAGAAAGCTGTTCTGTGTCTGCTATGTCTCCTGACACACAGAGGCCAAAATGTTTTTTTGACATATAGCTTGACTGAATTTCACAAACATCTAATAATCTCCTGTCTGTCAAAGAGGGGGTCACTAGTTCCCTTTAAGGAATAAGAAAGTCTTATTTCTATGTGATGTATTGCCTCACATTTCTGAAACCTCCTCTAGGTTGCAGGTAGCTCTGCTAAAAAGTACTGCATATTTTACACATTACAATATCAAACTGTGAATTCACCAAGTCTCTTCCACTTCCCAAATCCTATAGAGACCCATTAAAAAGAGAAAGAAAGGTCTTCATTTCAATAGCAATGAAGCAATGAAATATAAAATAATAAGATCTTCTGAAAGAACATGGACTTGATTTCTTAGGAATATTCTGTGCTGAATTCCTTATTGAAACTGATACACAATTTGCTTTTAATGGTACAAAATTATTACTTTCAAAATTCAATTTTGCAAATAAGTTTGCTATAAGTTATCATTATCTCCATGCATACACTCCAGTGATCTCAAGAGTGTTTTACACCCTCATAAATCCATGTACACATTTTGCATTAGGAAAAATAATTGTATGCTCTCAAAGCATCAGATGATCAAAAATTCACTATGGAGAAAAGTGAGTTCTAGTGCTATCAGTAGAAATGAACTCCACCAACTGACCAAGTAACAAGTGGTCTACAACCTTCTTGTCAGCTGGGCAAAGCACAGCTTAAAATATAATTCCTCTCGTGAAGACAGGCTCAGAGAGCCTCTCAATAATTAAAATATAATTCCTCTTATGAAGATAGGCTCAGAGAGCTGAGGTCATTCAGGCTGGACAAGAGGAGGCTCCAGGGAGCAGCCTTCCAGGACCTAAAGGAGGCTTGAGGGAAAGCTGGAGAAGATTTTTATAAGGGCCCGTAGTGACAATACAAGAGATAATGCCTTTAAATTGAAAGAGGCAGGTTTAGATTAGATATACAGAAGAAATTTTTTACTGTGAAGGTGGTGAGACACTGTAACAGGTTGTCCAGAGAAGTTGTGAGTGTTCCAGGCTGGATATGGCTTCAAGAAACCTGGTCTACTAGAAGGTGTTGCTGACCATGCCAGGGGGTTGGAACTAGTTGATATTTAAAGTCCCTTCCAACCCAAACCATTCTGTGAAGCTATGATGATTCTCAGGGAAGCAATTTATTGTCCTTTCAACTGAGAAAAGAAAAGGAGCTATCTGAGGCTGTCAATATAAAGGCAGAAAAAGAAAATATTGAGAGAAAGCAAAAAAAGTAGTAGATTCAACAAAAAATTCTTCCATGGGACTTTAAACAACACTGTAGGAAGAAGCTACTCAAATATATTCCTCTGCATTCCTAAATAGAGCTAATAATAATAATTTTAAATTATTATATTATTATTATTTTATTCTGATAATTTCAGAATAATTTCCTTGGGGGCAAAAGCTTTCCTTAAATAACTATATGAACAGACAATTATTTGCAAAGGTTTATATATAACACAGTTAGCAACTATGGATAACCACATATTTTAAATCAAACGCCAAGTACACATTTTATGATTACCACATGGTTTATACCATAATCCAAATATTTCCTTCCCAGCTCTTTATTCTTCCCTTTTTCGTGCTCTTTCCCACTGGCTGGTGCTCAGTAGACCAGAATTCTTGTTCCCTGGCCTTAGCAGCTTCCTCTGTCATGAAATCCCTGTGCTCAGCTTTCATCCATGATCCTATGCCTGGCACTCTTTATTTAATAATGCCCAAATGAACCCCTACCAGACAGGTGCTCTCAGAGTGACTGTCCAGTCTCTCACCCGTGCTTATGGTGCAGCAAGTCCAATGGGTCATCGAATCTACAAGCTTCATGACAGCCTTCAGCCTGAAGAGCTCTTCTCCCTCTCTTTCAAATGCTCCTTTGTGTGTCTGCACACAAGAAAGCGTGCAGGGCATCCCTCTGGCTGCCCTGGATGGTCCAGAATCCTGGCAGAGGGGTCTGAGACCCTGGCACAGGGCTCAAAGTGACACTGTCTTTGATCTCAGCCCATGGGAAGGTTACCAGTATTGCACAAAGAACTGCAGACCCCAAAAGTTTAATGTAAATAGTAGTTAGTTTATCACTAGGTGCTAATGGGGAAGGCAAGATGGAGGAATCAGGGTGTGGCCCTGCTCTTCTTCCTTCTTGTCCTTGTCCTGCATCTTCTGCTGTGATGGGTCACAAGGGATTGGTGTAGGACAGAATTGACATGTCTAGTATAGGTAGTAGGTATTGGTAATAAACTGTAAATAAGGAATACATTGTGGACCGTGGTTGGGTTAGAGAAAGGGTTCAAAAGGTCCAGCGTGCCCTACCTGGGGGGAGTTGCCTTGTGCTCTTGCTGCAGCAAGGATCTTTGCTGGGCACAGAAAGAATTCAGAGGTAAGAGACAATAAACAACCTTGAGAAACCTGAGCTGGTGAATTTGGACTCTTTCTTCTGCTTCTGGCATGGGCATTCAAGGAAAAAAACTTCTAAACCAATATATCTCCGGAAAACATTCCCGAAACACATGTGTATGCAAGCACACACACAAAGAAGAAACAGAAGTTCTGTATTAGGGCTGTATTGCAATAAAAAATTCTCTCAAACTACTAATACTGACTTCTTTCCACCACTGCAAGCTTCCACTATTGGTAAGAGTAGCCTTAAACACACAGGTAAGGGGTGTATACTGAGTTTCCTGACATCAATGGCAGTCTTTGAATGTGGCATAAGCTGACAGATATGTGCACAGAACAAAATAAGATGTGCCACATAGTTTTGGTTCACCAAAGTTCAATTTTTTTTTCCTCTGTTGCTGAGAGAAGTTATTTTGAGATGCAAAAGAGAAGGCATATGTTTATGGGTGTTTTGCTTAGAAAATGTAACATGCCCTAAGAATGTTTTTCAATTCTGTCATGGTTTTCTCCCACATGCTGGTGATTGGTGGCTGTAGCTGAAACAAATTTGTAGTCATGGCTGCTACAATTGATACTCTGAGGACATACAGAGACAGTGGAAAAGCAAATGTGTACATTTTGGTGAGAATTTCTCCAACAGTAGGCTTATCAACATTTTCTTCAATTTATTTAAATTCTGGGTTTAGTGTCATTGTGTTATTCCCTCCTACTCCCTCCCCCTTCCCTCTCCCCACCACCCCCTCCACCACCACTGAAGGTAGTTGCTCCTAAATGTGTGTGTAAAGCCATCTTTTTGAAAAATATGTATCTGCAAGCAGACAGCCTGCAGCACAAGAAGTAAAGAAATGTTGTCTCAGATGTTTTCACTATTTCACTGAGTGTAGGAAATTTTACAGAAATTTTTTAGGTGAGATTAGAGTCATTCCACATTTACAAATATCTGAAATTATTTTGCAGGCTGGCCCTGCATGGTGTGCCTGTGATAAGCGCAGTAAGAACTAGGCAGCAAACTGATAGGTCAATATGAAACTCTTTTACTGTTAGATGGATGTTTCTTAGTTTCTGCAGAAGGCAGAGCTTTCAGACATGACATAACAGTACTGACTAATCAGTATCTCCATATGGTGCAGAAATTTAAGAGAAAAAATAATGTTGATAGGAAAAGTAATTTGAAATGTGTATATATATGTATAAATGAGTATATGTAAGTACATATGCAATGGAAAAAAGAGGTGTCTGGAAATTCTGGAAAAGAGCTACATGCAGCATCTCATCAGATAGAAGTTTTTCACTTGAATTGGCAGCAAAATGAATGTCATCATGATATGTAATAAAGAAGCAATATTTTCTCTAAGTTTCTTTTTCAGCTGCATCTGGAACATCTTATGAGGTTAGGATATATGGGCAAGAATAGTCAAGTTGCTTGGAATTCAAAAATAGTAAGAATCAAAAAAAGCAGGTAAATAAATTTTAAAAATAGCTGATTTTTACATGACAATCTGGAGTGATGTGTTGTGCTTGTAACCCCTTGTGTGAAGATGAATTTCCCTTTAAAAAAGTTTGTTTAACAAAAATGCTCAGTTTTACAACTCAATAATCTTTTTAAATATAATTTCTTTTTACTTGTGGTTTATTGCATGCACTGAAATCACATATGGTTTAGGCCATGGCTCAGGTGACAGCTCTTGGGGCTGTGGGCCAGGTAATGTGAGGAGAAGACTGTGGAGTAAGATGTGTGCATTTCCATTTTTTTAACTTCTACCTTACTGATTCTTTGGGAGTTGTGAAAGGGTGATGCAAATCAAAACAAAGTGATTCCTAAATAAATTTTTTTAAATGCTTCCAAATTTACAGCATGTCAAAAACAATAGCATTATTTTAGTTTTCTTTGTTTTTACAGTTTCAGGAAAGACTATGAGAATCCATAAACAGTAAGTAAATATCATATAAACCTAAGAATGCAGCACTTTATGTTTAGCGCTAACACTAAAGAGATATCAAGGCAAACGACAACAAAAATCTGTTCAGAAGACCTGTCTTCTATTCATGTCTGAATTGGACTGAAATAAATCACACAATCTGTTTTGATATATACTTCTGATTAATGTTTTATCAATACAAAAATGTAGTAGAAAATTATTAGGCATTCATCAAACCTTTATTTTTTTCCAAATTAAGAGTCTAAACACAAGACAATATATAGGTAAAAATTACTGATAAATAAAAATTCTAAATACCAGTTATCTTTGAGAATCAATCTAATTAAAATTAAGCTATCAGTTAATGGCAGCTAACTTTCCAGAAATAATGTATTCTCATGTTGTTGCCACTGATTACAACTAGACAAGATAATATGACATTAAGACATAGTAGGGACTCTTTAGGCATAATGAACTGGGATTGTTGCATTATATAAACAGCTTTTAAAATATGTTGGTGTTATGCCTGCTCATCAGAGTTTAATTAAATCGTGTAATATTGTGAAGAAACTGGAAAGCATTTAATTTACCGTAAACTGGACAGACCAGGTTGAGAAGTAATTCCTGTTAAAAATTACAGCCTATATCTGTCACCATAGTATGGGACACTAGACTATAGCCAGAAGAGCATTTTGTTGAATGGGAAATTTCAGAGTATTTATAAATTTGTTATAGATGAAAATAGCATTCAAGCACACTATTGTTTCAAGTAATTCTTACCCAGAGCACAACCAAAAGCAAAATCTCATTGTCCTGTATCACAGGTCTGCTTTTCAGACACAATTATTTAAAAGAGTCATGGCTGCCACAGCCTACTAAGAGCTGTATGTCTAATTACAGACTCCTAGCCAAAAATAAACAAAATTACTGCCCTGGGCTATAGGGCTACAATATGCTAGGGCAATGCTTTATAACTCTGTTATTTATGGGCACCTGTGTGCCTTCATACATTCATACTTATGCACAATACTAAAGTTCACCTGTACTTACAGTGATACTCTTTCCCTCGAATACAGAAGTCTTATAACAACCTGTATATTGAAATAAAAAAGGAGATCAAATGTGACTTGTTCTTTTGCACACAGTGAAAAAGAATGGATAATAATCAGTATTTGTTTTCCCTGATATTGCACTAAAGAAAATAAAATAAAATATAGTGGAAGTGATTTTGATGTGTGCTTGCAAGTGTAAAGCATTATACACCTGATGATCACATGTGTAAAATTGAGTGGTGGTAACTAAAACAGAGAATTTGACCTTCACCTTCCACAGTTCACTGTGTTAAATTTTTATTAGGAGGGAAGTTTAGTTTTGTGGGAAAAATAATTCTTTGTATCTCTGTCAAAAAGATTGGAAAACTCTATTGGCAATGCATAAATTTAGAGAAAAGTGAAATCTCTAACTTTTGTTTCCCATTAAGAGCTCTCTCTAAGCTGAGGCTGAATTCAGATTGCCTATTATCTTGCCACATTAAAAAGATAAGTAATTATATGTTCTTTTGTGTAACCATCTTATGAGCTTACTTCCATGACTTTTTCCAGTAATTAGCATAATCTCTCTGAAGAAAGAGAAAGTCAGATGTAAATCTCATTGTACTATTGCAAAAGACACACACATCCGTACCTCCACCCTCTGTTCGTGTGGGATTCAGTTTTCACTGAGATGCAGGACCAACTTTCTGTTGCCTTCTTTTGACTTCCTGTGTGCATAAAGCTCATAAAACCTCTGGCCTGGCTTATAATTGCATTTCAATTGTTATTCTGATTTTCAATCTTGTTTGAAATACTTTTATCTTGGCAGAGATTTGTCTAACTTCCTGTCTGCTACTCAGGTTTGGTTTGGGAATTATATTAAAAGCGTAACCTTTGAAAAATGGACTGAGATTAACAAATGCTGCAAGCATTTAATAAATGTTCTCTTAGTACCATAAAGAATTGGATCTTTTTCAAGCTGTCAACCAGAGAGACAGTTATTACTATGAAAAATAGATTGAGTTTTGAGATAATTTATATTAAAAAAATAAATCCTGTAAGACTTGTTCTTGCAGAGAATGTCAAACTCAAATTAACTTAGTAGCACTCTGTACCTGAAAATAACAGCTGTTCAAAGAATATTTGTTAAATTATTTACTTGACGTATTCTGTATTTTTTTCCCTTCAAAAAACCCTAGGATTTTTCTCTCTGTCTATGTTCTCAAAACACTGACGTTTCTGTCCTGGTTCTGGGCAGGTCAGGTTTAGTTTTAGCCAGGAGAGGGCATGACCAGGGTCCTGAGGTTATTCTGTACCACTGCATGTCATTGGCATGGATGGATGTGGGAAAAAAGGACTCTCTTCTGGGGAAATGGGAGTCCTTCCAGTCAAGAAAACATGGCAGAGGGAGCAGCCTGATATTGTTCATGACCGGGGGCTTTTTATGTAAATAGTTACTTTTTAAAATATCTTTTATTATTCATATTGTTTTTATCGTAGTTCTTTTTCTTATGTCAGTGTTATTTCAAGTAAATTGTTCTTATTTCAACCTATGATCTTTGACTTTTTTTGGGCCTCCATTTGGAGAGGCAAGGAGAAGCAGCACCTGATTTTAGCAAGAGTACTAAAATTGAAGATTTCCATTCCTAAACCACGACAGTTTCTTCAGTATTAGAGACCATTATGTCTATTTAAATAGCTGGAGCAGTGGACATAAATATGTTATGTGTGCTACAGAGCAAGATTAAAGCTGATTACAGATATTCAGATAGCTAAATAAAGCATAAATGTTTAGTTAAGGAACATTTTATTTGTCACAAAGAGACACAATAGGTAATGGGGTGAAGACAGTTTATGTTCACACTGCATGCATTAGCTCCCTGCTTAAAAAGAAATGACCACAACCTCAGCATCTTTTGCCTTCATTACCATATATCTCATCTGAGGTCTTACCCTTCAAATTTTATTGGTTATATGATTCTTTTGGACATGGAAGTCAGTGTTAATCCCTTTTGATGTGAAAGTAGATTATGGAGAATCTTGAGAAACTTCCCTTAAGGGAGGACCTTTCTTTAAGAAACATGCTTCTTAAAATAATCTTCTCAGACAAATTGAATAATGAGAAATAGTTGATCAGCCTTTTGTAGACAGTGGATACAAAATCTTCATATGCAATCTATATGAGTATTATAAAATGACATTAGCATGTTATATCACTGATGGCAAGCTACGATTTGTGACAAACACTTTCATGACTGAAGAGGTATGGTGGGAAATAATAGGAGACGCCAAAAGTATAAAGGAAAGAAAACAAAATTAATTTCCTTTGTAGTTTTAAGTATCCAGACATAACAAATAAAGGTAATTGTTGAAGAGATGGAAAATAACTTGTGAAGAAGTTAACACTGAGAAGACAAGAAATCCAGAAAATAGTACGTGAAACTGAAGGCTGAGGACAACAGAATACTTCACTGGAGATAATTCTGCTTCATGTACCCCAAATGAAGTATACCCATGCATCATTTTTCAGTATTTCAGTATGGAAAGTTTCAACGAAATGGCAGTCATTCATAAGGATGATCAACATTTTGACGTATTCTTAATTCAAAACCAGTTTATCTGATGTCAGATATTTTCTAGTGATTGGAAGCAAGCTAGACATTTCATAACGTCAAAGAGCTGCACAAATTTTATGGAACAGAGTCCTATATGAAAATAGGTTCAAAAGATTATATAATAACCTCTAGAAGACTGTGTTAGAGATCTCATCAACTAACTTCTCAAAATAGTTCTGAGCAGCAAGGAACAAAATCCTACCACAAGCAAAAAAGAGAAATAAAGTAATAATGTGCCTATTTTTGTGCAATAATTTTGAAATTAGCAGCATTATAGAGTAATCAGAAAAAAATTTATGATCTTAAAGGTTTTTTCCAACCCAAATGATTTAATGATTTATATATAAATATTTGTAAGTTTATATAGATGCATGCGTACTCCTAAGTTTCTTTTTTAGGTTCTTTCTGAAGGTTCAAAATAGATAGTACAACCTGATTTTTTTTTTTTTCCCTGTAGGTAATGTCAACAAAACTGTTCCAATATAATTATATGTATGACTACTTTATACTTCTAAATTATAGGATGACAATAAAATACTATTCTAAAAAGGTAAGTCTATTGAGATTGTTCTTTTTGGTGTCCCACGAAAGGTGAAAAATTCAATGTATTTAACTCCATTATCTTTAGGGCAACATTATGTCTCTTGGTACACTGCAACCCTCTTCACAAAGGATGCCCTCCAGAACTCAAGGATTAACAAATAATAGAAGGCATTTAATGCTAAGAATTCAATTTTTTTAACATACAGAAGGAAATACTAAAAGCATTGCATAACATGCTATTATATTTGGGGATTTCAATTTAGGTCAGAGCAGCAAGTTTAAATGGAGGATTTTTTTCATTGCAATGGGTAGTTTACACTCAAAGAAGCAAGAAATCCTTTTTATAGTCTACAGCTTCCTCATGAGGTGAAGCAGAAGAGAAGGCACTGATCTCTTTTCTCTGTTTAATGATAGGACCTGAGGGAATAGCATTAAGATGTGTCAAGGGAGGTTTAGGTTAAATTTAAGAAAAGGTTTTTCACCCAGAGGATGGTTGGGCACTGGAAAAGATCCCCAGGAAAGTGGTCACAGCACCAGTCTGACAGAGCTCAAGAAGTGTTTGGGCAATATTCTCAGGTACATAGAGTGACTCTTGGGAATGGTCTTGTGCCGGGACAGGAGTTGGACTTGATGATCCTTGTGGGTCCCTTCCAACTCAGGATATTCTGTGATTTTATGACTCTCAATAAATGAAAGTGAGATTTCAAAAGAAAAATATTTTAATTTTTTTTAAAGTTAGTTTTCCTTTGGAATTTCTTTCACTTAGTAGTGTTACTTCTAGCATTTCTTGTAGCAAGGACTTTGCTTTTTCATTGCCCATTCTTTTCTTCTTTTTTTAAAAATTAATGCAGGTAATAATTTTTGAGTTGCTAATATCATCCTATATCAAAAAAAGCTTTTTTACATTTTTTATGCCTGTTTGCATTCCATTGTGGAAAACCAAACTTCTGTTTGATGTTGATGTGACACTCAAAATGACACTCAATCAACACAGGGAACCTGAGTATAAAGACCTGTAAAATCCCTTAATTTATACAGAATTTCCCATCTTCCTTATTGTGTCTCAGAATTATCTCATTAGAAATAGCACAGTAGATTTGCAAACCCCTTTTGTGCAGCTCTTAGTCACTGAGCTTGGAAGATATAAAGGAAAACATATTGTAAAAAAATGCTTGAAGGAAAATCCCATGAAATCTGTATCAGAACTTTATTACTATCAATAAACTCTCCTATCTGCAGTGCAGACAGTTGTTAAAACTACGTGGAACAAATTACTGCTAGGCAATTAAGCTAGAAAAACACTAGGGCTATGGCTTGAAATGAAAAATAATGCTGGAGAAATTCAAATTCACGTTTAATATTTCATCATTCCATCCTTACAGAATGCTTAATAACTGCACATGGAGGTTAGATCTCTGCACCTTTTGACCTACCTGCTCACAAACTGTCCCAAAATAATTGTACCTGTAATTAATATAAATTCTTCAACACAGCTAAAATAATCTGCATTTTTGTTTGCTGGAAATGTGTGCTACACAATGTTATCTTTTTAAGCATATTATTTACCAGAGGAATAGAAATGTCAGTTTTAAAACCGTTCATAACTCCTGCATAATCACACAAGGAAAACTGAAAAGAACACTAGGGATGAAATCAAGTCAAAGGTAGCAAAACAAAAGACTGCAAGATCATTTAGATAAATCCATATTCAAGCTACGAGAGGTTCTTCTGGAAAAATATGTCTATCAATAAAACCACTGATTACACTAGCAAAAACCCTATCCAAAAGCAGATGTTCAGAGTCACTTCTAAACGAAGAAATATTTTCTAAAAGAATTTTCAGGGATTAATTTTTATGCAAGCGGGAGGAATTACAAGTTTTGGATTAGATTCCTGAAGTATTTCCTCCTTTGAATCTGCAGAGATTTGGGGAAAAAATAGTAAAAGATAGACTTGGATTGATACTCATATCTCTATTCCAGAAGTGTAAAGGGTCAACTCAGGAAGGTGCAGCATGTCCAAGGTGCAGGTTCTATCAGTGGAAACAGCACATATCTCACTGAAATGTCAGCATGGTGTCTGGAACCAGAAGACTTGGACAGATTTTATATCTCTTTTTTGAGATTTAAAAGCAAATTGCCTTCTCTGAAGCATGCCTGAGTTAGTTAGGTAATTCCCTCCTTGTCCACTGAACTCCCCCATGCTGGCAATTTGGTATTTATGCATGTACAGGATAGTCTTAACCGAGTGAAAGAGAGACTAGAAAAACAGGAACATAAGCCCCCTGTGAGGTGGGGGGGCCTGATCCAAAGATGTTCAACACATAATGACAAGTTCAGAAATGTAGAACAATTAATTCAAACTTACTTTCTGCATACAGAACCCAGAATGCTCCACTCCATTATTGGAACATCCACCTGGATGGATACAGACAATTGCTCGTTCAAAAATCGTATGTTAGCTAAGTAACTCTGATTTGTGTAACCATATTTGTGCAATACTTTTTATATGCTAAAACATGAGGGATACCTTATTCCTTTCTACATGGTAGTTTAGTTGTCAAAAAAGGGATTCTCAGCTTTTGTAACTCATTTGGATTTTTGGGAAGGAGAAGAATTACCAACATAATATTTTGTTTCCTCTTCATAAAACTCCACTTCAACTATTCCAGTGGTTTTGCATTTCAGCCTTTGATGCTGGAGAACACTAATGTCCTTTTATAAGAAGACAGAAAAAAGTAGGGGTTAGAATATTTTGGAGTAAGAAATTTACTTTTGTTGTCTTCTTTTTAAACAGGTTCATCTCATCTCCTAAAGAACATAGTTAACAGCTCAGCAGCATACAGGATGGACAGCTACAGAGAATGCTTATATATTTCTTTCACATTGAAGAATAATTTGTTAAAAGAATTCTAAGGACATGATTCAAGACTTCTCATACCCTGTTAAGCAGCTTATGCTTATCTGTTCAATGCAGTCTTGTCAGATGCCGGTGAACCTACTCTTCCCTGCACAGAATGTGCATTCTGGCACACTGCTGATCACAGTGTAACAAAAGTTTTTAAAGAATGTGGTTTTGTTGCTTTCAGAGCATAGTTCTAGTCACAGGCCTAAGAAGATTCCATGTAGATGGACATACTTATATTTTCAAACTCGTATAACATTGATTGGGCTTTTCTGTGTAACATCAACATTCACTTAGTACTTTGCTTTCACAATCTGTTTGTTATATTTCTTTTTCTTTTATTTACCTGTCCAGAACACATTTCTCTTAATATTCATGAATGGCATGATAGACAATCCTACATGGCAATTCCTATTTTGAAATGTAATATTCATTTCTATTGCCCTTTTCACACTCAGTCCATGAACAAAACAGCAAATAGCCCAAACACAGAAATCCACTGTAAAAAAAAACATGAAAAAGTGTCAGGAAATGTGAAAGTTAGCCTCAATTTAGCTCATATAGTGAGTATTCTCTAGTGAATTGGAATACAGTTTGATACAGCTGATAGGGTCTCGGGCTACTAATCAGAAATTAATTGAGTAAACCAATTGATTAAATTGTTAAATTTAATTGTTAAATAACTTGTCAAATGCCACAGAATATACCTCAAATACTGCAACTGACATCAAATCACATAGTCAGATGAGCTGTTAAATGAAATTACTAAAATTCTGTAACAAATATTGCACACCGTTCAAAGGAATATTTTCCATTTTGAAAGAAGATGGATAAGGAGACATTAATTAAGACAAATTTGTATTATTTTCAGAAGATTGAATCTTATGGGAAAATATCATCATTGCTCATCACTAGTCAGCTAACAGGTTATCATGGATTGTCATCAGCAGATGAATGAAGTTTCAGAACACATGAAAAATAAATGTATCATTCTTCAGTTATTATCTGAGAAATACACTCATATTCTGCAGCAAGAAGACACCAGACAACTCTGCTTCCCAAAATGCACCAGCCTCTAGAAAACTTGAGAACAGGTCAAGCCCCTGCATTTATTACCCTCCTAAAGATACTGTAAGAATTTCTGAAGTACTGCAGGAGCCAGCAGTAAACATCAGGGGAGCTTAAGACTGCCAGACTATCATAGAAAACCAGCCAGCCTGTCTCTGATGTCAGTCTCCTTGGAAAAAATCCAATGGAAGACAATGGGGTTATGTTGGACGTGTAGTGCTATAATTTAGATCTGAATCTCTCCTACAGAATTTAAGGGTGTCTGTTTAAATGAGATTTCAGACCTTTCTATAGGACTGACTGTTAGCTGCAAATGCAAAATTGTTTTACTACAAGTGTTAATTTTTATTTCAGAATCTGATAGATATTTGAAACTCTGGCGCACAGCCGCATTTATTCAGTGACAGAATATATTTTCCAGGGGACTTTAATTAGTCATACACAAGCATAATCTGAACTTGACCATCAGATATAATGACCCTAATAAAAAAAAAAAAAACTTGTTGGAACATTGTTTAATATTAGTCTGCCAGAACAAATTTCTGTCCTGGAAATATTTCTATAAATAAATTAAAGGTTAAAATGAATTAAAAGTCATATTTTGTGAAATTAAATAATTAAAATGTGCACAGAAATGGCAAATTGGAAGGTGAAATCCAAACTAATTTTCAACTATATTTTTTCTTTGATAATATCCAATAGGACTAATGCTATTTATGTATTTTCTGTTCTACAAAATGTTTACTACTTTTTTTAAAAGCCATACGTGAGTTAAACACAGATCTATTTGTCACATGTATAAAAAAGAAAATGTCTGTATTATTTGCTGAAATTTGTCAGTATACAGTTACTGAAGCATAACAGTGAACAGCTTGAGGTTCATCTACTTCTGCCTTAAATGCAAGTTGAAAATTGTCAACAGTTTGACAGCAATGTTATCTTTACATTTGAAATTAGTTAGATAGTTATGAACAAATTCTAGCATTTAAATCAGTTAAATATACAAATGTGTAAAATAAGCTTATTAATTTAATGGATTATGGCAAACCTGTTATTTTCATTCTTGCACTAGATGAAATTCAAAGTTGCAATTAGCAGTCATCACAGGACTTTTTGTACTTCAGGACTGAAAAATCTTCAGCAATTTGAGATCAAAATAACACTTGGGCCCTTCAACAGTTACAGTTAGGATCAACATATAGTAGTTCAATATACAAGAAGAGAGCAATTTATCTTTGGAAAACATTTGGCATAATTTGGCTCGTACTTCTGAGCACTAACAAAAGTTACAATAAAACTTAATTTAAACTGAATTGAGAGACAAAACATGAAAAGATAGTAATGTAGAATGCACTTGGATTTATGCCTGTGGGTTCTTTCAAAACTATGCCAATTTTCATGGATACCCGAGTTCAAGAAAAGCCTTTTGCAAATGTGCTCTAAAATCAGAGGCTCTAGGGTCTCAAAAATCAATAATTGTCCCATTCAGTCATGTGAATGTATAATGTTTCTGTTTCTAATTTATTTGTATTTTTATTCTCAACAAAGATTGTTTGAAGATCTTCTCTGTAGAATTGTTTGCATGTATTCCTCTTTCTATGTGGTGGTTTTAGCATGTGACTCTGAATTATATTTCTGAATTGCCTTTGTAGCTTAATGTGTTCTTAGATACAAATATACCATTCTATAGCCATTGTTCTTCTATGAGGTGGGAAAGCTTGAACCTATATTCTGGTTTCAGAACATGAGAGAAAAACTAATGTTTCTGATGTTGAAATAAAAGAAATATATCTCATTTAAATTGCTTCCTTTCTTTCCTCCATCATTTTAGACCCGTTTTTAGCTTTCTTTTTTTTTCTGTGTGAAATGAATACAAAATTTTCAAGAAGTTCACTTTCAAAACTTAGCTGTGGTTCTGTATTTCATGTTCTCAGATGTATTCAGTATAGTTCCAGTGGCTAGAAGTAACACCATTTCCATTTAATCTTTTGAAGCACTGGTGAGAGTTAGAGAATTAAAACGCCCACTTCTAAAAGACATGATACTGGGTTTCTGCTGAGTGATAACAAAGCAAAGTCTGGCCTACCCATTATGAACAATTTTTTCCTCCTGTAAGAAATCATCAGACACACTACATGTTCTAATTAGAAGAAACTTGGGCAGCAAGAGTAGGTTCCAAACAGAGTATTGTTATTTGTGATGGGAAAAGGTAGACAGGACTATTTTCCTCCAAAATCCTAACAAAGCTCCAAAGTTTATTGATTCTTCTTGCCTGGAGATTAGAGTAACCTAGGAAATAAATCTTAAGTATTAATGTAGTTAAACTATCCTTAAGTTCTTCTGCAAACCATCTACAAAATAAAAACCTCCCTCTCAACTACATATACATCTAAGAAACATCTTAGAAGGTTCTCTACCCAAGTGCATGTGCATTGAACAAACAGATGGAGAACACTGCTAGGATATAAAATACATCATACACTGTAAAAAAACTATCCCCTGAGGGCCTGCCAACCTAACTAATTTCCATACATACTTCCCTGTCCCTTCCTTCCTTCCTTCCCACATTTCAGGGAAAACACAAGACTTTTCTGCCTTTGTATCCTTCAGGTTGTCAAAGTTATTATAAACACCATCAAAACCTTGGCCTTTCTAAGCACTAGTAAAGCAGCATGTTAGCCTCACTTTAGTCTACTCAAAAAGTGCAGTGATTCAGTAAATACATCCATTTTTAATCACTTTTATTAACACTACTAAAATGATTCAAAATAAATAACTGGGCAGGAGGATTTTATAGTTGCTTCCTTGACCTGCCCATTACCTTTTTTTCCTCTCAGGTAACACAGTTAGGAATGAAGAAACCTAAACTAACCATCACTTAATCAGGGAAGTTTATTTAGTAGCTCTTCCCTAGACTTGCTAGTTATAAATTAAAATAAGATATTTTAGTCTGGTCTTCTCAGAGGCATTTTCCTTTTTACATATCACTAAGATCTATTTCTCACAAATATTGCCCTGTTTAGTCCCAACACTTCACACTCTGCTGATCTTAAATGCATTTTAGTAAAAAGACACAGTGGTTTTATTTAGTCTGTATTTGAATATCTGCTTAAATTCATGAAGTGTTTCACTGTAATATTTCCATATTAGTAATGTAATTTAATTTTAAATCAGGAAAAAATTGTTCAAATATTTAAGAAGCAATTAGCCTATTTTTCATATTGTTATTATTTAAATTCTTAGCCTTTTAGTAATTCTTCTCAGACTATTTTATCTCAACCCCCATTCCCATTTCAGAAAGTTGTAATACTAATGAAGTTTTTCTGCTGTTTATTTATCCAGATCTGAGCTGTTTGAGCCCAGCTGATTTTTCTGTTTGTCTTTAATCAATTAACAGAAAAATGACTTTCCAGCTAAACATGTGATGCTCAGTAAGATCCTTTTTTGGATGATAATTTGAATATATATATATCACTGTAAGGCCTACCAGGAAATGACATTCGGGGCACAGGTTCTGGGTTCACAGAGTATGCAGGGCAGGAAGACCCTGCCTTAGTTTATTTTCCCATATATATTCCTATAGCAGGGTGAGCATGGATTGGAGAGTGGTATCCCCACCTCTCTACCACATAGGTCAAGGAAGCTGCCATTCAACCTTCCCTTCCCTTGGAGACAGAATCTATAACATTGCCAATGTTTACAAAACATGGTCTTGTGTTTAGATTCACGAGCGTGAGAAGCTGAACTCTTCTCCTTTAATATGAACACTCAGAAAACTGGGAGAAACTCATGGCAACATATATTTAATATGTTATAATAATATAATAATAATGTGTCTGAAACACCAAATTCATGTTTACCAAAGTCAGAAAATGAGTCAGTCATAGAATCTGAGTTAAAACCCTAAAATACTTCAGGTGACTAACTATGCCACAGGTTTCTATCAGTTCCTGTAGTAAAGAAAAGAATAAACCTTGGAATACATGTGAAAGAAAAGTGAAGAATGAAATGCTGTTACCAATCTAGGATAGCTGTAAAGTTAATTCTATTACCCTGGGACAAATTAACCTTTCACAGATATAAATGTGAAATTACTCAAACTTTCATATTCAAGTACTTGTTTTACTGGTATGGTAAATGGGCAGACTCTTACAAGTTTTTATTATTTCATGCTGTAAGCAGTAAATGCTCCGTGAGATAATTTAGGGCTTCCTATAAAGACCTGATTTCTTTCCTGTACCATCGATGCTACCATAACTTTGTGTACATTGACACACCAAGAGTTTGAATGAGTTGTATGCCCTTGTTACTAGTCATTTAACACTTTTAAAAAATTTCTGTTACCCTATGCTTTAGTGAAATAAAAGTTAGAAATACACCAAAATAAACTAAAACTTTCCATCTGTTTGACTTTTTAACACTGCACCAGAGCATTTTGGACAACTGTTGTCCTGAAAACTACCCAAGTCAGGCAAATGTATGATGGAGAATATGCTGTATTCTAATTACTACAGAATTATTTGCAACTTAAATATAAGAAATGGCTTATTATAGTAATCGTGTCAAATGTAGTGATGTCCAAAAATAAAATCCATATTTGGAGTCAGTTTGTCTAGTACAAATATGATTTTAACTTTCTAACAGTGATGGCTTCCATATGATGCTGGAGATGATCAAAATGAGAAGGATGGGAAATAATTGGCTGGAACAGGGGTTTTCCTTTCTTCTTGATAGAAAATGCTTTAACAGATGCCTCTTAGAAGGAACTGTTCCAGCACTCTGGAAATGAAGCCCATGAAGCTCACTATTTTAACTGCCAGAAATAAACATTTTAAGAGAAAAAGTCTTTCATTTGACTGGTATTTGGGGACTGATCTTTAAATACTCACTGCAAGTTACTTTCCTTAAAGTTAGAAGTATATGTCGAAAAATAAGTCATACTATTTTAGCTCTTAATTGACAGTGTAGAAATTTGAGCGTTGCCCTGCTCTTTGGCTGAATAATTTCTAGAGGGAGGAAAAACTCAGAAACTTCTCCTTGTGAAATGGAACCTCCTTCAATGGAACATGGGAATCACATTTAACTTGAAAGTTTCCTTGGCATAATGCCATAGACATTACCAGTGAGCCAGGAGAAGACTGTGGCCAGTGGAAAATGGAAAAGATTTTTCTCATCAAGTTGAACAGGAGTCTTGTCAATGAAGCCAAAATAATAGTATGTTTGGCCTCTGAATGTCTAGAAAGTGGATGTGCTCCCACTTATTAGGTGTACTTGTGTAAGGAGTAGTGCACAGCTCTAACTGAACAATAATTTTCATGATAATTTATGAATTAACATCACTAAATTGACTAATTTAACTCACTCATGTCAAAGATGGAAAAGTATTTTGGTACAGTAGATGACTTTGTTTTCAAGTCTTGTTACTTTCTGCCATATCACAGATCAAATGAGTTTAATTATGCTGCCAGTTTGTATCTGAGAGCATAACTGGAAGAAGAAACAATAGTTAGTATTTCAGCTAAATGTTGATCTGGCATGAGATATTTTGATTAAAAATAGGAATTATTAAAAATTGGGTTTTGTTCTTTGGTAGAATCAATGCTTTTAACAATGTCATCAGTATTCTTTAAATGAATGCTCTCTGGTAAGTAATCTGTGTTGAACACTGATAAAAGGTGTACTTCATAGTAGATAACTATAATTTATTGAAGACAAGTACTCATAAAGAAGGTTAAGGTGACTGACATAGCCAGCTTTCCTAACTGCCTTAACAAAAGATCTAATGCTTCTTATCTTCAACAGACTTTTCCCAGTGAAGTCAAACCCAGATTGTTTCATACTGAGAATTTTAGGTTCAATTAAACTGGTATTTTTTAAATTAAACTTTCCTCTGTTAAAAACAAAAAACAAAAGACAGACAAAAACCGAAAACCCAAAATCTGCACAAGTTGTTGATGCTAATTGAAACATAAAAAATGCATAAAGTAAACTGTACTTTTCCACCTTTTTCCTGACAGAGAGAGTTGAGTCATATAAAATATTCCAACTAGTTTTTCAATGTACTCTCTTAGTGAGCTGTGACAAAAGGCCTAAGATCATCTTTTCAAACAATCACAACACTAATGATGGTAAAACTGATGATGTTGCAAGATGAGCAGAAGACTAACTCCTCTAATTCATATTTCTTGCTTTACAGAGCAGATTACATACATGTGGATGATTGACATTCCCCTTGATTGATTTTTGAAAATTGAACGCTGTTAAAAAACCTGAAAGATATTTTGATATATTTTTGTGACTATCACACGTAAAGTTAATATAAAGCAAAGTAGGGAATCATTCCAGGGGATAGAAAAAAGACAAGACTGGAAGGAAAAGAACATTAAAAAAAAAAAAGAAAAATTAATCTCCCTAAATACACAGATCTCAGCAGGCTAGTCCCAGGAGGCTGAAAGGCTGAAAATATATTCAGAAGTGTACATTGACTTTTCTCTTTCCTTCTGACCTGGTACAGCTTTTCCTAGAATGACTTATTCTATCATCTCTACACTTGTAAAGTGATGTGTGATTATGGCACAATGTGCCTGAGATATAAAAAATACCTTAAATACCTTCCCTAAAGTATAAAAAAGTGGAGGCAAAAATCAGTCTAAGCTATGCTCAGCTGCATGTAAAAGTATTAGAAACTCAGGCTGTTCATCTGAAATAAGTGTGTCATATATGGTAATATAGTATCTACAGTGTTTATAGTAGTGACTGATTTTTAAAGGTCAAGAATATAACTAATGACATAACCCTAAAATGCTATATAACTGGACAATAACTCTTTTATCTTTGTTTAGTTACTCTTCTAGATATGCAATAAAATAAATTTTAAAAACCAAACTCATTAATAATTATGAGCTTTATTAAACACCCCCACAGTTCTTAAGAAAATAGTAAAGGCTTCATACTTAGAGCTATATTAGAACTCCAACTTCAGTTACAACCATGTAAAAGTATCCTAAAAATACTTAAAATGAGTAAGCACGCATTAGGTTATTCCTCATTACTGCAAGACAACAAAAACAAAAGCACCAATGGGAAGTTAACTGTCTTAAAACATCTCTCAACAGAATAATGAAATATATTTCAAAATATGACAGAGATAAAGCCATTAATTTTACACAGGAAATATGTCTGAGATTTTCCTGAATGGTTACTTCACTGATATGCAAAATGCAGTAAATTACTATAATTTAATCAATAGAACACCTTGACATTATGTGAGGAAATAAAAGGCATTAAGTTAACACAGCTGAATTCCTAGAAGAGGCATGGTGACAATCCAGAAACCAAATTACAATTTTAAATTCTGCAGTGATTAGGTCTGGAACAGGCATTGGAGGATATGGCTTTATGTCTTCTAAGAGGGCTTGCCTTCACTGGAATTGCTGAATTCCACCAAAATTTTGTGGGTTAAAGTAAAATAAAAATTAAAAGAAAGAGAAAAAAAGTAAAAAATACCTTTGGGAGAACAGATTGTGGAAGATTAGGAATGGGGCTGAGGCTGAGCCTTATCCCTAATGGGGTTCAGCTTTATGAGACAAGTGAGCAGCACTGAAGGAGAAGTGTGGAATGCTGATGTGACCAACCACAAAAAAGTAAAAGGGCACACAGGAGTTATGAGTGTGAGAGAAAAGGTGTAAAGAGTTAGGAGGAGAGAGACCTGGAGTTGTTGGAGCTAGCAGGTTGTGCTGTGAGAGGAAGGAGTCAGTGTTGCTCGTGGATTGCAACAGAGAAAAGGTATGTATTGAACTGCTGATGCTTGCTACTGTCTTTGGGTCAGCCTTTTGAGCCCACTGTCAGTCAGGGGAAAGGTATGAAAGTTTTTAGATAAAGGGTTGATGTTAGTGTCAGTCATGAGTCTGCCATCAATTCAATTAATGTCCCATGTGAGGAGTGAGCAACGACACAAACCTGCTCCTGCTTCCAAAGCTGGGTTCTTTGCAGCGAACTTAAAAGTCAATAACATCACAGCTGAAGAAATTTCTCATCAAGGGATAGCAAAACCTCACCATTCTGTCAGTCGCAAATAAGAAATTTCCAGGGAAAAAAACATATTTTAGAAAGCTGATGTTGAGGCAGAACTCTCAAAATGGTTTACTGGTGGAAAATCAATGGAGGTTTATATATTTATTAGCAAATAGAGCTGAGCTTATGCGCTTGGAAAAGCTATAAGAATTTTTGAGAGGGAAAGCCCTTTGTACTGTACTGATTGTGACATTACTGAGCAGGGTGTGATGCTTGCACATGTTGGCTGAAACTCTTGTAGCAGAGTCACCTGAAGAGAGCAAGATACTAATTTGGTTCATTTTACAGCACTAAATTTAAGGATTTCTGCAAATATGTCTTTTTCTATTATTAATAACTTTCATGTTCCCTCTCTCTATACTGTCATCTGTTTACAGTACAAAAAGAAGCTTGCTGCGGCAGGGGGTATGTGGACTTTGCTTTATACAGATGTGGACTTGCTTACTTCAGAGAAAATTCAGTAAAATTACATCACACTACTTAGTGGTAGCAGGTAGACACTTGCTAGAATTGCAAGAGTACTGAAAGACCACAGAGTAAGGTATATTGCTAAGACATTTCATCAGTCTTTTTTGAGAGAGTTCAGTAACAGAGAACAGAATTAGCTTAGCATGAAGAAGATACAAATAATACTAAAATTATTTTTCTAATTTTTTGCATGCTTTGCTTAGTATAGCTATTGCAAAGATTCAACAAAATGGCTATTTGATTTGTTTTAATTTCAAAGTGAAACCTGGGGTAACTAGAGCATGAAAATTAGTAAACAAAAAAGATTTCAATATAATTTGGCTATTAACCAGCCACAGTTTTTCTTCCTCTCAGAAGACACAACAGTCAAATTGTTGCAGTGAGCACAGCACAGAGTATAAAAATACTTTATTTTCATCAATCTATAGTTTATCATTACAAAGAGGGGCCTAGGAAAACTGAGAAAGGTCTCCATTAGTTCCATATAAAAGGGATCGAAAATTATGGAAAGGAAGATCTGGGAGTTGCAACAGAAATCCCAATACAGTTAAAATAAAACTATACATTTAAGTGTTGATTATGCAACTTTGCATTTTGTCCTGGCTATAACCAGGACTTTTCTTCTGTCATTCCCCAGCATCTTCATTGGTACATGGAAAGCAAAGGAGGCATTTTTTACAAGTTGCTCTTTATTACTTTAGTTACAATTTTCCATTTGAAAAACTTCTTGAAATGTTTAAGAACTGGGGGAGTTTGGTAATCCTAATTGCCAACAGCTGAGGATGACAGCACTTCTGACTGTACAGGTGTATGTACATAACTCATGTGAAGCCAGTCAAAGTGCTGCATTGATCATGGATCATTTTGCTGTTGCTTGTACAAATCAAAGTGAGGCAGAATCCCCAGGCAAAGGAGAGGTGCTTTATTGCAAAAATTAGGCCTTTTTAAACAGTTAGCCTATTATCAGTTACATTCCATTAAAGTGTAACAAATATAATCCAACCAACCATCACAAACCACGATGTGAGCACACAATGATTATAGAACTTGTTTATCTACCTCCAATTCAGCTGAGTCACTTTCTCATTGTCCTTTTCTGCTTAGCCAAAGTAGCGGGCCTGAGCCATGATTTCACAAGGGTAACAAGGCCCTTCTTTTATAAGGCTTCACTTTTATTCAACAGTTCTGTTACAGATTTTGAATACTGAAAAAGGCCCTCATCTTCCTTCATCTTGGCCCCTCAGAGAGACTTCAGGCAGAAGTGACTAGTGAACTGTGCTGAGGTAAGTATACTTGTCTGGCATATTTGAAGTGCAGATGCATAAAAGTATAATTTTTTCACAATATGTTTCTTTGCCCAGGCTTTTGGGGTATCATATATCTTCTTCTGATGTTGTGGAATGCACAGAACTATAAGGATATTTCCATTTTACTAAAGGGTAAACTGAAAGATGGTAAAAGGAACATGAACCCCCTGCCAACTCACTTTTTAACTATCCACCTCTGTGGATAATTGATCTGGGAGATGTGGTACAGGAAGGAGATTTTCCCAGTGAAAAATGTAGAAGCAGCAGACTGTGGCAGTCATCTTGGCCTTGAAAAGAGTCCTGTGCAGAAGAGCAACTTGTTACACTTTGGTAAAAGCTCTCTGTTTTCTTGGTAAAGGTGCATACCAGAGGAATGATTACAGCCATAAACACCACTTGTGGATGTTTTTCCTTTGCCTCCCAGAACTCTGGGAGGCAGGGTGTCTGAATGAACGGCTGAGAAGGGCAGAAACCTCTGCTCTAACAAATGTTTGGTGACAATCTTTTGTCTTTCCTTCTGCACATTGCCGAGACTTTCTTTAAACTTTCCCATTGTAGAAACATAATACTTGGGTGTGTGTCATAAAGATGGATCCTGCTGGAAGAAGCAGTGGTCTCCTTCATTTTTCCAAGCTGCTGCAAAAATCTGCACTATCCCAAGTATTTTCAAATTTTCATAAATGTTTTCAGCCTGAAAAGGAACCAGTTTTTAAACACACAAATATACTCTGCCCAAATACCTTTGATCCTTCTATATCACTATTCTGCACAAACAAACTGCTATTTGTTCAGGCCTACCATGGAAAATGTTATGACCTTATAAAAGTCAAATATGATGATCTTCAGTGAACCTTCCCAAAGAAAGTAATAGTGTGACAAACAGATATCTTTTGTGCAAGAAAATACAACTTAAAAAATGAATCTATACAAGAACTTAAAAAATGAATCTATACAAGTTTAGAATCGTTTCATAATTTAAGGCTTTCTTCCCCCAATGACTTTAATAGTATGATAGTTGCAAAGTCAGAGGGTGATGGTGCAGAGCAAGTAGTCCGGGTTTTTGGTTTTTTTGTTGTTTTTTTTTTTTTTTTTTTTTCTTTTGAACACTTTTTCCATGACTATGTGTCTTGGTTTGAGGGAAAGTGAGTTTTTTTTCGGGAAGCTGAGGTCAAACCAATCAGAGGTCAGGTTTGAATGCTGGCACCTTCAGTGGCCACTGAGGAGTTGGACACGCCTCTGAGGACACAAGGGGTTAAAAGCAGGGACTACCAGAGGGATTTCCTCTTTCCGGCTCCGCTTTCAGGAGAGAAGCATCTTTTCCCTCCTCCACTGCCCAGCTGACCAGGCTGGGTGGGGGAGGGGAGC